>JANPWX010000042.1:1732278-2075592 GCA_024734555.1 Trochalopteron elliotii
CTGCCTACATAGAAACCAAATGCACTGGACTGAACTGCCCGCGCACCGGCAGTATCGCTGTCCCTGTCCCTGCCCCTATCCCTGTCCCTATCCGTGTCCCTATCCCTGCCCATCTCCCTGCCCATCTCCCTGCCCATCTCCCTGCCCATCTCCCTGCCCCTATCCCGGCCCTTATCCCTGCCCCTATGCCTGCCCCTCTCCTTGCCCCTCTCCCTGCCCTGATCCCTGCCGGTTCCCCTCCCGGACCCCCCCGGACCCCCGTCTTTGCTCTGGCTGTCCCCTGCCTGCCCCGCAGCTGCCGGGCCCGGAGCCCCCTTCCCGCACAGTAGGGTGGATGTCCCGGGCAAGGGGTGTCTGTGCCCGGCAGCCGCGGGGCAGGCAGGGGACAAGGGCAGGGTGGGCTCCTGCCGGCTTCTGGAGCAGAAATTACTTCTCTTTACCTCTGGAAAAAGCAAAATGCCAGCGTTGTCAGCATCATTCTCCACTGGAAAGTAATTGACATCCCCTGCCGTTGGACGTCCCCATCACCGACGAGCGTCGCGCCCGCAAGTTCCCTGTCCCCAGTGCCTCCTCTCCCAGCCTGGGCAGCCCCAGAGCTCCCATTTAAAGCCCTCTTAAAGGGTTGGTGCTGCCAGCTCCGTGCAGGGACCGCGGCTGTCCCTTGTCCCCTGCATCTCCCCATTGCGAATCCTCTTTTCCCCATCTTCTCCAGCCCTGCCAGACCAAGCCACTGCAGAGCTGGGAGGTGGGAGCCCCAGCTCCCTTTTCTGGCTTTTCTCGGCTGTATTGAACAGGTCCCTCTGGACTTTCAAAAATGCATGCAGTAGCTTTTACGCAGCCTGGTCAAACCCACTAAATCTAGGGACTGCTCTAAGTATTAATGCTGTTAGTACCATTATTTGGTAATGAGCAGTAAAGTACGTGAAACATCAGGAGGCTGCAATGCTCAGATAATCAACTGAGCAAATCCCTGCCCAGGTCCCTTCCCCTACTGTGAAACCTGCTGCTGGGAACTTGTTTGGTTAGATTTCCATTTACCTGTGTGCCTCTTCTGTTCTGCTCTGAAGCTGTAAGACTGCATCCTACTGCATTTTACTCCTGTTTTAAAATTATTGAAATAATGTGGAGCAACCACTGAGTAAATGAGAACAATGTCCCCTCTCTCCTGCCTTTTAAATCATTGGCATGTCTTTACAGCAGCACCAAATGTTCCCCACAGCACTCTGGGAGCAACTGGAAGGCACAGTTATTTTCTTCCCCCTATATATTTATTCTGCTAAGACTGCCCTGCTGTTCCAGCTGGCCCATAAAAATCCCTTCTAGGCTTAAGCTTGATTTACAAGGTCACAACCTGGGAGAAAATTTATTTATTTATTTACACACTGTTTATTTAACCCTGACTAAAGGCCACACACCAGCATGGACCTGCTGCCTGGCAAACCATTCCCTCATGTTCCCATGGACTTTGCTTCTCATCATCTGCTGGACCAAAGCATGACCCTCTTTAGTGGGAAGCGAAGGAGGCATGGCATCTTCAAGAACTGAGGGAGCCCTTATCCCAAATGAAAAGCAGAAGGGTTGTTTCTAGGAGTATTTGCTCAGGTCTGGTAAGTGTAATCCTGATCTAAAAAAAAAAGTAATAATATGAAACCAGGTTAGTGGAGCTGTGGGATCAAAACAATTTTTTCTTTTCTACATTTAGCTGGAACACTTAAAGTAAGTATGAGGCCCATGGTGCATCAGTGCACCAAAACCTTCACAGATGAGATGCTTGGATGAATTTTGTGAATGCATACAGTCCATTTCAGCATAAAATCAGCCAGAAAAAATTCTGATAAAATCTTAAATATTTTTCCCAAGATGACACTGAAGCAGTGGCGGGGATAGTCTGCAGCTGTTTTACTTGCTATTCCTGGAGCACCATCCATCTGTCATCTGTCCAGATCCATTGTTACTGTAATATCTTTATACAGTTAATAAATACCGTAAACTAATAAAATGCCAGCTCTTTGCCTACCAAGCTGTCCTATCAGATCTCCAGCAGGAGGTCTCTTCCCACTATAAGAGAAGATAAGCTTAAAGGCTGGAGGAGTAAAGGAAATTATTAGCAAGTATGCAATAAAGCAGAAAACACATAATTGTGTGTTGCTTCTCCATGTCTTTGTTGGTTCCACACGCGTCAATCTGGAATGTCAGATCAGAGCTGGAGCCAGAATGTCTTTGGGAAACAATGCATCTCCAAAGGAAAAAATAAGCAAGTTTACAGAATTCTGTACAGAACATCCCTCTGGCCCTTGCAGCACAGAGCAGCCAAATATCCACTGTAGGCTTAACCCCTTTCAGAGCATTACCTTTTGCAAATCTCCTTTAACTCCAAATTTCCTTGGATTTTTTTTTTATTTTTTTCATTTCAGACAGCTCTTCAACATGATTTAAATACTTTCCTTTGCATATTATTTAAGGTTGTTATGTTAGGTCAAGAGACGAGCTTACAGCACTGAAATGATTTGTTTCTACTTTCTCTCCAAATCACAGTTTTTAACGAGCAACTAAATTATTTTTTCCTCTGGAAGTCTTAAAAAAAAAAAAAATTGAAAAGAAAGCCCAAACTGTCAGTAGTTATTAGGGGAGACCAGTCTTACGTTGCACAGAGGATAACAGGTAGATCCGATGAGAATCAATGTATTGCATTTGAGGAGCCCTGTTGGCATGAGCTGCGAAACCTCAGCATTTCAGGAACTGAAGGGAGCTATGTGGGTGTATTTTTAAACACAGTCCTTTGAGATGCTTTGCACAGCTTTCAGCTTGTCTTCGTGTGCCTCCCTCCATGCAAAACAGATTACAAGATGAGGGTGCTGTTGAATGGATTCTGTCCCTACCAGCAGCACCAGGAATGGGGAAGGAGACTGGGAATGGTGCTGGACACTGGGACTAACCCCTTCCTTCACCATAGCTGTAGCTGGGGCAGTGGATTTGCTGTTGCCAGCTCTGACTTGCTGCTGTAGGGCATCCTTGAACCTCCAGGGCTACTCTGAACTCTGTGTGCCTCATGATGCCCCTTATGGCCCAGGAGGATCTTGCCCAGTCTTGGTCCAGCCATGCCTTCATTAATTAAATTCAGGGACCACTATTATTAACATAATGCCCTCTAAAAAGATGAGCTGTTTGTTCTCTTAAGGCATTAATCAAAGTCCACTGAAAGCCTGGAAATCCTCCCATTGATTTCGTGATCCTCATGTTGTCATTCCTCCTCTGGAGAAAAAGAACTACCTAAAAGCAAATTAAAAATGCATTTGCTGTCCCTTTTTCTTCCTGCTGTCTTCCTAAATCTCTTTGTAAACTTAGCATGTATCTGATAAATCATTTTGGTTTTGCTAGCTGGACAGTTGACTAAAACCTGCAGGCAAGCAGGTGAGAAACAACTCTGCGAGCCCTCCTGTGAAGTGATCAGGTTTAGTCTCTCCCTGCTGGCCCTGGAAGAAATCATCACTTGGCTCTATTCACACTGGACATTTGTTATTAGAGAAATAGAGACATGATGGAACATTGCCACAAGATCCATGTCTCTTGTTTTTAAAATAAACATCTTGGCTTTGACTTGACGTTTATTTTCCATGAATGCCTCAGCTTCAATTTGGCATTTCAGCAGCAGCAGGAGGCTGTTATCCTGTGACAACACACAATTCCATTGACATTATCTCCTGAGCACATGTGACAGAGCTCCAAATACTGTATGTAGTTGATTTTAGTTAAACAGTATCACAAAAATATAAAGCAAAGGTATCAAAGAACAGAAGTGGCCTTACTTTCCAGGCCTATGCTGTGTGTGTGCCACCATAATTCCATGCGGAATGCTGTGTACCAATGTGAGCTACCTTAGGAAGCACACCCTGAGTTTGACTTTGGAGGTCCAAAGCAGTAAATGCTTATTAATTCCTGTTCACTCAAGGACTGTGGCTGAGGTGATGGTTAGCATGTACAGAACTGAGCATACCAACATTTTGAAAAGCTCCAAACCAATCTGAGAACACATAAATAAATCCTGATGCTCTGGAAGACCCTGTCACAGCAACCCAGGCATTGTTTAGAGTATTTTTGTCATCAGGAAACTGTCTTACAATCATGCTGATTCATTAATTCCCTTCAGGTGATAAAAGAGATGCAATATGTCTTTCTGTTTCTCTCTCACACGCTGAGGAAAACATTACTGAAGAGCAGCCAAGTCATGTTTCTTGTCTCCTGGAATCTGTGTTTCATTGCTGCTAAAAATTCAAATTTCAGAAAAAGGCTGAGTTTGACCAACACCATTCTATTCCCCCAGAATGGACTTTATTTGCAATTTGGACTAAAATTACTCTGGAACAATAATAATGTGCTCATTAATCCAGATTACAACTGACTTTAATTTCTTAAGGTGCCAGGTCTTCCTGTCTGCATCCCCCTATACTTTCTTGACATCCTGACTCCTCTATAGAGACACTGGCACTGTGAGAAAAGGCTGCCTCTTTTTTAAGCATCAGCAATTCCTGTGAGAAGGGTGGCAAAACATTTTACAGCAGGCCAGAAAACCCTGCAGTGGCCAGAGCCTTTGTTTATACAGAGAGATTGTGGTCAGAGATGACAGCAGAGGAGTGATGACAGAGCCCTCTGAGATTCCATGTTAGTCTATTCCTGCTTCAGTGCATACTGGCTGTAAGAAGTTGCCTTATTTCTCCATCCTGATGCTTACCCATCCATAGGATGACAGTAGCATGCTTTGGGAACCTCCAGCTCACATTTTACCTGGAAAAAAACCTGGTGGTTTAAAGCCACATCTTGAGGTCTGGGCTTGATGAAAAAGCACAGCAGCAGGGTCTCAGTGTCCAGCAACATGCTGGGTGGTGAAATGTGGAATTCAGACACCATTTCTTACCCCTTCACATCATGGATAACTAGAGCACATAAACAAGTGCCTGGAATGTTCAAAAAGACTCATTCAGTATTTTTGGGTGAGTGGGAAATCTGTAGCTGTGTTCTGAATGGCAAAAGTCTGACTCCAGCAGCGTGGCTGAGGGGTCAGCTCCAGCTGGCTGTGATGTGGGTGATGGTTGCCACTGATTTACAGGTCTGGGCAGCCCAGTGCTGTTGGCTGAGTGTCTCCAGATGTAGCACTGAGGCCTTGGATTCTGTAGGAACATGGGTTAGGGCTCCCACTGCGAGAAAATACATGCTGGATTTTTTTTGAAGCAAGAAAAGTCAGTTGTGGTTCACGCTAATTTAGGGCAGTACCATGGGAAAGATCTCTGAAGAGCTGAGATTGTGTCACTACATGTGAAAAAGTTAAATAGTTGTTCCTTTTTCTGTGGAGTTAAGAATGCCTTTAGAAGGTTTTGGGAGATTCTGCATTGCAAATTTTAGGTTTGAAACCTATCCTTTTGGCAGTTTAAAATATTCAGTGACAGGGTTTTTCAGTGACTGCTTTCTTTGGTGCAAATAAATACAGGATTAGCTAAAAGAGGAAGAAATAGTAGGATGCATCAGTGTTAGATGGGGGTCTTGCAGAGATATGCAAGGTTGCTATCAAGTAGCATAAGAAAACACAAATATTAATAATAATATTAGAAAAAGATTTTACAACAACTTTAGTTTAATTCGATGCTGGGGTTTTTTTTTCCTAATCTGTTGGTTTATACCACTCTAATAAATGTCTTTGATACCTGCTTCTGGAAGCTGCTGAAAAAGTTTAAACCTCCTTAACATCAATCTCAGATGTAGTCAATGCCTGTCAGTGAGTGAAAACTGCTGGCCTTCAATCATCACAAAATAAATGGTTGACTTGAACCTACCTCACGTGGGTGAGCTCACCCCTTACCAAGTAATACACTGCCCTGACTGACTTGCCGACCAGCTGAGCCTCTGGTGAGTGGGGAAGAAAAAGTGCTGGAATCCTGTGGTACCTCCTTTTAAACACATTCCCAGTGTTTAAAACAATGCTTACAGTAACACATCTGCTGTTAATAACCTCTTCTTACTGGTTATGAGACACCTCTGCTGACCACTTCTTGGTGGAACTGGTACTGCTTCTTTGGATTAAGCTTTTTGTCACCTCTGCATCTTTTGCTTTTCAGTAGTTGTGGACCAGAGCAGGCAACTTTTTTTATTTATTCAGTCTATCATAAAATCATTATTAAGATGCTGATAAACTGCCTCACTTTTCACCTGTTTGCTTATCAATTTGTAATTACAAATTAAATTATGATACTCCAGCTCTGCAAGAAACATTTCTGATGGCAAATCCCCTTTTAGGTACCACCTACTGGGAAATATCTCTTCAGACTGCATCTGGCAACAGACACCTGGAATGGTAAGGTGAAGTGCTCAGCATTCCCCTGTTTCCTGGAGGTAAAGTGGATAAAAATGTGTTCTGTACTTTTGGAAATCTGGTTTAAAGCTATATATCTACATCTTCCAGTAAAATAATTATGGTCTTAAAATGTAGTTTAAACTAGGGAAAAAAAAAAAAAACCAGCAAGCTGAAGTGACCCTTTACTCAGTGAGTGTGATTTTGGTTTCAATGTCTTTCTTTTCATCATGGCTTGTTCCAGAGTATTTTTTGAGCTAAATGACTCTCCTGCATTTAACCCCCTGTGTTGTGTGGGCACGGGGGTCTGGTGATGCTCCGGGCAGGAGATCGGGTGTCAGTCTGGGGCTGGCAGCTCCAGCCAACCCCTCCCCTGTCCCTGGCACCCTGTGCCCGTGGTGCCAGGTCTCCCAAGACTTCATCAGGGACAGTGAAGCCACAGCACCGGCAGCACTGGCAGAGTGCAGGCTCTGATCCAGCCGGGTGGTGCTAGGTCAGATTCACACGGATTTGGGGAAGATTGGATAGGACTCAGCCCCTTGCAGGATGAGGCCATCAGTGAACTTCCCCCACATCCAGCAAAGCCTTCCTGTCAGACTCCTCTCTGGTTTTGTTCAGTGTCTGATGAAGCAAAGTTATTATTGAGCCTTATCTCAATTTTTATTGTAAGCGCCTAATTCTGAAGTCGGTTTAACCAGCCTTCCCTTTCCCCCATCCTCTTCACTAAGCAAGACATTAAGTAATAAACAAATACCTCACTTTTTCTTCAAGCTAAGTTCATTTATGACCAAGTAACATAAAGGATACTTGCAAGAAATTCTCAGCATGCCTGCTTTTTATATACAATGATTTTGGACAAAAAGGGAGAATAACCTTTTTGTTTTTAATGGTTTTTTTCTATTAGCTGTTAGACTTAATGCCTATAACTCCCTCATATCTGAGTAGCAAAATCTTGCATCTGCCAACAAATTTGTAATGCATTAGTAACAAAGCCATAATTGTATCTAATAAATACTCTCTTTGCTCTCTCTGGGCTTTTGCAAATCTGAATAGCTATGAACCACTTTGCAGTCCTCATCTGAAAGGTCTCCTATAGACAGAATATTATGACTATTTTAAATATAAAAGCTGTTACTGAGGCACCCCTGCGTTCAAGCTGTTCCTGACAGTAACCACAGGCTGCTCACTGCAGCCTTGCAATCTGAAACTGCTAAGCTTGTAGTTAGCTCAGCTTTTGTCACTCAGCAAACACCTTGTTCCTTATGATTTATTTATCCTTCTGTTCTGCAGACTGCCCAGGAATGAGTTTGGGACTTTTTTACACATTAATTATTCATAATGATTCAGGGAGATTTTTTATGCAAACACATTTCAGGCCACTCTTTGCCTTCCTGCTGTCTTTGCGTATTTGCTGCTCCTCATGCATTGTCCATGGAACTCATGGATCACTGCAAACCAGATCATGTGGCATTGCTTTTGTTCCCCAAAGCATGAGTCTTCAACCCATGGGAGGCACTTCTGGAAGGAACAGAGGAGGGTTTCTGACGTGAGCATTAGGCCATCTCACTGTTTCCTGGTTTTAGGCACCTCTCATTCAACTGTTTCTGAAATCACATATTTTTGGACACTGGGTTGGGCAGCTGGCATTGCTGTCAACTTTTTTTACTTCAGCTGCTACTCACAGTTGTACTACAGAGGGGTTGGTAGTTTAGGTGAGGTGAGAGAATGACTGGACCTGGCCTGTGGTACAGGAATGCCCTCCTGCAGTCTTAATCACATTCATTAGGTCAAAGTTAGGAAGGGATTCAAAGGGACAGACAGGAGAAATGACTTTGTCCAGAAGGAACATTGCAAGGTTGGGTTGTAACTGGCAACTTCAGCATCTCCACTGGTGTTTGGCCTGTGGGATTGGTGCCTCTGATTGCAATGAGCTTGTCTTTTCCTCTTCATGCCCATTTCCTGCTCTTATTACTCTTGGCACCAGTTACCATGCCATGAAAAGACATTCTTGTGGGAGCAGGACTAAGGGGGCAGGGCTCTTGTTTCTCTCAGTGAAAATATCTGATAATCCTGACGTGCTGCAAGGCCTCTGTGGAGTGGTGGCTGCACTTGCACAATCACCAGGAGCAGGAGTTGCATTCAAGACATAAAGTAATCCCTCTGCTCTCTTGAAAATAGAGTAGCAAATAAACACCTGGCATTAGCCTACTGGCAATGACTGTGTCCAGGTTTAGGTGCCAACTTTTAGAAATATGTGAGCCTAGTGGCATGATCCCAAAAGCAAGCAATGAGAACAACCAGAGGCCTTGACACTAGCTGGAGTGGAAAGACTGAAAGAACTCTGTTTGTTTACTCCAGGGACATCACTAAGGGGACACAATGGCAGTGTAAAATGTTCCTGCAAAGAAGAGAGGAAGAAACTGTTCTCTGCTGGATACAGGAGAAGAAGGAATGGACATACTTTACAGTAAGAGCCATTTAGGCTGCAGTGGAGACAGCTGGACTCGAGTCTGGGATGGCTGGGAAGTAACTTTATGCAATTAAGTGAGGTCTCAGGTTAGAAGCATCACTGAATTTTAGAGTTTAAACTTCTCTTACATGTAGTAAAGAGAAATGTTAGCTCTGGCTATGCTTCAATCCTCTTTGAAGAAGCTTTTTTCTCTACATTGTCTAATGAGGGAGCCCAGCTTCCTACATTAGCCAATTCATTTAAGTGCCTGAAGTTAAAAGGGATGAATCTGGGCCTCAGTGGCTGGCCTTTAGCCTATGGCTCATCCTCAGACCCTGTGGGTCCTGTGTCATCGTCTCCAGTTTCTGCTTTCATCATTGCCTTTCAACTCCTTTGATGCAGCAAATCTTTGCTTCACAAAAGCTTGAACAACCTTAACATTATACATATTTTCTGTTCCTCAGGAAAGTTAAGCATTTTTTTTACTGTGCTAAACTGTTTAATTATTTTCCCTTTGAATATGTAAATTTGATTCTAAAGGCTTTATCAGCTAAACCATTTTCCTTCTAGAATAATTGATAATGAATAACATTTTGCAGCTACTGGGTCATATTCCAGTGTAAGTGCTAAAAAGCAGATAAGGGAAAAGAGGTTTCAGTCTCAGTTTTCAAAGATTCTTTAGAAACACCATCAAGTAGAATAAAAAAACTAGAAAAAGATGTCATAGCAACACCATAATAAACTGACTGTCCTACCAGAAGATGTAGCACTAACAGAAGTTTATCTATAACCTCATTACTGTGAACTAAGGCAGTATTGAGGCATTGTCTTGGTTATTTAACACCAAACACTGTTTTGTGGCAAAGATGCCCTCCCCAGAAAAATCATACTGGCCTAAAGCACTTGAGGTTTTGCGTTTAGAAAAACTGAGTTCTTTCTTAAATGCTCTGTTTTCTGGGTTTTTCTGCTTGTTTGATTGCTGGTTGATTTTTTTTTTCCTTGAGCTTTTAGGGTGTGCTTGCTTTGCTTTTCATGTTGTAAGCCAGCAAGAAAATAGAAGGTGAAGGTCTTCAATGAACTTTCTGAAGCAGAAACTGAAAAAAAGCATGAAACTGATATTTCAATCTGGAATCAAAACACTTGCATTGGAAAAGCTTCTGCAGCATGACAGAAAGTCTGTTATATGGCATATGTTATATCCATGCTTCCATGGTCCATTGATGGCAGGAATGAACACTGATGGAATGACTGCAAAGCATGATGATGATGATGGTGGTGGTGATAATGAGTCTAACCTGTCTTCTCAAGTTTTTGCTCCTGTTGTCTAATTGCAACCAGGGCTGACAGAGGACTAAAGATCTCCAGCAGAATAAGCTCCCACCAATGTTAATGAAAATACTATTTGGGCAGGGTGAAAGACTACCAGTGCCTCACTCACAGAAAGGCAGCTGCAGAGCTTTTTCACAGCAGATATCTAAGAACCCACATGGCAGAAGTATATTTGAAACTAAGCTCCCCACAGATTTAATTTTCAGAGGAGTAATTGCTTAAACCATATGTGGTTGGAATTATGGCACTTAGAGACTCAGTTGCTCTATTGCCACCTACTCCTCATCCCCCAGCCCCAAGTACTATGAACCCCTTTGCTTCCTATTGACAAATTAAAACTAAAGAAAAATTAAAACACCACCTAGGAATTACATTTCTCAGTCCTGTGTTTGCTGTCTTTACTTCACCCTCACTGCAGTTATTGTTAGAAATCAGGACTGACTTTTTAATTTTGATTGCCAGCTCAACCAGGTCTGCTTGATCCCTTAGAATCAAACACTGTTTTCCTTCCAGCTCTTTAAACAGTGAAGCTCCTGGGCTCAGCTAGACAGTAGCTACTGCTCTCACACTGCTGTAAAGGCATGAGCTGTATCAGAGCACAGCCTGCTCCTGCAGCTGCCTTGGCTCCAGAGGGGTGTTTGTGTCAGTGAACTAATCACACATGACTTGGACAAGAGGCAGGCAGGAGCAGATAAGGGGCTGTTTTTGCAGAGCCCGTTCTTTGTCCATGGCCGTGTTTTGGTGAATGAAATCATTGCAGTGCAGACAGCAGTGTGACTGAGCAGGAAGGGAGCCTGGTTGCCCCTTAGTTACAATCCCCACTTGGTTATGGGCTCCCAGCCTCGGACATTTAACCCTTATGTAGGTTCTTCTCTAAGCAGTAAAATTTTGTGTAAGAACAGTGGCGTGTTAGCTGGAAGGGGTGAATACTATTAACAGACTTTAATACCTTTAAAAACAACATATATACTAAACAAGCAGATATTTAGGAAAGAGAAGCAAAAGCTTTCCCAGCATTTTCCTCATATGTGTGACAGAATAGGAAGAAATAGCACTTTTTCTGTGCAAGATTTGTCCCTCCAGTATGAGTGGGAAGCCAAAAACTTGGATATTTTTAGTCCCAATGCCATGAG
Organism: Trochalopteron elliotii; assembly: GCA_024734555.1. NCBI lineage: Eukaryota > Metazoa > Chordata > Aves > Passeriformes > Leiothrichidae > Trochalopteron > Trochalopteron elliotii. The sequence goes on from JANPWX010000042.1 coordinate 1,743,530, forward strand.
TTGCTTATGGCACAGAGTAGTTCCAATACAAAATCATACACTGTATCTCTTCCCTGGATGCAAAATAAATAAATCAGTCTTTTCTTAGCTAGACAATTCCCACATTTGTTGGTTTGGTGAGTGAAATGGAGATGGTCTGTCTGTGGGTGCTGCCCACCACACAGGGACTTGAATCCCAGCAGGAACCATTCCCAAGAATCCCAGCTGGTGAACTACGGTTTGCTCTGCTGGGTTTGAAAGCAGGTGTGCCTTCCAGGGAGGACCTGGTTTTGAAATTTAATTGAGCTGCATGTGTTCTTAATTTCACAGGAAGATGATTGCAGGAAGGAAATGATCTAAGGTGAGCTGTGAGGGGAAAGAAAATTAGCACTGTGAGACAGATAACAAACCTGGTGTGCTGCTGGAGATGATTGCTGTGAACACGAATGGGGAAGAACTTCTGTGCAAGGGAGTGAGTTTAGCACATAATGGGAGATGTGCTGAAGAATGGCTTTGGACAAGACACCTGAACATTGCTAGAACAGCTGAGAAAGAAGGAGGAATATCAAGAAAACCTTCCTGCTGGTGTGATCTAGCAGGCTGTGGAGCAGTCTTAGAGAAGTAGCAGAGATCCTGAGCAGATCACAGAGCAGAACACAAGCGGGATGAGTTGTGCTCAAGCAGAAAGGTAAAGACTATTCCTGCCTTTGGAATTCAACATAGCAAGGACTGTCTCCTGAGAGAGAGATATGACACTGAAACTAGAAAAGACTAGAGATTTTATTTTGTGTAAACAGAAGACCCATGGATGGGCTAATCCACACAATTCTCTAAATACATCAGGCTGGACTCCATTATTCCTTATTGCTTGATATGTCTTCCCTGGAAGCTCAAAAATCTGGCTCTTCATCAATTAAAAAAATGCTGGATGAAGTTTTAAAACCTTGCTCAAGAGCCACATCCAGTAACTCAGGCAGCTGGCTAGATCTGAGCCACTGGGTTTTGACTTGAAAACAAAAAATCCCTCCTATGAACTGAGACTGAGAGATCTATTACTATCAGTTTGTCTTTTGTCTGAAATGAACCATTATCTGCTTGCTTAGGATCAAAGGTAAATAATTCAAGAACATGAGAGAAGGAAAAAAGGATCCTTTAGCAAGACAACTGCACATTTTGAGGCAGCCTGTTGTCAGGTCATGGCATGGCATTCCTATGTCACTGAACTGAACAGTGACAGGGCAAAAAGGTTTAAACGCAGGAAAAAGGTTTAAAAAATAAATGAGCTCAGATTTTTTTTCACAGACAGCCTTGCAGTGATGAGCACACAGGGTCTTCAAGCTGTGACTGTTGGATTTTTACACTGTCCCTTCAACCCAGCCAGCCTGAGTGGATGGAGAGCACTGTGCTGTGGCTCACACTTAGCATGTGCAATTATTAGCACTTTTTATGTGTTCCATTCTACATCTCTCAATTTCTCACCTCTTTTACATTCTCAAAGCATTAGACTGTACTATATGTTTGACCCACAGGTTCTTCTTGCATCTTTCTTGGTTGGATGGGTTGAGTGTGGTGTTGCAGCCATGGAGAAGAATCAGTTTACAGGTGTTGGGTCAGGCTGGAATAGCCTGTATTACTGTCCTTCAATACAGACAGGAAAGTTGGGATCATCTCAACAATAACAAATTATTTGTCTCTAATTATGATTCAAACTCTGTGCTGCCTTGCCCCTCAACACAGTGAACTCTCTCAAGTGTTTATTGCTGTCCTGGTTACCTTTCCCTCACTGCATCAGCCATGCAAAGAAACCCCATTTTTTTATCACACTCATCGTCATGACAACACTTTCGTGTGCTGCTGCTTGTCATTTTATAGCTCTAAAGCTGAGGAAACAACACTGCTGTACTCCAGCCCTATGAGCCTCAGTACTTTATGCTCCTGTTCTGCCCTGAGCTCTTTCCTGAGCTCATTTGACCTTCTGCTTACTTCCCTTTCTCTAGGGAAAACAGGAGGAAGGGGCCAAACTATTAAAGCATGGGTGATGTCAGGATGGGCCAAAGGGGGAGTGAAGGGAGAACAAGAAGGGAGATTAAAACTGGAGATAAACCTCTTCTGGTGTAACACTGATGTACAGGATAATTCTTCCCATCCTCTTCCCATTTTGGATTCATAAACACAATATATTTGGGTGAATCCATTGTCTTTCAGCCTTCCCTTTGCTGCAAGATGTTACAATTTCATGGAAGAAAGGAATCCTACTTTCTGACTAACTTTTTTTATTTCTTACCCTCAGATTCTCCACTGATAACTGAGGAAGCAATTTTATCCTACTTTAATATGGTGTTTGAGACAGGGATTTTGCTTCCATGGACAGGGGTTGTCTTCTGATAACGAGATCCTGGCTAGCGCTATGTTCTGGCTGGTGTTCTCCTAAGCACTAAAGCCCCATCTAAATTATGGAAAAATGCCAGTGATTATGTTGATAAATAGGACAATCCCAAAGGGTTTTAAATAGCACTTCACAGCTTTGACAAGCAGCCTCAAAATTTCCTTGCAAATGAGAAAGTTAACACCTGGCTGGGAAATTTATTAAAATTGCAAATGTTAATTTGCTTCTGGCTTGACTTGGATCACTCATAATCTACAAGAAAATTGCACAGGGAGATTTGACCCAAAACACTGAATCATTTGAATACTTCCATTTCAAGAGCATCTGAGTTGGTGAAAATGTTACTGGAAATAACTATATTCTTTTGAGTGTATTGATCAGAGCCTACCTTGGTGCTGCAGAATTCTCCAAAGTGGTCTGATGGATATCTCCAAGGACTTTACTTGTAATCACTGCATGGAAAGTTCCTGTTACACAATTATACTTTATACCTGAGAGAACTAGTACCTCTCCTGGCACTTGAAGTGCCACAGCAAAAAGCACTTGAGACCACCTTCCGTGGTAAAATGAAGTTGTGCTTGACACATAATGATACATAATTGGAAGTGGAATTATCCCTGGGAAAAGAATGTCCAGCCTTAACCTTCCCCCCAAACCACTCATGACCACAGAACTGTTTCCTGCATTACTAAACAGAACACAAAGATTTGTGTTACTTTATGGCCACTCAAAGGGAACTGAAGAGTCTTTCAGACTCTGGCAAGTGAAAGGGGACACAGATTTTATGATAAAATCTGTATTTAAGATTAAGGTAGATGGAGTATCCTTCCTTTGGCCTGATCCAGTGAGGATATAAATCAGTCATGGCTCTGAGTTTCTTTAGCTTATTTGGTACCTCCACCCACAGCTGCTGGGTTTGGCAGGATCCTGGGGTGCAGTACCTGTAGCTGTCCTTACCTCCGCTCTGCTAAATCCCACTGCAGCTCACCAGGGTGACAGAACAGAGTCAGGCAGGTGGATTGTATCTTACTGTGAGTTTCTTGCCATTCCTATTTTCTGTAATTTTGTATAAATGCAACGGAGTTTGGCCCAGTACAACTATCTGGGTTGAATTTCCCCAGCCCACCACAAGCCCTGCCCCTTTAGCTACATGACCTAGTTTGTTCCCATATCCCAGGGACACACACACATCATTCCAGCTCTGATCTCTCCAGCATGAGGCCATTTGTGTTCCACGACTCACAGATCCTCCCTCTTAGCAGCTGATGTTACTTCAGCACGGAGAAAAAACAAAGTGGTTTAAGCTTGATTTTAATTAAACATTTCCTGCTTTCACAATGAAAGTGGAAAACACATGTGGGTGTCTCCTCACACAGTGTGAAGGACAAAACAATGCTCTGTAGGAATGGTGTAGATGTTAAACCCTTTGGCACATCTTGTCCAGATCACTTTCCTTTGAACTCAGGCTGGGAGGATGTACTTAAGATGTTTCCCTCCTGTGTGTGTCATAGAGTCCTACAGATGATGAGGAGAAATGAAGATTCATGCAGGCTCTTTTAAGCAGAAAGGATTCTTCACAAAAATGGTCCATGTCCCCAGTTCCTAGCCCTGGAAGGAATGATAGGATGTGAAATAGAATCAGTCTCAGAAAGAGGGGTGATGCTTTGATTTCAGAATGGCTGTAGGGAATATATTGTTTCCTGTAGCTCTGTGTGTACAAGTTGTAAAACTTCTACCTGGGCAAAACCACTCCCAACTGCAGGATTCCTCTTCTGCCCTGCTTCACTCTCACTACTTGTCAGTATCTGGGACTACATCCAAAGGTACCTTCCTGAAATAAAAAACTGATTTAGAGGGAGATACAGGAGTCAAATAGCAGTCACAGACTGATTGACTAGATGGGCTACAGATGTGGCTCCATATGACACTTTATAGGCCTGCAAATCTCATGGAAGTGGTAAGGAGCTCTCACATGGAAGTCTGTATTTCCTAAAAGATGTGGAGTCAGTGGTTGCATCCATTGCATTTTTGGCTTCAGTCCCATAACTGAGCCCAAACTCGTTGCTCATGTGAACTGGCAGTGCTCTGGCACTGGGCTGGAATGAGTTGGCCCGTGGAGCAAAGGGATTAACTGGTGGCACTGAAGGTCTCTCAGATATGTTTTCCTTGGAGTGCTGCCTTTCCTCTTTCAGCTGAGCAGCCCTGTGGGCAATGAATTAAAATGAAGACACTCTGTGGAAGTACATGGAAAACACCCTGTTCTCCTGCACAACTTGTGTGGATGCAATTTGTGGATGCTAACTCATTTTGACTCTGAGAACTCAGGCCCAAATTCCAGCATGGCAGTCATGGAAAGCAGGAGAAGAGGCCTCCTCTGGCCCATTGCCCTCCTCCAGGACAGAAGCAGTTTTGCCTTTGCTGTTCTCACCCATTCCCACTTGTTTTGCAGAATCTCTTTTCATGCAGATTCTGTGGCATTTTCAAGAAATCTACTGCATTGCTTCCTTACAACTTCAACCAAAAGGTTTTCCCTACTCTCTGGATTTCCCATGTTGCAATTGATTCTTCAGCTCAGATGTTCCCAGCCCCATCTGGAGCAGTGTCACTCCACCAGCCTTAGGACCTGAAGTCTCCAGCCTGGGCAGCCCCACCTGATGCTCACCTTTCTACAAAGGGACAACGTGAAACTCAGCCTGTAATTCAGTTTTCCTCCTTTTCTGCTGTTAGTTTAATTATTTCTGCTCTGCTGTAGTCCCTCCAGAATTATCTTTTTTTCTACACTTGTGGGGGTTTTATTCCTATCTGCCAAGATGTTTTGGCATTTTAACTGTTTGATTTGCAGCCCCTCTCAGTTTAGTGGCTTCTGCAACTTTAGTCTCTCTTGGTGGAATTGTGAGGTTTGAAATCTTCTGTATAGCAAAGCTCTGAAACTGGAAGTGAATCTGACATCCAAATTGTACAGCTCTCCTAGAACCCAAGGGGTTTTGGTTGAACTTTGTCTTTTAATAGCTTGCATTAACATCAAGCGCTACAGTTGTGGCCTGACACAAAGCTATTGTTAGAGATGTTTGCACTTTCCTAATAGAATATAAATGTCCTCAGAAAACAAAACTCCAGTGAAGCTTCATTACAGCAGGCTAGTGAAGCTCAGGGGATGGAAAGAATCACCTAAGGCTTTCAGGTATGAGCCCTTTTTCTTGTCTGCTTGTAGTTTTATTTGACTGCTCCTATTATGGTCTTGGCACAGATAAAAACCCCATTTGTGTGTGATCAGGAAGCAGTACTTACTACCTCATTGTTGGGCTCTGCTGCAGGGTACAAAAGCATATTTCTTTCTTCTGCATGCAGATGGATATTCCTGAATAAGGTAGGTTATATCCAAATATTAAGGAAATAACTTCCAAGAAGCATATCTATCCTTCCTGATACTAATCTTGATTTTACTGCTTCTTTAATTTATAAAGGTTATTTACTATTATGCTGACAAGGTTTAGTGAGATGTGCAGCCCTGCACCATCAGGCAAGAAGAGTTATTGTGACAGCACAAGCTCTAACATCATGCATCCAGCCCATCAGTCACGTTTCCCAAAACACCCAATGAAAGAAGACAGTATTCTATCCACTTCCTCACTGTTTTTACTCAAAATAAGCAGAAAATAGATGAGACTGTGTGAGGACAAGCAGAGTGAGTCAATGCAGTCCTGGCTGCAAAATCCTTGCCAGGAAGACAGATCCATTGCAGTGGCAGATGATGGTGGCATCATGATGACATCCATTCCTGTTAACAGCATGCTGCACTTTTACTCTTGCTCCCTGGGCTCCACTTTCCCTCTCAGTAAGGCAGGTCCCAGGGCAGGGACAAAGGTCTGAATTCTCCTCAGGTTATCCTAATGCCCTGTGGGTCTCCTTGCCAAGTGGCTGAAGAACTTGACTAGGAAAAAAGTTTGTCAGAGCTCTGTTGATCTCTGTAAAGTCAGGATAAATTGTGCCAGCAGAAGTTTTCTCAGGACTCTTCAGAGGAAATAAACTAAAGGATTACTGGGAAAACTGTACTGATATTCACAGAAAAGGCTAATCTTGAATATGACTGGCTAAAGGAATTGCTGGCACTAGGGAGTAGCACAAGTTAAGAGTCTGTGATGGAGAACAATCTGTCCTGGCACATCTTGCACTGGTTATCTTGAGAGCTGTGGACTGGGGAGATGATGCTGACCCAATCCCATCTGGCAGGGCTGGCCTGGTGTGGTTTGGTGCTCTGGAGACAGCACTGAAGGGGTCAGCTCAGGAAGCCCATTTGCCCTTTCAGATCAACTTATCTGCTCTCCCCTGAGCTGTCTTCCCTTCTGCAGAAGGCAGCAGCAAATAGATGGAGGGAGGAGGCAGAAGATATTTGATGTCTGAAGACACACAAGGCCTTGCCCATGGCTCATCAATGGTCTTAGTGAGGCTGAGGAACTGAGGCTGTCAGGGGGCCTTGGGAGGAGAAAATGGGAGCAGAAGAACTCTTGCAGTTTTCATTAGAGTAGGGCCCACTGAGGTCAGTGTAACACAAACACAGGCAGGGATAGCTATAGCTCCAAATTAAGATGGAAAAACAAAGGCTTAGTAAATGTCCTGAGATACCCCAAGTCCCATCAGAACTCAGAGGCAAAGCCAGGAAGAGAACTTTTCCAATGATTGATGGTTCTGTTTATTTTTAAAAATTATTAAAATCTCTCCAACTCCCTGCCCCACAAGTTTCTGGAATTTGATGTAAAGAAAACATTTCATTTCAGATTCAAGCATTGTAGGATGTTCTAAAACCTATTTTCTTGAACAAAAGGGAATGAAATTTCTAAATGAAGACCTATTTCCAGCTGGAAACCAAATGTTCTGGCTGGAGTTGCCAAGAGGAAAAATTTCAGCTCTCACCATTTATTGTGGTTTGTTATTCATGGACAGTTGAACACAACTGAGACAAATTCACAAAACGTTTACGTTTGCTGGCAGGTCTCCTGCTGCTCTGATGAGCCCCATCATGAGGGGCTCCTTCAGCTGTGGCCTGCCAGGACAACTTGCTTAATCTACTGTTTTCCAGTTGGCACCTGCCTTTCTAACCTTGTTACCTGTGGCCTGTATCACTTGACAAAGCAGCAGCAGTAGGCAGGAGCCCCTGTGTAGCACCTTTCTAGACCTGGGGGCTCTGGAAATCCTAAGGTCTGTCTCTTCTGGGTATGTAATCAGTCAGGGTTGTCCTCTGTGAGCTTGGGCTGTGGTGTATAACCCATGGCAGCACCTGGCCCAGCTGGGCTGGGCGTTACTGCTTAAAAATGTGAAGCACTGGAGAGCTCAGTCAGAGGCTGGTGTTGTGGTCAAAGCTGATTACTCCAACTCAAGAAGTCCCCAGTTTGCTTGAGTGTGTCATTCCAGGGGCATCTAAAAGTTGGATTGTCCACAGGCTAATTTAGCTATGCCACTACTTATTCTGTATTCAGTGAATGTCTCCTAGGCATCCAAGAACCTTCAGCTTCTTAATCCAGGGAAAGGAGAGATTAAACACTCAGTAGCCCATATCTTTATTAGCAATTTCATTATTAAATGATTTTTAAAAGAGAGCATGAACCTTTTTGTCACAAAAGTTCCCTGCAGTGCTAACAGAAACTTATTATTCTGGATATTTGAGTAGAAGGAATGTTTAGCAACTCTTTGCAGGTGCAGGTGGCTTGATGGAATTTAAAATGACATAAAACTGTCTCCTCCTTTAGACAAATCTTAAAGCTATTTATAGCTACTTATCTATTATGTTGTAGCCCTTCCTGGCTGTTTATAGCATCATGTAGGGCACCACTGGGAGTTACCATGGTGCTTGCAGAGAGCAGAACATGAGGATGTGGGTTCTGGCACCGTTTCCATTTTGCAGCATGCTCGTGCACACATGCACACACACACTTCTAGCACCAGTTGCTTGCCAGTACAAAAGAACAAACTCCCTGGTGTGCCTAGAACATCACCCCTTCACATCAGCAGGGCATTTTAGTCTCTGTGATTTATGCCATGCTGCTGCAGGCCAGTGCTGGTAAGATATCTCCTGCAGATGGGAGCAAGAAACCCTGCATGACACATAGCAGCTGCAAGAGGATAGAACAAAAGTGCATTAAAGTTTGTATCAAGCTTTCAACAGCTTCAAGGGTGTTCTGTACATGCTCCTGGGCATTTTTTTGTCATAAGAAACATCAGGAAATTGAATGAAACACAAACCTTCATCTCTGCAGAGAGAGTACAAAATCTTGAAAAAGGGGAAAATGGGTTAAGCTGTATGTCCAACAATTGTTCAAGATGCTCCCTGTCCAAGAAGAGGGGAAACACAGGCTTATACTTTTAAACATGGATATTTAGTTTGTTAACACACTCTTTATTTTTATGCTTTTTTATTTTCCTATCTGTGATAGGAAATGCAGAAGGAACTCAAAACAGAGGAACTGAACCTGCTGTGGTGTCCACTGTTGTTTTCCTTCTCTGACCATTTTGGGCAAAGATACAGATAAACAGAATTCACTGGAGTATGGGTTTAAGCTCCTGGCTCATGTTCCCAGGACTGTTGCCAACTTAATGAACTTTGCCTTGAGCTCTGTTTGGAGTTTTCACCCTTGGTTTGACAAAACGTGAAAGGTATTAATGACCTGATGGCTTAGTGCTTTTCATCTATAACATGAAGCTTCATAAACAAAGGGCCAGATTCTTTTTAAAAGTCCAGATCCTTAGCACACAAGTCAGCTTTCCTTTCCCAGGAACTGGGTGAAGGTTGCTGCCATACTCCTCTGATTCTGTTCCCTTCTTGTGTCAGGCTGGTTCACCTGTGCTGCATTTGAACTGTCAGAGCTGCTCCATCTTACATTGCCCTTCAAAGGCAATAAAAGGCCAAAAACAATTCAGTCTATGAGCAAGCTGAGGCCATGCAGTTCCCATAGCCTCCCACAGAACAGAAATTCTCATTTTACTCCTACACAGCTGGGAGGTCATCCTTTCCCTGAAGAGACCCACACAAGGCTAGAGAGTTGTAGCAGATGGAAACCATGACTTTGCACAGGAAAATCCTTATTTTCTGGGCTAATTAAAAATATACTGATATTTCTTTTAAAACTCATATGGTTTGGTTAAGAAATTAGGCTCATTATTTCTCAGCTTTATGGAACAGATTGTACATTTGGTTAACCCAATATGTAAGAAATCTTGAGTTTGCATCTCTGAAATGTAGTTAGTTTGGGCACTCAGAGACTTGCTTTCATGGTGAATACCATGGTCGTTTGCCACTTGCTGGAAAAAAACTCTGTTAACATATTACCAAGAGGGTAAAATCCAGGTATGTTTCTCTTATAAGGGGCACATGTTCTTATTTTCATTGCACAGTCAAGTAAAGAGCTGACATTGCCCTAAACATTGGTCACAGCTACTTGGAAAACCTCTTATTCCCAGCCACATTCCTTGGATAACATTGGTGTAATTCTTAATAATGAAATACTCTCAAAATTTCTCCTGAGACATGAGTAACACAGGCAAATCCTACTCTTTGCAGTTGTAGATAAACCTAGGATCTAACACCTCCTAAATATCTGGAAATTACCACCCTAAAGCCTTGTCCTGCCTTTTGAGTGCAAGGAAATGGGACCTGCAATGGTTGGTGCTCTGCTCAGGTAATTCAAATCAAAGAGCCTTGCAGGAATGGCTCTTCCTGGACACGGTGGCATTACAGTGATCCAGGCTTAGATTTTTTTCCTTTCCTTTAAGGTAAAGATGATTCAGAGATACCCTGATGTGTGAGAATAGCTCAGAGATGTAATGGGCCTTCTGTGAAATGTTGTGCTTGGTTGAGAGGAAATTGAGGCTCCTAAAATCAGCAAAAGTTGGTGTGACACGAAGCCCATGCTCCTGGCAAGACTTCCAGCAGCTGCAGAGAGCTCTGGGGTGGGGACATCCTCACAGAGCCCTTGGGGAATGATGCTGTCTGCTGCTGTGGGACACAGCTAGAAAGGGAACTGCTGGGAGCTCTCCATGAGAGATCATTGATTTCCTGCTGTATTTCCCAGCTTATCTGAACTTCTGGGCTCACTTGTGTGGAGAAAAGGTGGGAAAAAAGACAGTTGGCACTTTCCATTTGTTGCACCAGCATTCAAAAAAAAAAAAAAAAGAAAAAAAATCCACATAATCTCAGAATAGCAGTAATGTTATCAGAGAGTTTACAGACAGAAAGAGATATCTGTTTTAGGCCCCATTACATTTAAGTGGATTCTTTTCCCTAAAGTAATTCACTCTCTAAATTTTCTTCAAGTTAGCTCACAAAGTGGAGGTGTTTCCCCTGTGCAGCACATGGAGCAGAGGATGCTGAGAGCTCATTAGCCCTAAGTGCTGTGTAGCTCCACATCCATCAGTGTGCAGGTGCTTTCAGCAGAACACAACTGCACTGTCAGCCAGGAAAAGGAGAGCACACCAGAAACTAGCAAACATTTAGGAAGATGTAAAGATAAGAGGTTAAACTGGGGGCTGGAATAGGACATAAATGCTGTCAGATATGAAGAGGTACAACAGAGACTTGTAGAGAAAGGTTTGGAAGGTCCTTCCAATTACAAGTCCCCACAGAGCCCAGAACAAAAGGGCCACAAGACCCAGCTAGGAGCTGTCATTGCTACCATAACTCTTCCACCAAATACAAAATTCCTTGTCAATGAGTTATCTCACCTCCACTCACACTGTCTTTACATAAACAACACTTTATGCAAGCAGAAAAGTGTGTTATTTATTAATGATTGTGTGGGTGGTGACATTTTTACCAGCACCAAACATCCAACTCAAAAATTTCCCTTTCACAACAGGCTTTTGCTGCTGGTATCTTGAAGTTGTTCTTCACATAACATTAAACTTTTAACTTCTTTCATGAACAAATATAACCCAAGTTTATGTAACATCAGCAATCTCAGGTCTTTACAAAAGAACTTGAAAGAGTTTTAAAAGCAGGACTTGGCAGAGAGGTAAGTTAGATACCCTTAAAGTCTACAAACATAGAAGTTCTAAGAATGCACTATACGTATTTTCCATTCTTACAGCACTTCCCACCTAATGCTAAACTCTGCCTGACTCCCTTCTGTTAATGAAGATTTAATTCCTGGCACATATTTAGATCCATATAACAGTAATAAGAATAACTAATAACAGCCAGGTCTAGAGATACTAAGCACAATTAACAAAAGATTAAGGCTGTTTCTATACAGAAGGAGCAGAACCCATGATTCTTTAAATGTAAATCTTGATCCAAGCACTTATAAAGTAGTTATATTCTTTTGGTCTGTGTTTTCCATAGAAAGGAAGTAGGTACCATGCTTGCTGTGGGGCTGAGAATTTGTAGCCTTAGCTCACATTTTTATTAAATGTGCAGTGGCAATCATGCAAGATGTTCTTGGTGCACAAAAAAAAAAAAAAAAAAGTCTGTCCCAAATAGTGTTCTGCCTTAAACCAGCTTACAGTGGGGAGGAGGAGAATGAACTGAATTCAGCTGTCACTCTTAGCAAAGTGTGGCTGGGAACCTTTGGTGTTAAGGATCACGACAGTCATTAAAAAACAAACAGCCCTTCCCCAAAAGACCACTTCTGTGACTTTTTGGATTGCAGAGAAATGTAACAACATCATCTATGAAGACAAAATATAGGGTTTCTAAAAATACATTTTGATTTTATGTCAAAATCTTTGATGTGCAGAAAGTGTGAGGGGAAAGGCAGCACATTTTGTGTGCATGATGTCTGTATACTTACTGTGCAATTAGGTTGGGTTTTTTGTGATAGAATACAAGTCTACTTGGAAACATTTTTGCAATTTCTGTTGAATTTGTGAATCGTGCAGTAGAAACAGAGTTACAACAACCTGTAGGTCTTTGAAAAGTGGCAAGTGTGTTTTTCCGATCCAGTTCTATTTATAAAAACACCCAGCAGCTGGTGAAAAATGAAGTCTGTGTCTCTCACACTGCCCCAGAAGTTGTGAACAGCAGCTAAATGCAATCCTGACAGGCCACAGAGATGCTGTGAGCCAGAACCTGCATCTGTTCACTTCTACCCTGTGAAATAGATGAGTATGAAGGCAGGGAGTGGGAAATCTCTTCTGGTCCTTTCTTTGCCATTTGTACCAAGGAAGTGATGGAGGAAAACTAATTTCCTTAAACTAAAGAGGGCATTTTGAAGGTAGGAGTGTGACAGGACTGATTCCCTTCTTTCTGGCTGAGGATTTTGAGTCTTTGGAGTGGTGCTGCAGGAAGCTAAATTATTTCTACCCTTGCAACACTGAAACAAAATTAGAACATAATTCAGAAGCCTTAATTGGGATGCCAAGTGACTGTTGCCTACACAGCTTCTTCAAATTGGAAAAATCCTCAGAAGAGCACAGGAACACAAAGCAGTGCAGGAAAGCCCATAAGGAAGATGCCTTTGGTCTTTGCCTCATCTCCTCCCACTGCAAAAAAGAGGAAGTTGATTTGCAATTTTACTTTTCATTAGCTAGTCACTGTTTGCTACACCTAATCTGTAATTGATGGCATGGATGTTGCATTCTGCAAAGTTAAAGTATCACTTATTTCACTAATAACTGACTTTGCAAAGCTTTACAATGTCACTGCTTGCCATTTAAAAAATATACAGGTATCCTGAGTGCTCCTTCAAAGGGAAATCTGAAGATCTGTGTGGAGTAACAATAATATCACCATCACGATGTTTAAACTGCAAGACATGAGAAGTTAGCACCAAAACCCGTTGCCCTTCTCCAATTTTTAAAAAAAGTGAATATGAGTTTATAAAAATCTCACATGACTCACTGAAGTGTAGGGCAAAATTTATATCCTGCAGACAGGATATAAGAGACTTTATAACATTGCAGTGAGCTATTTTCATCTCAGTGATTCTTCTTGCAACCTGGGCCTCTTTCTGCATTCAAACAGGAGCCTGGAAACCTGGCATGCTGTCACTCCATAGCTTCCTGGGCCTGCTGCCAGGTCCCCAGGGCATCAGGATGTATGGTTAGAAGGCTAATATGATAAACACAAGAAAACTCATCATGAACATAAAACCTGTGGCTGACACTGTGGCCTTGCTGTATTGTGCAGTCCTTGTGCCAAATCCCTGGACCTCTGTTTGCCTCTCACCCACTCACCACCCCTTGGATGAGCTTTTTATTAACTCACCTTAGCTCTGGGTCTGACAGCTGACAACTGCTGTGCCAGCTGCAAAGGTTCCAAAGGCATTTTTGATATCCAGAGCTGGCTACTGCACACAGCACTCGCTGTACTCTGGGGAACCATCACAGGGAGGTGATAGGAGCCACTCCTTGATGGGTCAAAGCTGCACCAGAGTGAGCTTAGACTGGACATTAGACAGCTTTTCTTTAGAGAGAAGGTGGTCAAACACTGGAACAGGCTTTCCAGAGAGGTGGTGGATGCCCCAAGCCTGTCAATGTTTAAGAGGCCTTTGGACAATGCCCTTAACACTCTTTAACTGGGTCAGCCCTGAACAGGTCAGGTAATTGGATTGGATAATTGTTGTAAGTCCCTTCCAACTGAAATATTTCTATTCTATTCTATTCTATTCTATTCTATTCTATTCTATTCTATTCTATTCTTTCTTATGCTTATATGCCAAATAAAACTAAAAAGAGACTGTGAATGCATGATTTAACATACGTGGAAAATGTGTTTGTGCTCATCCACTTAGGTTAAATAGAGAAACTTGTTCTCACCCCTGGCTACCTGACATCCAATGTACTCATTTTCCATTTTCCATTTGCAACATGGAGAATTTCCATTGCTCCCTTCTCTTTCCTTTAATTGTAGTTGGTTTCATGATATCTTTTAGTTACCATTACTCACAACTAAAACCATATGAAGACACACCGCGAGATCCTTTAATTCCACATAAACTTTTCACAGCTTGGCCTCCCAAGGATTTATTACTGACTGAGTCATGCTGATATGTGGGATGACTTCTGCTCACTGAATAGCTGAAGACTTGAAGGAACTTCAACACAGATTTTCACATGTGCTTCTGACACATTTAATAGTTGAGGATCCATCCCCACAAGCTGTAATTCCAGCCAAGGGTGGGATACTGGTTCTGTATCAGGGCCACACCAGCACCTCAGGCTGTACCAGTTCTGTACAACCCCAAGATGCCAGAGGAAATACCAGCTTTCATGTTGAGTCAGTGTCACCTTGGGTTGTGCCTCTCCATGAGGCTTCTCCAGGAACCAGAAGTAACTTCCTTCCATCTTTGTATTACTAAAAGACAGTACCAAGTCAGACTGACTGTGTGTTAAGCTTTGTGATTTAAAGCTTCACTTTACAAATGCACTTGTACTGTTTTATACACACAAATCCCTAGGAAAGAAGAGCCAAATCCTCCTCTCCCCCAGTGTAAACCTTGTGCCATCCAAGGTGCCAGAATTCCGTTTTCTTTGGATTTGTACTCGACAAAGCAGTATTTGTTCAGTGTTTTTCCTGTCTGAGAGTTATTTCTCTCTCCTGTTTGCTCCATCCATCTTTAGGAGGAGTTTAATACAGTAAACTAAATAACAAAAGAAAAACAGCTGCTGCCCCAAACTACTCTAAACCCAGCAAGTGTCCTAATTCCTTCACCATCTCACTTACAGCTCCCCATATGGTAATATTAATAAGGGCAAACTCCTAAGGGCTTAAAAGGCAATCAGTTTTTACCAATTAAAAGAAAATTAATTTGTCAAGTGGGCTGACAGGGAAGTCAATCCCAGCAGCCCTGTAATCCTACCAGGGCAAGGTCCCAACTCTGTGGCAGCACTAATAATGTGGAATCTGCTGAGTTTATTACATTGCTGGTATGTCAGACTTAACTAAAGAAGGAAAAAAGAATAGAAATTTATGTTGGCATCTGCCTACTAAAAAGATCAGCAGTAGAGCTTAGGCATTAAGGAGTAGAAAAGAATAGAAAATAACCCCAAATTGATATTGCCTGGATTGCTCATTATAATTCAAGAAGCTCCCTCTGGTCTCCTTAAACCTCTCCATAAAAACCTGACACATAAAAAGCAACACACCTTATGGCTACAGATGATATTCTTCTAGTACTGCATTTTACTTCAGAACAGGAAGGAACCAGAGATTGAAGACTTCTTTGGCATTTAAGCAAGCTTTTAAATCATAATGGGCTTCTCTGCAGCTGAACTCACTTTTTTAAGGTTCTCTGAACATTTCTTTTGGGAGTGGGTGTCATTAGGGAGTCCTTATGTTAAAATTGTAGGAAGACATCCTCTAGTCATTCTCTGACCCCTCTCAGACAGAGAATGATTCTCTTCCTCCTTCAAGGAGTATTAAATGGAATGAAGGAAGTTACTCCTCTGGATGTCCCAAGGAATCCATATAAAAGTGGGAATGGACCCCACAATTCAGCACTCAGTGCATTGGTCTGGATGTTATTGGTTTTTTCTGGGACTTTTTTTTTTTTAGGGCAGCAATGAAATCTAAAAGCAGTCCATCCCAAATCAGCTACATGAGCAGTCTTTGATGGGAAAGAGAGGACCTTTATTTTTGAAACCTCTGCCATGCCAATAATTTGTTGTCTGGATCTTTTCAACATATATATCAACATATATTATCTGTGATTCTGTGATATTTGCCTTGATCTATGATACTGTTTTCAGCCACAGGAGTTTTCCTACCTGAATGAAATATTACCTTGAAGCTGTAAAAAAATCACACTTCTTATAAATGGCAGAAATTGCTCCATTGATACAAAAACTAGATTGGTTCAAGAAGGGTTCTAATATTTCAGCCCTCTGAAAAGTACATCTTGTCTTTAAGAGAGAATTTATAGCAAATTTGTGATTTAGTCCTCCCACAGCATCATATATAACCAGCTGCACATGGGAAAATTCTCCACAGGGTGACAAATCTTTTCTTGTGGTAACTGGGAAACCTTTAGCTTCTCAGCATTAGAAGCATGGAGAAAAGTTCACACGGAGATTGGCTTACTGCTGAAAATTCAACACCTCCTTGATATTTGATGTAATTTTTTGCCTGTCACTGGGATGTTCTGGATGTGGAAAAAAAATAAAATATAATTTTAAAAAGTCACTCCAGAAGCACTATAAATGGGCATACAGAAAGAATTTCAGTTTATGTAGTGGGATGTTTCCTGGATGAAGGCAGCATGTGCAGTGCTGCAGATGATCTATGAGAAGAAGCAGAGCCTAAAGAGATCTGGAGATAGAAGGCAGGAAGCTTTGGAGGAACAGAAAGGCAGGTATCAAAGCAACCAGCCTGGGAACAGAGAGTCCCATGCTGAACAACTCCTTGTCTGCTTGGCTGGCACTGTGGCTGTAATCACGCTGGAGTTGCACCGACACTGGCAGTGAGCACAGAAAGGCTTGGCATTCCTTTTCCTTTACTGGAAAGGGATATCATGTGGAAATATGGTAAAAAATTAAAACCCTAGGCAGAAAAGAACAAGCCAAATCCTGAAATATTAAAAACACTTTCCTACTGAAATTTAAAAGTGTACCATAATTGGAAAAAGAAGGAAACAACATTCAACTGATCCAAGGAGCGATTGGAAGGAGTGAAGAACTGCAGAGATTCTATTAATTTTCCTTCTCTTTTTGAAATATAGTTTAAAATTCATGCATATCTTTAGAATTTGTTACTAGACCAGAACATAAATATATCTGACACTGCAATCTTGCTACTTTTAATCATACTAGAATAAATATAAGTCTTAGATTCTTGGGGAAATGGGGAATTCACAGAATCACAGAATGGTTGGGGTTGGAAGAGGACTCTGGAGGTCACGTTGTCCAACTTCCTCTGCTCAAACAGAGTCCCCTAGAGCAGTTTGTCCAGGAACATGTCCAGCGTCTGCTTCAAGTGCCATGTGAATTTCTGTGAGGGGGATCAATACTGGCATAAGAGTTTTCATCCTGTTTCTCACTTGAGGCTTCTGGTCCATTTGTGTATAAATTCTGCTGAGATAACCTGATGTTCTAGATCAGCAGAAGGAACAAAAATGACAATGCACGTGCATGATGTTTCAGGACATGAAAGAAAACACAAATCAGCTTTTGAAGTCATTACCTCTGAATTTTCAGCATGTAAAGCAGAGCATGCTAGCCCTCAGATAATTTGTTAATTTGTTCTTATAAAAGCACACAGAACATTTAAGACTGCGTCAGCCAGTCCAACTTGCTCCATTTACAGCATCAAAGGGACGTGAACTTGAACCTCAGCTGAAACAGAGACCATTCTAGATAGTGCCCCAAGATTAAGCAATGTTTTGAAACCAAGTTCAACGTAAGTCTTCTGTTCTCTGTGGAGCAAGTTATCACTAGTTCTGCAAACAGAGAAAAATATCTTATGTTTCCCAGAGTAAAAAGGGTCTCACAGACTGAGAATCCAGCCAAAATCAGAACAACCTCACCGTATATCATGTTTATTTCAGCTGTATATCTTGGGCTAATGAAGTAATCACTTTTGCATTGGGCAGAACCACAATATTTATACAGTTTCAGGCAATCAAGTATTTATAATGTTACTGTAGATGCATACATCTTTCAGAGGCAGAAAACATACAGCACAATGAATATTTTTCACCACTTGAAACAAGATGAAAACTGAAGAGGCTGAAGAGCCATTGGATTTTAAATACCATGAAAAGGATTGGTGCTTTTCACATCTATATTTAGCAACAATAAACATTGCACACAGAGATTCACAAACTTAAAGAGGGTACTGAAACCCTCTTGTGTTCTTTTAAGAAATATAGCAATACCTGTTCTCTCAGCAAGGAAAAAATGCAGCAACTCTTTAACATGAAGCAGGAGACGTAACAGTTCCCCAGGAAACTATCTTGTGGTTAACATAGGTATTAAAAGACAGGTTTAATTCATAAATCCTGTTAGAATCCCACACATCTCTTCTTTTTTATTCTAAAGGTCATGATATGAGTCAAAATTTCTTCACATTCTCACTCAATCTGAAGACACTAGTTGTCCAAAAATCAGGAGTCAGAGGCTTTTCCAAGGGAAAGACCCCTAAGCTGCCTGCCTCTGGCACCTAGCCTGAGCCAGATCACTCAAAGTCCTGGACAATGTGTGCCAATTCATGTGATGGTGCATTATCTAGCAGGCTGTAACTCCCACAGACCTCAAAAAATAAGAGTCCAAACACCTTTGTTTTGCCTGGATGCAGATGAGGCACTTCCCTGCATGTCTAAATTAGTTAAGGGAGAACACAGAATCGCAGAGATGAATCAGCACTGCCAGGTGTGGTCACTTGTTTTTCACCTGCAGGTATTCAAGTGAATACACAGAATTCTGGACATGCCTCCCAACGCTGCTGTCAAAGTAAAAGAGTTGTTCTGAGAAACAGCATGAAATAAAATCTTTTACTAAACTTAACCATGCATGTTATTCAGATTGTGGCTGCTTCACTTTTGCCCATGTACAGAGGTATGACCAGTGTGCCTGGTGACTCACACCAAGGGACCGGATTAGAACCCATGAATTAGGTGAGTGTTTATGGCAGAACTTGCCAGACAGGTGCCTCATTCCCAATTCTAGATAAGACCCCAGCTGCAGTTTGTAATGTGATATCCAATTACTCTGAAATCTGAAAAACTGGGCTTATTAAGCTTGTCTCAGCTAAAAGTTGCTGTTTCCCAATCTTACACTAGCTGAACATCCACACGGGTCTTCTATTATTGCAAGACTGTCAGAAATCTCTCAGCAGGAGCAGCAAATGCCAGTGAACTGTAGAAGTGAGCCATCCATTTCTAATAGCATACTGAAGGAGAGTGATAACTTGTTGAGTAGCTTATCAGGAAACTTTCTTACATGATAAATCTCTTTAGTCATTCAAAAATATGGAGAGACTGAAATGGTTTGGAGAAAACAACTTATGTAATGCAGATCTTCCCAGAACCATCAGAGGTTTCAGCAAGGTTTTTTCCTCTTTGTTACCAGAGCATAGCTACAACTCTCCTGAGAAGACTCTTCACACCAGACCTATGAGCAGTGCCACTGTGAAACAAGGGTAGCAGTTTAAATGTTTTCCATTGTTCCAGATACTGAAACAAAAAGTTTCCTGCAGAGAATATTCTGGTTAGATGCAAAGACACTTTGATTAGACTTTAATTTGAAAAGTTGTTTAAATTAAGCTAAGTATGGTGGTAATAATCCTCTAAAAAGGCAATGGACTGAAAGTTATTAAACCTGTGAGTATAAGGCTAGGTTTATCTTTAGGCTGTTTCTTAGGAAGATGGCACCTGGATTCCTCTTAGAAGAACAACTACATCCACAGATTAAAAAGAATTACTGAATCCTTCCAGAAATCTCCAGAAAAGTGGAAAACGCCTATCTGACGTTCCTAGTGGCTTTAAAACACACAATGTGCCCTTGTCCTTTTTCCTTCTCATGGGTTATTATGAAAAATAAGTCACTTTGAATCAAAACTGATCTGATTGAAAACTATGGGAACTGCAAAAAGGCTACTCTGTGACTCGGTGTTTATAGGCACTGTTATTGAGAGATCCCTATTTGTTCTCTACAACTACCTGGGAGGAGGCTGTAGTAAGGTGGGTGTCAGTCTCTTCTCCATGTAGCAAAGAAATGGCTTCAGGTTGTGCCAGTGGAGGTTTAGATTGCATATTAGGAAAAATTTCTTCACAGAAAAGGTTGTTAAGCAGTGAAACAGGATGCCCAGAGAAGCGGTAGAGTCCTTGGAAGTGGGATTGTGTGGATGTGGCACTGGAGGACATGGGCTAGTGGTGAACATGGTGATGAATAGCTGATGAACTTAAAAGTCTTTTTCAACCTTAACAATTCCATGGTTCCGTGATTCTAATGTCTCCCTGCTTCCTTGATCTGAACTGCTCTACACAAATATATCTACTGACAGAAAGACTATTCAGGCAGAACTGCACAGGTTTGTCCATGTTGGCCAGGTGCAGTTGAATTCTTTTCCCTTTACCTTTTCTGGCAAGGCCACTGTGGAGCTGCTGTTCCTTGTGACCATGGCATGGCTCTTTTGAGGTGGAAGCAAAGCCTACTCATCCCTGAGTCTGCTATGGAATCTGTGGTCTCATAACTTAGCAACTTCAAACAGAAACAGGTATGGTCCTGCTCTTCTACCTCCAGCAAAGTAAACAGCAAGTGCCTGAATGGGCTGGGACTGGGCTGAGACAATCAGGTGTTGTGGGAAAAAACAGTGTTCTCTTTGCAGCCTTTCATTTCACTCTTTGATTTCCCAATCCCATCCACATTTCTATATTGTTCAAGATTTGATCAGTCCATATTTTGTTTCTTGTGGATAAACAGCTCAGAGAATATGTTTTTAAGTGCTGTGAAGGACAAGAGCATGGAACAACAGACTCATCATTCCTGACATTTCTAGTCCTTAGCTACCTCTTGTCTTTCTGTGTTTCTGTCTGAATACTGGCTTTTTCAGTCAGTCTAAAAGTTGGAACTCAACTCTGCATGTGCTTTCCAGCACTTCACCATTCTTAAATGCCCAGTGTCTTTTCTCTCACTTTTCCTGATTTAATTTTCAGTCACCCCACGCGTGTTGCTGGACCAGTGAACACTGCAGCCCCCTGGTACCTGTGCAGGTACCACACCCTCAGCTTTTAAACTCCACCTCTGCCTTGGAGTTCTTACTATCTACAAACACAAGGCAGATAAAGGAAAAAAAATGGACAAATGTTGAGCTCCGCAATATGGTAGGATCATGTGTGAATTCAAGTCCTCAGTAAATCCTACTTCTTCTTCTAAAATCAATTTTATTTTATTTTATTTTATTTTATTTTATTTTATTTTATTTTATTTTATTTTATTTTATTTTATTTTATTTTATTTATTTTATTTTATTCCTCCTGAAAGACTTTATTCAGCTCTGATGTTTTCAGCTGACTGTAGCTCACTTTGTCTTTGCTGTATGAGTTGAACAAGTGGGAAGACCTAATTTGAGCTGAGAGAAAAGTGTCACCTGTGTCAGTGAATCACACAGACATAATTTGCATTTCAAGCTGACCTGGTGCATTTATCTGGTTCTTAATGAGAAATTTACTGGAATGATGCTGTGTCTGCCTACCCAGCCCCCATGGCATGGGGCTGACTGCATTGGGGATCAGGATGAGAAGCTTTCTGCTGCATGTTGAGATTCTTGCCAGTTAAAAAGAAAAGAAAAAGAAAACAAGGCTGGGCTTTTCATTTTAACTGGAAAAATTCTTCCATAGAGGAAAAGGAGCAGTGTTGCTAGTCCTCAGAGCACATTTTGCCACCATACCTATTTACCCTTATCCTGCCCCTCCACCAACAGTGAAGCAGCAGGTGGCCTTGGATACCTCAAGAAGGAAGGCATTTGGTAGCCATGGAGTCACTACATTTGGGAAACAAGGTTCCCATTTCCCAGAGACTGAGCTGTCAGGGCAGCAGTTTGAATGCCACCCCCTTTCCTTATGGCCAAGAGTTGTTTTCATCTCTGAGACTTTGTTGGATTTACATTAATTCTTAATGGCTCGCTGGCTATGTTGCAGAAGATTTTTATCAAACATGCACATTTAGCAGAGAAGCTGAAGGATAAAAGGCAGGAAAACTGAACTTCCCTGTCAGCTCCTATTAGCATGGGCAGACAGCTGCCAAGAGAGGAGTGAGGTTTGTGCTGAAGGTGGTCCCAGCCAGGTCTAACAGCAGCAGACCTCAGCCTCCTTGGCTGTTCACTCATCTCTCTTCCAGTAACTGCAGCCACCCAATTTCCTCCCTCAGGCCACAACACACCGGGAGTGTGAGACGCTGAATTTGCACCTCTGAGCCTTGGTGGCACAGAGAGATGCTGAGGGAGGGCGGGCACTTGCCTTGAATGTGCCAGTGCTCACAAAGGCTGAGGAGGGGGGAAAAAGAAGAAATCACACGGGGTGCAGGGATCCAGTCTGTCCCTACTTCTGGTTTACAACTGAGGCAGCTGTAAAACAAGAGCTGTAAAACTTCAGGAGGATGATGGCTGAGGTATCAGACAGTCAGCACCTATTTCTGGAGCAGATGACTTTTAGGGGGACTGTAACTTGTATTGATTTAGGTTTTACCTCACAGCTGAAAAAGCTGACCAGCGCTTTTTTACTAAATGTAAACACATTTTCCTTTGACAGGTTTTTAAATGAAATGTTTCCTCTTGGAAATACTGAAACAGTTTTTTATTTTGATGTCTTCCAAATGAAACTCACCCTTTTGAAAAAGCCTTCTTTTCTAAAACTGTATTTAAAACTAAATGTCTCAAAAGGGAAAATTGAATAAACTCAATTCTTCAAAAATGAGTTTAAAGGGGAATGAAACAAAATGTTTGCATCCCTAAAATATTACTACTTTAGTTTGCCCATGATTAAGCCACTTTCCTCTAACTTTCTTTTAGAATTGGGATACTGGTGAAAAGACTTTGTATTTCACTACAGGAGTAAATGGCACCAATAACGTTACAGAACATGAGTGGAGGTTAAACTGAGCTGAGACAGATGGCAGCAATAAGCCTTTCCAGAGACTACTGCAAAAGCACACCCTTGCCACTCTTAGATCATTTTGTTTGAGGAAAACAAAGTAAAATAGCTTGGAAAGATGATGTGCTATGTGTCATTGGCAGTAGCAGCACGCAGGAGGAGATCAGCAATGGAAAATGTTCCTGCAGAAGAGGCTCCATCTGCAAGGGCTCTTTTCTCCTCACAAGGTAAGTGTTAATCAACACAGCCAGTGGTAAGGGCTTCACTCTCTGGGGTTTCATATGGTTGAAAAACTTATTGTAGTTGTGAAGCTGACTTGTAAAGTACATGGGGAGGAGAGGGATGCAAAAAGCTGTGTGTTGTTTTTAAACTTACTAACTTACCTCAGAAGGTTTCTCCCAGATTTAACTGTGTATTCAGAGTTACACCTAAGCAGAATTTAATTAACCCTCAGCAGCAATAAATAATATGAAGAGAAAACTGCAAGTTGAAGCAGTGGAGTAGACCTGAGCAGGGCCAAGGAAATCCTGGGAGTCAGCCAGCCTGGCTGTGCCATAGTCACTCACATATTAGTTGGCTTGCTGTGCATGTCACATTTCAGTGAGAACAGTAAGTGACAGACCAGGAAATCTAGGGTGGTACTATAATTAATAGCACATGGCTAAAATTAAAAATTAAGCATGGCTAGTGTCCCTTATGTAGGAATATAGATGGTTCAAACTGTTTTTCTTAGCAAAAGAATTAAATCACAGTGAGCTGAACAGTTTGTGGTTACTTGACAGTGTGGCTTTCTCCAGCAGAAACCAAAGGAGTCTCTTTTAACTGATGTCTGCTTTCCAGAGAATATTGTGCACTCTCCTAACTCTTGGATCTCACACAGGCCTGAACCAGACCACCAAGCACCATGAACTTTGGCTCGTGGCTGATATAAAAGCAGCCTCAAATCCAGATCTATAAATCCAGGAATAGGCTCCACCTCTGTTATTCCAGCAATTTGGGAGTGTATAAGCTCCAAAGGTTGTGAATTTCCATTATTTTCTCTAAAAAGCCTTAATAGGAACCTGGAATTTAAACACTGCTTCATATATACAGACCAATGCAGGAGTAAACAGATTTCAGGAAGAGATCTCAGACTGATCCTGACTTCTTAATCTTTATATTGATCTTCTTTTCAATTTGCTTCCTGTAATGAAAGAGAAAAAAAAGATAAAAGCTCATATTCTGATCTGAGAAGTTCTTTAGAACAGAAATGGGGGTATAAATGGGGAGATGGGCACAAGTTCCTCCTTGCCTGGTTTCTGACATAAATAATCTGTTCTGCAGATGCTCATCAACATGAGAATTCTTCTGAAATACAATGTCTTCTTGTGAAAGGCAGGAGAAAGGCAGCAGCAGCAGGAGCAGCCCTGAAACAGCCCTTCAGAAATCAGGTTAATTTCTCACTTGAGCTTGAGCTTGAGTATTGCTTGTTTTCAGCCTTGGGCTTTAGAAATGTTATTGACAGTTATACTTTCTTTTTCCCAGACAGAAATGGTGAAGAAAATATGGATAATGATGGGATGAGCTCTTCAGCTTCAATAACACAGACCCCCACCCTAAAGAGAGCAGATGGGAGCAGAAAGTTTCATTCATCTGTGACCAGCAGAGTATCCACACACAAAGGGGAGTTTTACTAGGCTTCAGAATCCATGCCTGGCTGAGATGGAGTGGGACAGTTCATGCTTCTCTAGTTTTATTTCTTCTTGGCAGATCTGGAGAAATGCCCCATCAAGCACTCAGTCACTTCAGTGTTTCTACCTAGATAGAGCCTGGGGAGGAGGAGCCCCCTCCATTATATTCAGGTTGTCTTTGCAACACAAAAGGATGTAAATAATTACTTCAGTTGGGCTCCTCAGAAGCTGATTGAGCCACTGGAGAAATATTAGTAGGGCAGTATCACTTCATCCAACATGAACACAAAAGGAAAAAACAGATTGCCTAATAAACACAAATATGTAAGTTTTATCAGAGTGTTTAGATGCAAAGAACAGTAAAGAGGAATAAGACCTGGCTTTTCAAAAGGATTTAATTCAGCCTGTGATGGTTTGCAGACATATCTAGCAAATCTCCAGATAATTAAGCCTGTCTCTGGCATACCAAAGCAAAATGTTTACATCTTTTTCCCTTTAAAATCACATTATTTGGAATGCTTCCATTGATAGCAGAAGGATGAAGCTCAGAGGTGAAAAATGATTTGTGCAAGACAACACAGTTGTAACAGTCTTTTCCATTCATTTCTGTGAACTTCATCCTTTTCCTTGGACAGGCTGCCAGGGGACCATCAGGCAGTTTTCAGCATGTGCATCACCTACCCCTGCTGCAAGCAGCAATCTGGGGTAAGAAGGGGCTGCTGAAAAAGTACTGGCACATCTCTGTTCTCTCCCTCTGCCTCCTCAAAGCCCTCAAAATGTATTGTCACTTCCATTACTACCAAAAAGAAAACACACAGGGCTTTCCTGCTTATGGAAAATTAATGTAGTCTCATCTATCAAAAGCCAAGCCAAAATTAGAAAGAACTTCATTTAATACCATGCTGAGATGGTTTTATTCACTGAGTCTCCTTGACTCAAGACATACTGCTGCCTCAGAGCAGAACTCCCACACATCCTGGTTTATTACCAAAGCTCACATTTTATTGGCAATTCTTAATCCTCATGTTATTTTGTTACTCAGACAAATTTATCTAAACCTATCTGCAAATTCTTGCAAATACAGACTGTGCTGTCTGAGGATGGAGGAGTCTGGGACTCACTGCATAAGGGAATTCAAAAATCATGGGTTTTACTTCCTTAGAAGTTACAGGCCAGGAACCTCTTTAAGCTGCTTGAAAACTCCCTTTGCTGCACTCACGGAGGCAAAGTCTGTCAAAATAAGGTCTGTGAACTCCACACCAGGTTAATTCTCATGACAGGAATTGCTCTAAATTTATAAAATGGAACTCCTGGTCTTTCTTCCCTATCGTCAGTTTTTAAATTTGGAAGGAAATGCTCAAAATTCTTTATAACTCAATTTTATTACCTCTAATATGATAGATCAACATGCATTTTTACCCTGTACATTGACCTCCTCAGATGTAGAACATGTGACTTAGATCTCCCCTTGAGGTATGTGCTGACTTCTGGCTGATTTTCTCAGTTTACCACAGCTGAGGATCTGTCCAAAGAAGTGTCAAAGTTTTTTGTTATAGCTCTTCCTTCACCAGCAATGCATCATTTAGGTGTGTCCTTCTGTTGTGCCTAAAAAAGGTAAAAAATTCTATGCTTTTTTCTATCGATTCAGAAGGATGCAGGAAGAGGGTGTTAAGAACAGATTTGATTTGCTGGTGTGCATTTAAAAATTACCTAGAATTTCTTTGGGGTCTATCAGAAAGGTTGAAAACTCTGTCAAAGCTTATACAGATATTTGAAGTGGAAGGCTTTCCAACATACAGATAAATAAATAAATATGCAGTGGAGAAAAAGAGAACTAAACTATTGCTTCACATATTTTTCAATGTCAACCTGCAGAAGCTGCTCTGAAATTAATGGATTTGCACCTGCATGGTTGGAAGTAGAATCTAATTCTCAATCTATAATTTAAAGGGGGATCACACTGGTATCTTGCAATTTTCCACATTTTGGATTGCTCTAAAGTGCATTCTGAATCTTTAATGTGCATCATTGATTCATGGAAAAGGCATCATCATTAAAGCAATTTGTTTCAGACAATTCTGTTCACCTGGAAGTTTCTATTCTTCATAGTCAGTGGGAAGAATAGAAAGGAAAAAAAATAAGAAAAGAGTGTCTGGAAAATCAGGGACTTGATTTTAGCCATCACTTAATTATAGTGTGGGACTAAACCATCAGCTTTTCATCCCAGGCTTGTTCAACAGCAAAGCTGTAGAACAGTGGGAGGAGGAGAGTATGGTAAAAACAAAGATCTATATTGCAGATACTGTCTTATAAAAATATTCAAAAACAGTTAAGACATGGGTTTGTGTATAATTATTAAAAACTGCGTAGGGGAATCTCAGCTCTAGGTAAATGACAATGCTCTGGGCTTTCAAATTCTCAGAGAATTATTTCTAGGCTTACATGAAAGTAAACATCATTACCTTTCGTTTTCAAATGTGAGACACAGAGGTTAATCAAATGATACAGCCTTTAATTTTCCTCTTTTAAATCTCTGTACAGTGCTTGTGATTTGCTATTTCATCTCTAACAGTCTGCCCAGTGGGAATTGCTGCTGTGTGATGGGAGGTTGGATTCTCGTTTTCAAACTTCGGAGTCGCCAACACGTACACAGAAAAAAAGCTGTAAAAGGAGAAATAATCCATCTGGTCCTGCTGCAGGTTTCCCACTCAAACTCTATAGAGATGGACCAAGAATAAAAATAGCATGTAATAACTAGTCTGGACTTCTTAGAGTAAAGAAGGGAGAAAGATCATATGAGTGTTTGAACTTTTAAAGCCTTAGGCTGAACTGTGATAAACTAGAAACAATTGAACCAAGTTTAGTTCCAGTGTGATGGAGAAAGAGGAAGCTCTCTCCCCTCTTATCAAACTCTACTTGCTCTCATTGTTTATAGAGTTGCATCTTAGTCAAAAAATCTGATTTTAATCACCCTGTGTGACTGCCACAAAGGGTAGCATTTTCCTCATGTGGACTCATACATTTCTGATTAAAAGACTGATAGGGCAAAAACATGGAGTCAGTTCCTAATTAGTAGGTTATCCTCAACTCTTTCATTTACTGCACGTTGTCCAGTGATGGCAGTGGGGGGATTGCTCCTTCAGATGGCACCAGCCATCCCCTCAAACACACAGACCTGAGCCAAGAAGCCCTGACATGGGCACAGGCTGGATGCTCTCCCAGGAAAACAAAAGCTCACTCTGGAAAGGTACAGATGGCTTTAAGATGGAAAACCCATGGGGTGGGCCTGCCCCAGTTCCAACATGGATATCTCTTATGACTGCTGATATTCTGAAATGCCACTGCAACCTCCCACCTTCATGGACCATCTGCCTGCTCCTGCTGGAGCCT
The DNA here is from genome assembly GCA_024734555.1 of Trochalopteron elliotii. Lineage (NCBI taxonomy): Eukaryota > Metazoa > Chordata > Aves > Passeriformes > Leiothrichidae > Trochalopteron > Trochalopteron elliotii. Next base: position 1,771,468 of record JANPWX010000042.1, read on the forward strand.
TGGTGAGCGCTGGGCCACCACCGGGGACAGGAGCAACCTCACGGCTGGAGCACATCAGCTCCCAGCAGTCAAGAGAAAGGGGGAGAAGTGTTTTTATTTACAACAATCAACACACAGAGGGCAGGAATCCTACGTGCAAACAGGCTTCTGGATGCAGCTCTGTGGATGGGCAGATCAGAGGAGCAAACAGCCCTTGACACAGCTAATGAGTCATTCTGGGCTGTGTAAAGGACAGCGGTTTTGTGGAGCTGCTATTTCACAGCTACTCTGCAGAAGATAAGATCTGCATTAAGCTAGATTTCTTTTGTTCCATGAGTCAGGGAAAGAAAAAAGTGCAACAATAAAAGGAAGGGCTGGAAAAGAGATAAGGATTCCATTCTGAATTCTGTTAAAACCTTTCTTTTTGTGAGACAGTTATTTTCTCCCTCCACAACTCAGTGCCCGAGGTACACCTCTCTGGGAGAGCTACACCCAGGATACAGCTGGAGTTTGATGCATAAATATTTCAAGAAATATTTAAATAGATGTGAAGGACACATCTGCATATAAAACTAAGACATATACACACCATTACTGCACTGATTATTGTTCTGTACACAAAAAGAATAGTATTTGTACTATTTTGTTTAGTGGGGTTATTCTGTATTTTCACTGTAATAAATAAGATTGAGATTCCATCTTGATTAAGAAATGACAGTAAGAATGAAAGGATACAGCATCTAATTCTCATTCACTTGGTATAGAGACATAAGGTATGCCTGTAGAATAAATACCACTCCCAGGAAACCTTTCAAATGCATGATTCTGGGAAATTCAAACTTCCCTTTGTAGCCGCATGATGTGTATGCTGTTTTTCTTTTGGGGTTTTATTTGGAACAAAATGTCTATAGAAATGTTGCTGGTCTTCATGTGACCTATAGAACTGAAGGTCAAGCCTTAAAGCTGAATTTAAGAAAGCCAATTTCGACTTGGTTTCTCCTTCCTTAGAGAGCTGCCTTAGCTGATTTTTCCTCCCAAGAAAAATTGTAAAGTTCATGCTTTTGATTTGTTTGTTTCTGCTTCCCTTACTGACATTGAAGGAAATTTGAGAAGAAATCATGGCAAGTTCAAGAAGAGAGGTAAATATTTCTGTCTGGGCTGGAGAACCATGGATTCATTGGAATTGCTAGCAACAAGCCAGCAAATCCAGAAGCCAGAGAAAGAGCAGCAGTCTAACAATTTCTAAGCAGCTCTGATTATCCCTGGTAGTCAGCATTGTTCTCAAACCAGCTGAGGATGGAGAATAGAGTGGCAATCCAAGAACCTCTGGCCAAGCCATTCCTCTCAAGGTGGCAATGACCCACAAGTAAAGTGAAGATGTAATATTCCAAGTGTTGTGAGCAAAGGGAACAAACCAGCTGTATAAAAAACTTCCTTGGTAATCATAAAGAGTGCATTGCTAACTTTGATGTGTAGTGACTCCTAATATGTGCACCAGTAAAACATAAATCTTCAAAATATACTGTATTATTCAGTGTTTGAAGTAAGACCTACCTGAAGAAAAACTCTTTTCACTGGTGCCAGAACTCAGCAATGGAAATGAAGATGTCTCTGCATTGATCAGGATCATATTCTTTTGTATTTTTTTTAATGCTTTGTTTAGCTTCATTCGAGCAAAGTGAATTTCCACATTACACTCATTTCCACACACCTCAGAAACAAAATACTTTTACATTTAAAACCGTGTTCCAATGACAGAAAGAAAGAAACCTGTAAGTTTAATAGAAAATGTCTCTAGTGTCTAGAATATTTAAATAAAATGGCTACATTAGAGGGGTTAGTAAAGTGGTGCTTTCCTGTGCTCCTTGTAATGGAAAGTATATTTTTAGGAAGAAAAGAAAGAGGGAAAAAAAGGTACAGAGAGAAATAAAAAAGCCAAATAGTCATAAAAACCAAAAAATCTATAACTGAGCTGGCAAAACTACATGCCAAGTTTCAGCTAAAGACATTGAATTTCAGCTGACTGGTTCCTCTAATTTACTGCTTTGTTTTGGACATCAGGTTAAAATGCTTCAAAGGAAAGCTGGACCAATACAGCTATGTCCTGATTTTTCCAAGTATGATGAGCTCAGTTTGGAGAAGGAACTGAGTACTTGACCTTACTCTGCACAATTTGGGTTCTCAATTTTCTTTCTTCCTTATTATTTTTAAAAGGGTTATTAAACCATGTATCTTATTGAGAGAATAAATTTTCAGGGCAAAGGTTTAAAAGCTCAAGGAAGACTTTAGAGAACACTGAAATGAGGACTTGTGCTTAAGGGTGAAATTCAGACTGTGACCCAGGTGCTGTGTAAGTCTGGCCTTGGAGAGCAACCAGATTTCCTGCACCCCAGTGCCCAGCCTGGAGGAATCTGAACACCACGTCCAGATTTGACTGCAGAAATCTCTATATTCATGTTTAGGCACCCACATGTGTTTGTGAGGGCCACAGTCCTGAGGTGATGGAGCTCCCCTCCTCCTGGGACAGCAGACCCTGTCCTCCTGGCCCAACAGCCCAGCCCTGCTGGAGGACAGGGTCCCACTTGGGTCCCACTGGCCTTTCCTACAAGTGTATGGAGATTCTGGAAATCAGGGCCCAGGCTGTTGCCTTTCTGCTTGTCACAGGAGCCAAGATTTTCAGCTTCCAATGTCATAGCCAAGCCATAACGAGCTGCAGGACCTTGCAGCTCCAGTGACTCCTCTCTGCAGCTGATGTGCATCCAGCACAGGTTGGGCATTGCATCCTCAGTCCAACTCCAAGAGCACAGCACAAAGGGAAGTGAAGTTGCTCATCCTATGATATTCTCTGTGGGCAAATGTCTTGAGGTGATAAACAGAAAAACCCAGTTGAATTTGGAATGCTGCAGCATGACTGAAGTGCTCAGCCCCAAGGATTTCTAGTAATCAAACAGCAAATGAAGCTGCAGATGATGACAGGTGAGCTGGCAGAACAGCCTAAGGTCTGTACACACTGTTGCCTAGCCACGTTTTTAAATCATTCCAGTTACCAAAATAGCCTACAAAGTCTGCTCTGTCTTTCACCTTCCCAACATAAAAAAAGTAATGAAAACCTTGGCTGGACTTACTTTGAGAATCTTTGCTTTCTGCACATTTTTTCTGGTTGGGAATAGAAAGGGACACTCCCCTCATCCACAGAACAGTCCCAGTTGTGGCAGCAGCTATTCAAGATTAACCAAATCTGGGTATGAAATGTACTGCATAAAAATGTCTGTTACTGCCTTTACACCACTATGCTTTAACCCAGTTCTAGAAAGACCTGCTAAAAGGCACTTCCTTTCCAATTTCCTCAGTATTTCTCCTTTTTGCAGTCAGCCAAATGCCAGTCAGCTTTGATGACATATTTCTGGAGGCTGGCTGCATGCCCACTGAGAACAGACTGACACTACCTATAATGGGTGTTTTATAGCTATGAAGTGGACAATTCTTGTTTGCTCTCTACTTGAGAACCTTCTGGCCAACAAATTTCTAGTTTCTGAACAAGCAGAGTTTTGGTAGATGTAAGCTGAGTGAGAATGACATCTGTATGAATGAAACTCACAATATTATCCCTTCTAACTTGAAATATTCTAATAATCTGTGAATATTTCTGTCCCCCCAAGTGCCACACACAATCACAAGTTTTGGTTTTACTGTTCATGGATATTGCTGCATATCTACTGCAAACTCTCTGCAAACTTTGTTTGTGGTCTTTCACTCAAGAATTGCAAGAGTGGTGATTTAATCAATTCCTGAATGTCATACCCACTATATATTTTCCCACAGCTTCAGTATAAGTCTTTCACAGCAGGATAATTTACTTGCTTTTTTGTCTGCTGTATAATTTTATCAGTGTCACTTGTTGAAGAAGAAAAGCAACAAAGGTCAAACTTTAGCTGGAAAGCAATACACAGGTTTTGAGGCACTCACCATTGCTAGGGGAAATAATATCAAAAGAGACAGTGAAGTGAAAATAATTTTTCGATTCCAAGGTGTCTAGAATTCACAAATCCATTCGGGTGACTTTGTTTCTGTTATTCCTGCCCCTTGAGGCTGTGGTTTTCTAGTCCACAGCAAACATAAAGTAATCTAAGTTACTATGATCAGATAACCCTGCTGGTGACACAGGCCACAAAATGTCCAACTGATCTTTTCAAGCTGCTGTAATTGACTTAGGCATAAGATTTTTTTTTATTTTTATTTTTTTCAAAATGCTGCCCTGATGTGCTGCAGGCTCCAGTCAAAGCTTGATCCCTGTGACACTGATTCAGAGATGTTCTCAACACACACCAAAGCTCCCACTGTCACATTCAGCAGTTGGGTGAGGGGTAGGGTGACACCAAACCCTCACTGTGGTGGTGATTTCCAGCAGCCCCTGGCAGCTTGGTGCTCACTGGAAGACATTTCATTACTGTCACTGCCCTTTAGTTTGAGTCTGAGGTCCCCCACAAACTGCTGACCTATGAATGTGAAAAACTACAGCCATATCCATTCTGGAAACTATTGTCCTGGCTGCATAAACAGATTTAAGAAAATCACTGACAATAAATCTTCAGCATTTTCTTTGTGTATAAGGTGATATCTCCATTTCCCATTTCACCTCACACATTTTATTCTGTGATTTACATCCCATGCAGAAGCAAAGCTTTTTAAAATACAGAAGACCTGACAATTCCCAGCTGTTATAAAGGGTTTGCAGATATATTGTTGCCTCAGTTTATAGACAGCAGAAGATGAACACCCATCCTTTGTAAATTAGATCCTTTGAGGAAACATTAAGTTGGGAATCTCAGAATTGAGTGCTTAAGTGCTTAAACCACTTAAAAATATTTAGAACAGAGAGCTCACCTGACAATCTGGGAGCAGCAGAGTGCTCACAGGATTTGCATGGATGAAAGACTTTATGGTAGACTAGCACTGCATTGCCAGATTCCTGCTTCATACATAATTTAATCTTGAACTTACAGCTGCTTAGGTGATGTCGTGACAGGTAAAAGAATTATAAAAGAAAGGCCTCATAAAATCAGGCCCGCTCTGCTTAATTGCTGAAGTCAGCCTGTCACTTCTTCTAAGCAATTTGCAAGTTCCCATGCAAAAACAATCTTTGTATGAAAATTCATTAGCATAACAACCTATTCTTGGATTGAAAAAGAAATGCACCTGCAAGAACAAGGGATTTGTCCCATGAGAATCAGTAAAGAAAATATGTAAACAATACAAGAATAGAGAGGTTTGATAGACAAGTAGAATACCTTTTTCACTAACCAACAGAGAGTAATTGGCAAGAAAGCTATTAACCAATTGAAGTTGCACACGAGGTCTGTAAAAACTGCATAAAATGAGTTGTGAAAATAACTGGATTTTTCTGTAGGAAGAAAATGGAGTCTCGGCTAACTTAGTACAATATCTGATGACCCGAGGCGATCGCGGGAGGCGACGGCCGAGCCCGCAGCGGGAAAGGACGCGGGGCCAAAGCCGAGACGGGACTCGAGAGATGGAATAAGCAAAATCGCGAACGAACAGCCCGCAGAGAAACGGAATTCAAGCAGCGAATACACAAAGTAGCGAAAGGCTGCGGCTACAGCCAGCGCGGGATGGCCCCAAATGCCCAAAGACAAGAACCGGGCGGAGCGGCGGGACCCGAGCGGGGAGCGCCCGGGGCCGGGACGGCACAGAAACAAACACAGAAACAAACACAGAAACAAACACAGAAATAAACACAGAAACGCGAGCCGGGAAATCTATTGCGTCCGAGGAGACGCGGGGCACGGTCTGAAGAACCGTGGAAATACACCATCGAGAATTGTGGGAGAGCACAGCCTGGAGCTAGGGAGACAGCGGCCAAAAAGAGCCGTGAAAAATCCGCTGTGGAAGATGCGAGCAGCGGAGCGCACACGCGCGAAAGTATACACATAGGGTAACGTCCAGACTGAGTTTAAAAAGGGGGTAAAATACGGGAAATCCCAGATCACGAATTTCAGCTGACGAAAAAGCGGTAATATGTGTGTGGGCACTTCTATTGCGCAAACAGGAAAAAACAGGATAAAAGGAAATTGCGAACTTTATTACTGTGGCGTAGAAATCAACGTGAGAGTAGATGTCCAAAACGTCTTTTCTATCGAAAGGTGGGACGGGTTGGGGCAGGTTTTGTGGGCAGCGGCCAGAGGGGAAGATACGGTAACCACAAAATCGTTACCTACATGGTATTTTATTAGAAATTGGTCTAAAAAATTACAATCTGCTGAAGGGTCCGCAGCAGCTGCGGCAACCGCTCCCAGCCCCCGCCCCCCGCGGGCTCCAGAAACCTCTGTGTCAGCATCTCCTGTGTCTGCAGGTCCCTTTCTGTTCCCTCTACCCACGAACGATGGAAAAGTTACCTTCTAATTCCGTTTTTCATGTTGAAAATACTATTAAAAATGTTCTATCCACTTTGAAACTGCTTTCAGTCTAACCCACGTGAAGACCCCAGCCGCACAAAACGCCGGGAGGCGGAATGTGTGTGCCTGCGCCTCTGTCAAATGATTCCGGCGGGACACAGTGTCTGTCCCCGGGCGGCGATGCGGGGTGGCCGCTCCCGCTCCCCGGGAAGCCGCCGTGGCCGCCGTGGCCGCGGCAGCTCCACGCGGGTGAGTTTGATCCTCCAGAAAACCCCCGAGCCCCGGGCACCGCTCGGTTCGCAGCTCCATACGGAACGCGCCAGCTCTGCAGACGGCAGGAAGCGGAGCACATTTCCTGCACCACACCTCCTTTCCAGAGGAGTTGGGTTGGAGTCCATTGGAATTGAAAGTTCCAATCCGATCCCTCCCGGGCTCTGCGCGGGATTTTCAACAGCCCCGGCGGCTCTGCCGGGCCGGGCGGCTCCCGGCCTCGGCGGCCTCTCTCCGTGGAGCTCTGCCGTCTCTGGGGCGGGAGGTGGGAGCCACAAGCGCTTTGTGTCTTTTTAACCTTTTCTGTGATTTTTTTTTTTTTTCGGTGGTTTCCCCGCTTTTGCTACATGCGGTCTTTAGGGGTTTTTTGTGTTGCTTTTTCCCCTCCTCTTTTCTACCGCGGGTGTTTGAGGGGAGGCGGGGATGCAGCAGCCCCGGGAGGTGCGGAGTTAAGGATCTAATCCCTGCGGATGTCAGTACTACACGGCGGCTTTTGTTTTCCCTTTCCCCCGCGGCGGCTGCAAGGTGGTAGCGGCCGGAGTTTTCTTCTTCTTTCCCCCACTCTTCTCTTTTTTAATTGATTCGTTAACTTAAAGAGAAGATATGCATGTGTTTTTGTCATCAGCGTGTTAAAAGTAGCCATCTATTCATCTGATCAGACGTCAATTGCCTCTGAGAAAATGAGGCCCGGTGAGAAATGACCTAACTACCACCCAGCCTTCATAACCAGAGCAAGAGCAAAAGTAGGACTGCCAGAGAGCATGGCTGTGTCGGGAGACTTACAGAGGAAACTTGTCAACAAAATATTTATGTCATCATCATGGTATGGTGTTCCTGCTAACCTTCTTCAGCTAGTCCCTGTTCCAGGCTCCTAAAGAAACATTCAGTGATGTCAAAGATACCTTTTCCAGCTAATAGTCTTTCTCCTGAGTCTCAGCTATCTGGACTTTAAAACAATGGTCATTTATCTCAATTTCCTCTAGAAACATTGGATGTTATTTTTTCTCATGCTGTGAGACCCTGTGTGAGTGACATGATTGGATTTAATAAGTTTTGTTCATTGTAACTATTTTTTTATGTATCTTGCCCCGTACTTAATAGATAACCTGTAATAGCCTTAATAAGATGCAAATTGTTTTACCATCAGAACATATGAGCTTTTTAAATTAGTAAAAAAGAGGGAGATGTCGTGACAGATAAAAGAATTCTGAAAGAAAGGCCTCATAAAATCAGGCCGGCTCTGCTAAATTGCCGAAGTTAGCCTGTCACTTCTTCTAAGCAATTTGCAAGTTCCCATGCAAAAACAATCTTTGTATGGAAACTCATTAGCATAACAACCTATTCTTGGATTGAAAAAAGAAATGCACCTGCAAGAACAAGGGATTTGTCCCATGAGAATCAGTAAAGAAAATATGTACACAATACAAGAATAGAGAGATTTGATAGACAAGTAGAATACCTTTTTCACTAACCAATAGAGTAATTGGCAAGAAAGCTATTAACCAATTGAAGTTGCACACGAGGTCTGTAAAAACTGTATAAAATGAGTTGAGAAAATAAAGAATTGGCTTTTACCATGTGAAGAAAATGTAGTCTCAGCTAACTTACTGCAATAAAGTGATTTGATTTTTTTATTGTGTTTATTGAGGATTTGCTCTGAGAAAATGTTCATATGTTTTAAAATCAAAGGAAAAGAAGAACTCCAGGAGATTAAAGATGAGAGCATGTTAACCCCTGAGATTTAGGATGACAGAACACTGTACAGCAGACAATATCTTGCTTACAGGGTGGAGGGTGTGTACCACCAAGCTGGCATGCATAAAAAATCTGACAATCAGCATTAACCACCTGGCCATACCACTGAAAGGATCTGTTTTAAGAAGTTGTGTAAATAAACTTTGATAGTTTGCATAACAACATATTCTTATCGTCTCTGAAGCTGATGAGTTCAAACAGCAGGACACAGAGATTAGCAGCAGGAGCCTTTCTTTGGAAGTGAGATCCAAATTCATCTGTTCTTTGAGCAGACTGGAACACTTTTTGCCATGATGAGAAGCTCTCACAGACACATTACAGATTTTCCCCCCCCCGCCCATTTTTTCCATGTTTATTTTGTAGGATAAATGGTACCTACATGTTTAATTCAGGGCTTTTAATTCCTTTTTCACACTGCAGAAAGTTTTCATTAACAGCACAGAAAATGTAGTGCAACCTCTTAAATATCAGGCTAAGGAAAAAAAATCTAGGAAATGCTTTTTATGACAGGGCTATTTAAATATAATCACATATCTGTCATCATACAGGCCTGCTTATAACAGGCTGTCAGTTCTCTTGGAGAAGGGGTGATCTGCAGTCAAGGGATTTAAATAAGGAAGTGCAGAATGTTCAAAACTTCTATAATGGACATGCAAGAAAGGATATAGATATTCTGGGGCAGGGGAAAGACAAGTATACTAGAAAGTAGTATATTAATAAGCCAGTACCAACAAGGACAGTGCTTATTTATGATTGAGAGGGTATAAAACTGATAAATAATCACTGAGAACTGAGTACTTTCTTCTGCCACTGTCATAAAGGACAAGATCTGACTTGGGCTCTGTTGTGTTTGATGACAGCTTTGGTTATGCAGCCTTACATTCTTGACTAGAATATTACTTGCATTGACTATAGGTTGTTTATTTTTTATATCTTAAAAAGGTATTGTCCAACCAGGACAGGTATATATGTGACTGTCTTCAGACTATAAAAGAAATAAACCAAATTTAGAGATCCAGAAGAAAAAAATAAGATACTATGATAATATCTTAATTTTTGTTGCTGAATTTTATGTCTTAGATGCTTCTTTCCCAGGTTAATGTCATGTATTAGGTGCTTTACACTTCAAGCTCCTCCATTTTACAGAAAAAGAAAAAGAGCACATTGTTCCTTCCAGTATTTTCCTTAGATACTCTATTACCTTAATAGAAAAATCAACTAGGGGAAGGTGTGAAAGAGTTAAAAAGGCAGCTTTTATTGAAGAGCTGAGCCCAGGATTCCACACATACTGGAAAGAAGCTTTGCAAGTTAGTTCTAATAAAACATCAGAAAACAAGGTTAGAATATCAGATAGGAATTCTTCAGGATTAAAGGTAAAAATAAACCAGACCAGGCCAGAAGATTTATGTATCATGGCAGAGCTTCCCCCAAAAAAGGGCTTTTGACCATCCATCTGTCAGGGTGGTTCCACTGGTGGTGCAGCTGGAATGCCCCACGATTCCTCACTGACATGGAGGGATCACACAGCTCCATCTCAGGGCAAGGCTTTCCACCTCCTCCCACTGACCAGAGACATCAAACCTGGCAGATTGGTACTCTCAGTTATTAATGACTGTTTCCTCCTGCCTGGGCTGCAGCTCTGCAACACTGAAGGTGAAATCATCACTTATTTATCATTAGTCTGTGAACTGCAGCAAAGTCCTGGCAGTGACAGCAGCAGATGAGAGGTCACCACATCTTCCTTCTCTGCTTGGAAAGGCTTCCCATGGAGGAGTGCCCTCTGACTGGTGCTAACAGGGCTTTGACTACTGCCTTTTCTCAGAACAAGCTGCCTGTGGTCCAAACTGCCAAGAGCCTCTCCCTGCCAGAGGTACCTGAGAGCCTGTGCCACTCTGCAGGAGCAGTGGGAGCACACACAGCAAATGTTATGGGAATGATAGGAAGCAGCTTCTGATGCTGAGTGTGGAGAAATGTGGAAAGAACAGCTCATACAGAAGAGAAGGTCTGTGGCTGAGGAGATTGAATCCTTCTCCCCCAATCTTGATCTTTCAAATTAAATCCAGGAAATTGTTTGTGACCTTCCAGATGTTCAGTGCCACAAAGTCAGGTAGGTGTTAAGGACGATCATTGATCAGTCACTCAGATCCCCAGTAAGAGTAACAACCCACAGTGCAGGGGACAGCCTGGTGGCTTTTCCAAAGCCATGGACTCTAGTTCTATGGTGATTAAACACAGCCACAAAACTTGCCTCCCAAAGACTGCAAATGTGCCCTTTGCAGCAGTCTACAGAGGGAAGGCTCATCCCTTCCCTCACTTGTTTTGGGGCAAGTCAGAGATCACATCCCAGGATCAAACCCCATGTGTGATGCTCTTGTGTTTTTTATCAATTGTCTCCTCATCCACAGGAGGAGAAAAAAGCCAAGAAATATCATGAAGGCAGATGCATCTCTAGCCAACTTCAACATTTTTTCAGTATGTGATTAAACCTCCCTATTAAAAGCACGATAAAATCTTTGGATCCTTTAGGATTTGAACCTGGACAGACATCCAGCTCAGCTGAACTCCATGTGCCCTTCTGGAATTCCTGGACTAAGGACAAAATTCCCCCAGTTCAGGAAGTTTTTTAGAATTTATTTTCCTATACATTGCTTAAGCTTCAGTGGGACAAGCAATGGGAGATTTATCTACAAACACATAGGCAAAATCAAGACATTGGAATGATGGAAGCAGAAATTAAAATTTTGTACAAGCCACCTATTTTATTCTTCTGGCTCCCAAATCGATTTTAAAAGCTGTTCTGCTAAGATTAAGCACTGCCAGGGAAATAAACCTGTCATACCAACTGTTATTACCATTTATATTACCACAGTTCTCAGGAAAAACTCCAAGGCACTGAGTGCTGTGTAAACACATGAAGAGAAAAAGTCCCATGTCCATGGAGAGGTAATGGTGAGACTTTACAACTGATGGACAATACCAGGCACCAAATGGCACAGCACAGCCAACAGCCAGTCTGATAGCAGACAATGAGATATTGGTGCAGGAGTGAGCGATCTTAGTCCAGGAGAGCCTAAAAGTTGATGACATTTCAGTGTTGTAAGAAAGGCTTTGCCAGTGTTGATGAGGAAATCCTTTTGAAAAATTGAGGGAAGCCCCAGGGCTTAGCTGTGTAATATTTGCAAGAATAATAGTGGGTAATGGTGCAGAAAGATTAGGAGGAATGGTGCAGAAAGGCTGGAGTTGGTATCTTGAAAATTAATAGAATCTCACAAATAGGAAATGGCCAGGCTGAGAGGCACAGTGAAATATGTGACCGATACCTGCAAGCAGGGAGAGCTGGCACCTGGGGTCTAGAAAGTCATGTTTCAGTCACCAGCCTTTGGACTGTGAAATCAGCACCTGACAGGGTCACATTTGGGATAGGTAAGAGCAGACCAAGATTCTGTAACTAACGTGGTGCATTGTAGAAACTGAGACATGAGGTAGAAAACCTCAAACAAGTGTTCAGATTAAAAAGAGCAGAGAGAAGGTGGAAAAAAAATCTGCTAATATTCAGATACTGTCCAAATGCAAGGATGCAGTGAGCTGTTTAAACTGAATGAACGCTGAACTTCTAAGGCTTGTCTGTAATCAGAATAATCTGTAACCAGATTAATTGTAATCAAGCAAAAGATTGCTTGCAAAAGGAAAAGGAGTAACATGAAGGAGTAATGAACAGATGATGAGGAGTTTTCAGGTATATTACATTTTATAAAGTCAAAGGAAGATAAATGGTGAGACTTCTTTAGTAGAAAGAGACCACTCTAGAGGAGAGAGGGAGGGCTCTGATTCCTCAGCAGAGATGGTTGAGGAACTTTGTACCATCCAGAGACAAAAATTTGCAAAGAGATCAGGGAAAGAAGGGTAGCAGTCCACAGGAATTCCCACCAAAAACTGGTGATGGGAAAATGGACACTGCTCCTTCATCATGTCCTTGGTTGAATACTCCTAAGTATGCAGAAACTTGGAATAAAGGGAAGTACAGAGGCAAACAAAATGAAAATTTCAAAACTAGAAGACTGTGTACATTGAAGGCAACTGGCTGGCAGGCCAAGAAGACTGAAGATGGTTAGCAATGGATAATTAGAAACCTTGCTGAGAGCAATTTCAGTGGTCAGCATGGAGACAGCCACATTAGTGGGATGTGGTATAGAGGTGAAATAGAGGAAGCAGAACCTCTTGCAAATAACACATCTCATGAGAGTAAAAACAAAAGGGAAGGGGATGCACAGGGTAGTAGTAATTTTTTTTTAATGCAAGAGAAACTAAATTGCTTTTCTTTGGAGAGAAAGGAGCTACAAGCAGTTAGTAGTTACTGGGCTGCAAGCCTTGGGAGAACTAATTACAGAGACAAATGGAGAGTGAAAGGGGTCATGTGATGGTCATTAAGGAAAAAACTCAGCAGAGATTAACGAGAGGAGCACAGCAATGCAGGGATAAAGGCATCTATTTGCTGCCTGAGGGAAATGTATGAACACCCCTGCCCAATTGGAAGCATGGAAATTTATTCCACCTGAGGGTTCAGCCTTCATGTGGTTTATATCAATATATATATTAATGATATAATTAATAATTATATCATTATTAATGATGTAACAAGGGATTATTATATAATTAATAATTCTAGTGGATTTTCCTCACTAGTTTACTTAGCTGATAAAACCAAAATACCCCAAACAAAGCCCCAACAACAACAACCAGAAAGTATGGGAATGTAGAATCATAGAATGACTTGGGTTGGAAGAGACTTTAAAGATTATCTCATTCCATCCCCCCTGCCATGGGCAGGGACACCTTCCACCAGGATGTATCATTGCTTACTGTAGTCTTCACACTGTTAAGGTGGCAAGTCAGAATTGCTTTGGGATAACTTGATTCCTCCTTTTGGAAATTTCTTTGCTTGACTGCAAACATTTCTGAGTTTAAAACATACAAGTTGTCTAGGTTAACTTGTTGGGATTTTCTGCAAACAGCAAATGATTTCTTTCCTGGGAGCACTTTAATTGTAGATACAACTTTCCTGTGAGAGTGTGAGAAATTGAGCATAGATTAAATCCTGGTAATTTCTTGCTTGTCACTGTACGAGGTAGTCCATAAGCTTTCTGCATGTTAGGAGAAGGTGGAAAACAGTCACTCTGACAGGTTCATCTGAGCTAGGCTGTTCTTGGAAAACCAATGCATGCCTGCTGTCAGGTGCCTGTACCAAGGTAGGCTCTCTTATACTATCAATAAAAAAGCTGTGATATGCAGAGTCCCAGAGGGTGTCAGGGTGATCAGGCTACCACTGTATGTGAAAGCAGGAAAGACCCTGTACCAAGTGTGTAAGAAAAGCATACAATCTTGTGATTACAGGTGATGCATTCACATAGACCAGAAATGGGTCTCAAAGCTGCTGAGACCTCTATCCACTAACATTTAAATAAAAGTATTTTTAAAAAATCAGCAAGCTTGCTATATATTGGAAAAAAGACACACTTCTATATAAAATATACCATCCATCCTATTTCACTTCTTGGCTAAGTTCTGTATCTCTTCTCTATTTCATGTACTTCCATGTAATCCAAGCCTCCTGTAAAGAGAATCATTCTGTTCAGCAGCCTCAAGTAAATAAGAATTTTAATCCCTTGCTATTTGAAATTCATAACTAATCCAGTTATGATTCAGTAAATGTTTCATTTTACACTTAGCAGTGAATTTGTGAGGCAAATTTTTGTCGCTGTCTGCTAGAGACTCCATTACACTCCCTGCATCTTCCTCATAAGCTCTCAGAAATTCTGCCACATGCATGTCTGATTTGAGTCTATGATAACAACAGCACTTTATAGCACTTCCACTGCTAAGAGCATGGCAAAAATGCAAATTAAATCCATCTTCACTCAACTGCATAAAGGAAAGAAAAATTTAAATGATGGGTTTCTCAGTAGCCCCCAGCAAGTTTCCTTTGGATTTAACTGCCACTTAGGCATTGATGCACCAAGCAGTGCTTGGTGCATTTCAATGTCATATTTTCTCCTGTGGTTCCATTTTGCTGAATGTATTAAGATTCTGAAAAAATGGTTACATCTCTCATTCGTGGTGATCTCTGTGTCTCAGTATCAACCCCAGATAACTTGGAAAACATCACAGGTTTAGCCAAGTGTGTCAGTGTGCACAAGGAGGGGGAGGGAAGGCGCACAGACCTTGATGAAACCACTGCTTACGCTTGCTGCTGATACACATCAATTTCATCAGTGATAAATCATTATATCAATAAAAACATCATTAAACTGCTGACTCTGCTTTGCTGTGATTAAAACATGTCACACTTTATGTGCTGTCATCTCAGACTTGGGATTCACTTCACTATGGAAACAATGTGCTCGCCCAAGCCCTGCTGTCTAAAGTAGATATTAAACCTGATGTGCTGCCTTCTTGTTAGAAAATAAAGATTGTTTCAGAACAACTATTTAGTTCTCAAGGACAGTAATTGCAATGATAGCTTCAAAAATAACACTGTGGTTCAGTGGTGAATGGATTTCAGAAGTTATGAAGCACAAGGGTAAGTTTGACTAAGTATTTGGGTTTAGTGAAACAAAATCTTCATTAATATCTAACTACTCCTTAATATTACAGCTTTGTTCAGTGTTTGGAAAATATACCCAGAATTTACAACCTGAGCTAGGAGCTCTGAGCACTGGCGTTCCCATATAATCTGCTTAAGGGAATGTCTGAGATAGTAAAATTATGGAGAGGTTTAACTAAGGACTATAACTTGCTAATGTTTTCCAAAAAAAGAAACAGTATGTACTGCTGTAGCAACATTTTAGAAAGCTACTCCTTTACACGCAAGGGCTGAAATCCTCACCTCTGCTTTGATTTCTGTGCTTAAAGCAGAGGACAAAGGAGCAGAAACCTGCTCTAGAAAGCCCAGCTACAGCAAGGGTGGAACTTTGCTACCCCCACTGGCACGTAAAATAGCCATCAGGTATTGTTTTCAGTTCCTGGTGGGATTGTGCGCACAAAATACCAGGGTGACAGGCAGAAAAGATAAAATTCAGATGAGGCAGCAGCGTCATGAATTTGAACAGCCACAGGAAACTACTTCAGATGGGAAGGACAGGGCAGGGAGAGGAGCCGTTTAAAGCCCCATTTACCCAATCTCCGGATAAGTTGCTCTTGGCAGGAGATTGCAGAATCCCTTGCAATAACAAGAAAATATCTTGGCCCTGTTAGTGATTTTAACATGAAAGGCTCCTTTCCCTTGCTTTTAGAAACAAGCTAATTAATAGTTTCCTAGAACAGTGACTTTGTGACCACAGAAATCTACACCAGGCAGTGCCTCCTGGGGTTCTGGCAAAATGCACCAGCCCAGCTCAGTCCCACAAATGCCATTAGGAATGAAAACATCATAGACTTGTTTGCATGTAGAATGCACAGGTCCGTGTTCACACAGGATTTCTGTTTTAAGAACACTGAGAAGTTGGGGGTAAAGGTGTCATTTCAGAGACGATGACTGAAAGCCAGTCAAGGCTCAGCTCTGTGATCTGTGGCAAACGCACACTAAGATGCTGAGAGATTGTGTGACTTGGCCTAAACTAGCTGAGTTTAGCTTGGCAGAAGCTTTTAATGAACTTTTTAGTAAAACAGAGAAATCTCAATCCAATTTGAGTGTCTGGCAAATCCAGACTTGCTGCATCAGGCTAAGCTGAATATATTGCATCTGCATGGAAATCAAATGAAGTCGGCTGAGTTTTATAAGTAGTGCGTACAAATACTTCAAATATTTCAATAGATGAATAAACACGAGGAATAATATTTAGTGGGGTGGTGGGAATGACACAAATTCAACATAGTTACACTACAATTTATGAGGCTGAGCTACAGTAGATATTCCAGAATGTTTGTCACACAATGCTTTCAGTAATGAGAAATCACTGTATCAATAAACCCATGACGAGCAGCACAAATAAGAGATCACCTCTGTAGGCATGTTGGTGTCCATCTCCACTTGTACTGGAGCACATGACAGCCTGCATTATTGTCCAGTACCCACAGGTTCTGGGCCAAAGCTGCAAAACTGTTATCTGAGTAAAACAATTATTTTTAGACACTGCTGCTAAAATACAGTTCAACCATAATTATAATTAAACAGGCACCCACATGCTGCAAAGTGTGGCACGGTCTAACCACAGTAACAAACATTGCTTCAAGTGGAGCTCCATGCAGAGGAATCTCTTCCCATAGCTAAATTTACTCTGGGATCTCTGCAATAAACTGAAGGATACAATCAGGCAGCCTGTGACTCATGCAGTGCACCATTTCTAATGCCTCTTATGTGCAGAAATGAAAATAAAAGCAGATCTCTTGTTCCCAGGGCCCTGGAGGGGGGAGTCCTCATGACTCACACTGTTGTACAGACCCTTGGTCACTGAAGGGCTGACTGACACCCACTGCTGCAGAGCCTGGGGCAAAGGGAGTGGGAAACAAACAGCACTTCTTAATTGCTGTTTTATTCAAGCTGCAACCCCTCACAGCAGACACATTTCATAACTTCTAGATCTATGTTCACACAAAGATTGACAGAAAAAGCCAGCCTTGACAGAAAACATGAAATTTTTTAATGTTTATTTTTCCATGAAAAAGCTTTACAAGGAGATAGAGGCTGCACAGGAGAAAGTGTACATTCTTTAATCACTGTTTATCTGTTGGTTTGATAGCCAAGGCTGATGTTTCTTCTACAGTGTATTTATTTGTTCTCATAATATTACAGGACATTTACCCTTTTATTTAAAAAGGAACATCATCTATGAATATTGTTAAGAACAATGTTAGGCAACGCTGTCAGTGAAGAACTTACACAACCTAGATCAGCTGTAGATGAAGTGCTTTAATTTTAATTCTTCTCATATTTTGTAACAACAAACGTAAACCACATTTTTAAAATAATCAGATCTGTGAAAGGCTTTGCATCAAATGTAATGGAGAA
This sequence comes from Trochalopteron elliotii, assembly GCA_024734555.1. Lineage (NCBI taxonomy): Eukaryota > Metazoa > Chordata > Aves > Passeriformes > Leiothrichidae > Trochalopteron > Trochalopteron elliotii. The sequence continues at coordinate 1,788,889 of JANPWX010000042.1, forward strand.
ACAAAGGTTTAGTGTCTCAAAGAACAGACAAAATTTTCCAATGTCTACAAAGCAACACTGAAATTCTCAAGGAAGAAAATAAAATTTCTATCTTTCCCCTTAAACCAACTGGAGACATTTATTAAGGTGTTAAGTGCTCAAATGTGAATTTCTGCACTAGCATTATACTGCTGGGACTTTCAGATATCCCAGCAGCAGAACCTAAATGAAGTTACACGTTTTCACAGTGAGATAACCTGACCCTTCTTGACTGCCCCTACACACAACCTTCTGCTGTGTAAAGCATCTTTGCTGTTCTGTAGGACAGATGAAAACAACTCCAAAACAAAGACCAACCCTCCACCCCTCAAATACCAAGAGGCATCACCTTTGTCCCTCTAGATCAGTGCATGTTTTGCCTTCCAGATCACTCAGCCCAAAATTTCAGCAAGCTGTTTGAAGTCTCCCTGCCACATTTGTTCTGGAGTGTACAGAAGAGGTAACAATAGTTTCAGAAGTAAGCTCACAAGATGGAGAAATAACCACATTTTAAAGTATTTTGTAAGAAAAGGAGTTTGACAAATAAGCACCTTAATTTCAAATTAATTCAATAAGATGACAGAGAAGGAAAACTCTTCACAGTTTCAGAATGAGTAGAATTAAATCCCTCTGAAGCCTGCAAACCATGAAGGTCAAATACCTTATTTCAATCAGTACTCCAGTATTTCTGTAAAGAAACACTTTCAAGTATTGTTACAAAAGGCACTGATTTTTTCCTTCAGCCATCAAGATGTAATGAAAACACAGAATTTCTGTCACATTGGGCCAAACTCCTGGCCCTAAAGGTATTTGCCACTAACTTTGGAGCACCTGGATTTCACCCAGTCACTGTTTAACAACTATCTTCTTTTTCTTTATTGATTTTCTTACAAAATCACACTGATCCATCACAGGTTTAATGATACAATGATGAATGGTACATTAATGGTAACGACAGAGAGGAGAATGTTTTAGTTGTTCTAATGCTATTTTGAAAGTGAAAATGGACACTTCTGAAGTTAAATATTCAACAGATAAAACATTTAGCAATTTGTTTCTCCACTTCACTATAAATTAATTTTTAAAATCTGGAAACCAGATTTGGAAATCTGATTCAAGCAACTCTCAGGACAGATTCCTTGAACATATGGTTCAAACCCAGTATTTCAGTTTAATAAAAAACTTGGAAAATAGGCTCTTTTTTCTTTTTTTTAAATGGATGTAAAATCAAATTGGGAACTGTTGTTTTGCTTTCTATGAAGTCTGACAATGACCAGATGGATTGAATTTCTCAATCCTTAGTCAAAATGGGAAAGAATACAGTGTGGAATATCTCTCTTCTGAGGCATGTTGAATACAGAGCATTAAGTTAAGGCAGATGTATGAACAGGTTTTCTTTAAACAGGATTTCTTAAGCTCAAAATTGTCAGGGTTTCAAAGGAACTAGGCAAGACTTAAAAAATACTTGCAATTCTTTTGCTTAGCCCTAGAGCCTGCAATTGGACAGAGTTCCCTGGTACGCTTGAAAGCAAAGGACCACCAAAGAGGTAAACTAAGTAATATTTAATTATAGCTACACACACATTCCTCAACTCACACCCAAGGATTCCAGCTTCTCATCTGCAGCAGGAGTGCATTACCTGACAATAATTAAACAACCTGCAACAAGATAGCAAATTACATAATAGCTAAAATATTTAACCTATAGCAGCTAAAGCATTTATTGTCTAGCATCAAAGTTTCCTGAAACCAAGAGCCATCAGAATCCCTGCTCAAGTTTGATGGGATGCTCTGGGACAGCTACAAACAACTTCAGGACCTCAGTGGAGAGGGCCAGAGGTAAAGGTAAAACTTCTGACAGTAGCTGCATCAGTGCAAAGCTGGATGAAGCTGACCTGAGGACATGATTTTATTCTAATGCTATCTAGAAATACTTGCTGTTTCCCCATCCCTGAAGCAGGGGAGGGGAAAGGAGCTGGTGGAGGGAATTATCCTTCCTACTTGGATCCCTCCAAGGTAACAAGATAGGGGCTGCACAGAGGAAGAAAGGGCAGACCCAAAAACCCAACCACAATCCCCCATAATTGTGTGACAAAGAAACTAAGATAAACTTGGAAACTCAATCATAGGTGTGATGAGTCCTGAACAGGAATGAATCCTAATCCTAAATGAGAGTAGTGACTATCTATTAGAATACAACAACTGTAAAATATAGATCAGCTGCTTCTAATGGAAGACAGTAGCCAAATTTGGTTACATGAACATAATGGAATGTAAAATACTAGAGTATTGTAGAATATTAGAATATTGTTTTTAAATTAATGATCTCTTGTCAAATACAAAAACAGATGTTGTGATTTAATTAAAAAATAACCAGGCCTCCCATTTTCAAAAATTATCTCCAATTACTTGTCACCATTCCCATACTCTGTTTGCTTGGGACAGAGAAACTCCTCTAATCCCTGACAAACCTACTTCAATGAAAATTGTAATGATAAATTCTGAATACTAAATGTTTGCAAACATAAATCAGTAATATTAATTGACTATGTACGCAGATTTCAGTGGAGAATTACTGGGGGTGACTGATGAGCTGCTGTGTGTGGAAAATTCTTAGGTAGCACAACTGCAGCCTGGAGAACACAATGTGTCACAGCACATGTCACACATTCTACAACAAAGAAAACTTAATTTTGAGTTCACACTTCTGTGAGAGTGTAGCTTCAACGTGTCTTTGAGGTAAGTCAGTGAATACCAGTGATTTTAAAAGATTACAGATCTTAAGAATGTACATAAATCTCTGCTCTTGTCTGCTAAACTAAAGCCATTTAAAACAAGATTTATCACCCATAACTCTATGAAGTCAGACATTTAAAGCTTCCATGTACGTAGAAAACCTTGTTAGGAACCAAATATTCAAGACAATTTGTGGTCAATAATGCCTCTACCTTTGCTAAAATAAATAGTCAATAATTAAAGGAACAAAAGGACATGGCCCTACATAAGAAGGAAAGTCTCTTCATTTTCATCATCCCCCTCCTCTGAGCAAGAGGTAAGGAATATATTTTTCTTGATGCTCTGTCAACAAAACAGTTTAACCCATGGTTTCAGCTACAATATTTTCCTACTGAAATAAAATCAGTGCATTAAGAATATATACAATATACTGGAAGCCATATGCACCTTTTCTCATGATAAGCAAATAAGGCATTTACCTGATGCTATAAAACCACTTCCTCATGTATTACTCTCCTGGTCTGTACTTGCTTGGTACCACACTACCACAGCATTATACAAATATTATAGTGCTCTACAGGTGGAAGATATGAGAGGCCAAACACAAACTGTGAAGAAATGCATCCAATAGAAAAGCTAAAAATGATGTAAGAATCTAACACAAAAAGAAATCAACTAAAAATATATGCATAAAATATGTGCCCATCAATAGGTTTACACAGTCATCATCCCTACCCTTCCTTTAACAGAAGGGAGCAAACTACAGAAAGATATTACTGAATTCAAAAAACATGAAAGAGCTATTAAAACAAATTATCCTCACTCTTTGAAAACACATTATCTTTTTTCTAGCCTAATAAAAAATATACTGAAATTGAATAAAATTACTAAAAACATCTCATGGAACTATTAATACATCCATTCAAAACGAAAAGCTGTCCCAGAAATCCAAACATTACAACTAAAAACTTAAAATGTCACTGAACTAGTTTCCATTATACAAATCAACCATGACCAATACTCTTCAGAGACTTGCTATAGCCTTTTAATGCTTTATTAACTGCAAAACCTGTTAAAGCCAGCAGAAAGTCATGTTTGGAAAAGGCCTTGGATTATAAATTTTTTACTGTGAGACACAAACCCGGGAGTGCTGAGCCATTCCAATCTGTTTAGAATTTTTGTACCAGGGAACATCAAAAAACTTAGTTCCCATACAAAGAGGTAGCAGTCATCAATATATCTGATTTTTTATTTTTTTTTTTTTTTACAGAATAGTAAGATTTCCTATTTTCTGCATCATATTTGGAAGATACTTTCTGGTACTTAAATTTCTTGTAGCTTGTACATGCTATTCAGTTTGCCTGTCTGGTGAAATTTATGGCACTTGTTGCTTTACTGTAAGAGCAGCTTGTAAACCATTGGAAGAAGAAATGGAAATAGAATCCTTAAATATCATAAGCTCAAAAAAAATCTGTGCTTTTCTAATCACAGAACATTTGAATATCTGTACACTACAAGTGAAACAGAAGTAGTGACTCTGGGAATGTGCATCCTTATCCCTTGGACAAACAGAACTTTATGTTAGACTATAGGATTAAAGGCCAATCACAGTGAATACAGACAGAGACTGAGCAAGGACAGAACATTTAGATCGAAAATATAACTACAATATTGCAATTAAACATTATATACTAGAGTTAAATAAAGTGAGGAATACTTTACTTAGTCTTTCCCCCACAGCAATACATTAATTGAAAGTGTCAATAACAAAAGAGATTTTTATTTTTTTTCTTTTAAATTCTGGAATACGGGCATGACCTGATCCAATTGAAATAGAAAAATATAATGTCATTCTAGCTGAAAATCTAAGTTGGGGTTGTTCAGCCTGGAGAAGACTGGAGACACCTTCTAGCACCTTCCAGTACCTGAAGGAGCTCCAAGAGCTGGACAGAGACTTTTGAAGAGGGCATGTAGGGATAGGACCAGAGGGAATGTCTTCAAACTGAAAGAAGGCAGATCTAGATTGGACATTGGGAAGAAATTCTTTACTGTCAGGGTGATCAGACATTGGCACAGGCTGCCCAGAGAAGCTGGGGGTGCCAGACCCTGAGAGTGTTCACAATCAGGCTGGGTGCAGCTCTGAGTCATCTGCTCCAGTGGAAGGTGTCCCTGTCCATGGCAGGGGGTTGGAACAAGATGGTCTCTCAGTCCCCTTCCAACCCAAACCATTCTATGATGGGACAAAATGAGAGAGAAAAGATCCATCTGATTTATTACATGTTCAAGGTAACTGTGATGGTTTGGTTCATTATTCTGTACTTCTAAACCTAATGCTTGTTTTTTTCAGAGAGCAACAGAAAATCTCCAGGCTATCTAGAAGCTGATTGAAGGTTTCCTGGCTACTATCCAAAGGTAAACAGACAAACAAAAAATTGTGAGAGACTGAGTTTTACTAAAGCATAAAAAATAATAAATGCCCAAATCAGTTTCTTTATCTTCATCCTTCCAACAGCATTTGCCATCTGTGAACAAAGTAGCAAAGTTTTTTCACTCTTCAAAATGGCATGTGAGAATTGAGAGGCTTACCCAAAGGAGTTGAAACAGTGAATTAGAAAAGTTGCTTAAAAACCAAAGTAAGAAAAATAACATTTCAGCCCTTCTTTTGCTGACAGGTGAGATAAGAACCATTTCTGGTGCCACAAAGAACTCTCAGATAGACTGGCATTTCAATGGAAGGAAGAACCACACCAGTCCATATGGTTCCCTTAAACAAAAGCCTCTCGGGTTCATGACCAATATTTCGCTCAGCCTTTAAGTAAGAAAAAACAACAACAACTGATAGTGGGGATTTACTGACAAGCATGAGGAGTAATTGCTTTAGGAAAGACTATATAAAAAAATTCTTTCACTACTGCACTTTATAATATGTGTGACAATACTATCTTTCTGCTCAAAACAAAATCATCTGAGAACTCATCATCATGACCAGAGCACAGGGTCTAACCCTGTGCATGATGGAAAGTGGTCTAACCACTTAAGCATGATGGAAACTCTTCTAGTTCAAGTAATAAACTTGCACCACCACTATCACCCTGCCCCTACTTATCATGGCAAATAGAGGGAATTTTATTTGCAAAACACTTAACCACCAAGGGCAGAGTTTTGCAATAGAGTTTTAAAGCATCTTACTCAAAGATTAGGTTACCAGTGTTCTAGCAAAAGATCAGAAGCTCTAAACATGAATGTAAATAATCCATTATCAAGTATACAATTCTGGTTCAGTGGCCACTGTAACAAATCCAAAGACTAACAGTGACCCCAAAAGAGCCTGAATCAGACTTCAAGAGTGTAATATTCTTCATAATATTATGTATATGCAAGACAGAAGTCTTTAGATTAGTCTCTGCAGAGAAATCATAAAAATAGGAGTGAATCACCCTGCCTGAACTGGTTGACATTTAATTTTTGCAGTGTAGATATTCAACCATTACCTACCATTTTTTATAAAATGCAAATTGGTATGTATCAGAAAAGCTCCAGCACGGCCTTGTGGTGGTTATTTTATATATACATATAGACATTGCAGAGAGGCACATTCTATGTTAAAAATCAGCATGAAATTCTTCTGCAGGAACTCGAACGCTTCCTTTCACAGATGAACCTTTGCTCTTCATGTAAGGCAGTCATGTTGAGTTAAAGCAAAATAGTCAGTTTGCATAAAACTAGAGCTGCACCTAGTTTAAGGTGTATTTTCAAAATACACATGTCATAAGTGTCATTACAGAAGAATAAGCAAGATACTTCTTTTATAGACTGGAAAAAGAAATGTCCTTTTGACATTCTATTAAAATGTAATAAGGGCACAAAAGGAATTTTGAAGTTTTAGTCCAAAATGATCTACTCTAACACTATTTACAGTGCAAAGATCTTACAGTAACACCACAAAGTAACACCAGCTCTTTCAAATGGACTCTAAAAATTGTTGCTCACTTCTTAAGACTGGCAGACATCCAGTATGTTCACAATTGGCAACAGAGTCTACAGTATTACAAAGTTATTGCTGCTACTGTAATGTAAAGAAATGAGGTTGTGATGATAAATTTTCCCCTTAGGCTGTGGGGAAAACTACTTCATTTTACCAAGCATATTATTTCTTAGCTTTGTCATAAGCTCCAGGAAAAAAACAGAGCAAAGTTATCTATTTGTGCTTTCTCCCACAGAAATGGTGGGTAGCAAAATGAAGTGTGAAATCAGCTGGCTTTGTGTTAGTTGGTTACAAAGGTGTGTATCAGTTCCACTTGAGCTGAGCTGCCTTGGTCTGTGCCAGTGACCTGCAAGGGCTGGCTGAAAGAGACTCCTGCCATCATACAGGCACTGCTACCTTTGCTGCAGTAGTAGAGGCAGGCTTTGATGGCCAGGGTGGCTTCAGCTGACACACAACTCCCAGGCAACTGAAAGGGAATGACAATTTGACAGGGAACATCCTTTATTTCTCCTGTCAGACACTGTCCTTGCAACAACCAAGCGTTATCTGCAAAAGGAGAACAGATTTTATCATTAGGGTATTTAACAACATGTCTGAAAGCCAAAGAAAACACTTATTGTACCTATAGGACAAGGACTTTCCACATGTAATATTAGAGGAAATTGCCTTCCTGACTTTTCCAGTTGTGAACAGAAAAAAATAAAAGGGAGAAGTAACTTACAAATGCTTTATCAGTCATTTAAAGATGGAGAGATCCATTGCTTTGCATCAGCACTATAGGTGTATATATATAGTACCTCTTATTTAAATGCAATGGAACTGCAATTTCTCCTACACACTTTTTAAAGGATATTAAAATTTATTCTGATATGCACAAGCAAGACTTCTTAAATTAATGGCTATCATACATTTGCATCAGAGATCTAATACACCAGGTAAGATATATACCATAAATGCATTAAACTGTAGGTAAAATGATGGCATTTCCAAACAGCAGTGTTGGTCTTATAGGTGGGATGGTGCAATTTAGCAATGCTCAAGGCTGACTGTTAAAATGAAACCTGAGTTTCACTTTTATTTATATATTTGAGAGTATATGAACTAAAAAATGACCTGTACACTACATACACCTAACTCATTGCATTGAGCCATAAAACAATGCAGCATGGATTAATTCAAGCAAAAAGCAGCCTACCAGGTGTTTGGCTTTTTTCAGTCTGCACTCCAGCTGTTAAATGCATCAACTCTAAATATCATGTATTGCATCACAAGGTCAAACAGGAACACAGGATGGGGAGGGACATCTTGATTCATCAGACTGAGATCCCCAGCACTGCAGGATGTGCTGACATAACCCACTTCCCATCCCAACCAGGACTTTACCTTCTGCTGTGATAAACCAGGCACTGGGAGCTTCTTCATTCAGTTTTGAATCTGGAGGAAGAGTCAACTTTAATAAAAACTGAATTGTCTGGCCAGGAGCTACAGTTAGTGAAGGAAGTTGAACATTTGGTGCAGATTTAGGCAGTCTTGGAAGGTTTGCTATTTTATCCTTTTGGACAGGCAAGTTGTCTGGAACATCACATGCTTCTGGCTTCAGGATAGGCAACTATCAGTAGAAATCAAACAAAATATTTATTTTTATTAATACTGAAAAATAAATGGGCTTTCACAACACAATCACAGTTTCAAAGTGACATCATATGGCTATTGGCCTAAAACTTCCTGATAGTGTGCAACAATACCATGACAAAACAGGAAAAGGGAAGGACAAAAAGTTTTCTTAAAATGAAAAAACCCTGATTAATCCAAATAAAAGCAATATTTACTATTAAAGCCATAAAACCCACAACTACTTTACAGTATCCCTTAATTTAGAATTTTTACAGTTGGATTACTTTTTTGCTTTAGATAAACTGTAAATGTATTTCCTTCTAATTCTGGTATTAAACTGCATGCTTCAGTAATAAAATCCAGGATTTTAACTGTGCACATTGCACAGTAAAATAGAGGAGAATTTCCCAGAAAAGCCACCAGCACGTTACATGATATGAAAATTCAAACACATATGGAGACTGAGTATTATTAAATGCAAGAAACATATGAGAAGACATTAGGACCATTATGCCATAAATATATGTATATATACATTTCAAAAAATCTATAAGATATACAGGCATTTTAAGGTGGACATGAGCACAGATTTGTTTGTTTACAATCAAATAAAGCTGTGCTCAATTTTGACAGTGGTTTTGATTTGACAACTTGAAAGCCCTTTATATATCTTGCTTTAAGTCACTGACCTCCCAAAATCATCTCTTATATCTTAATTACAGGGCTTGGTAATCAATTTCACTTCCTTTTTTCACAATTGCTCATGAAATGCTTTTCCTGATGAAAAACTGGGCTGTATATTTTAATGAGTGACATTTCTGTATTAACCTTTTCTAGAGAGTTATCACTTTCTGTTTTCATGCAAAAGTTGTCTTTCTGAAGACTGAGAAGACTGACTGTCTTTCAACAACTGTGCTAACAGGCAATGTTTATTTGCCTGATCATCACAAAACATCCTGTGGATACAGCTACTGTACCCAAAGTTAGCTGTCTCATTTTTATCACACTTGCTAAAGTCTGAAATAATAATTTGTATCAAGAAACACCATTATCAGTCTGTTTAATAAGCATTACTTGCCATGGAAAGGATTTTTGTTTCCAAATCCAGCACTTTAATCTGGTGATTATTTGTGTCTGCAACATACATCAGGCGGCCGTTTTCTTCAACACACAAACCTCCTGGTTCATTGAAAGCTGACTGGGTAAAGCTGGAACCAACAACATTGCCTGCTTCTCCTGTGCCTGCCAGGGTAGCACAGTTCTTCATCTTGGGATCCACAACCTTAATCTAAGATCAACAAGGACACAAAAAGCTTCTCTGAGAAAACCCAGCAGGATTTAGATGTTCTGTATTATCTCATGTCTCACATTTCCAGAAGCCAGCACTGTTTTTTGAGTACCTCAGCTATCAGGTGTGCATCCTAGATGTTGTGTTATCACATTTTACCAAATGACATGTCCCATCTTTCCCTCTCCCCACTCCCTTATGGACTTAACTTCCTCCTTTGGTCTTCATTCAGGGTTCCCTCCCATGATTTTGAAGGTATCTAACCCTTGGCTATAAAAGTATGCTGAATGACTTGTTTTTCTAATGTTTGCTGCCTTTCTAGAAACATTTGCAAAACAGTGAGAGCATAACAAAATTGGCAGGCTAACTTCTAGATTGTTTTTCTTCTACAAATAGTTGGGGTTTTTTTAAACAGCAAAAAAGTTTATAATGTTTTATACAAGATCTGAAACAAAATATCATTTGCCTTAAAGTTTCAATAAGCATTTAGTGTTATATACCTTATTCTTCAAATTAAACAGATTACTTGTCTTTTAATGCATGTGGTCACTGTACAGTTAAAAACGTTCTAGACATGAATGCTTATATAACATCACATAAGAACAATCATTCAAAACAATGTCTCTTATCCCAGAGTTCCATGGAGGTAACCCACAATACTTCTCAAAACTTAGGTGGCTTTTTTAAGGGAAAAACAAGTCCTCTTGTCCTGTCAGTTTTACCAAACCTGCAGTATTCCTGAATAAGCCCTTCTAGCTCTTCCACTGTAGTTCAGCATCTTTGGGAAGGTACACAAAAAGTCTACAGTATGAATTGTAACTTGGCACTTTAAATTCATCTTCCCCAAGAGCCCATCATAGCAACACAGAAGAACGTGACAGCAAAACAATGGTAAAGAGAAGGATCCAGAAGGGAGGGTGGAAGGGAAGAAGGGAGGGAAGAAGGGAGGGAAGGAAGGAGGGAAGGCAGGCAGGCAGGCAGGCAGGCAGGCAGGCAGGAAGGCAGGCAGGAAGGCAGGAAGGCAGGAAGGCAGGAAGGCAGGAAGGCAGGAAGGCAGGAAGGCAGGAAGGCAGGAAGGAAAGAAAAAGAACCCAAAAAGGAATTCGTGTAATTAATTTCCTCAGCTTAACAAGACCAAGCAAATATGTCTATGTTACTAAAAGAATTCTTTGTAGTAATAAAAATTTCCAAGTCTGTATATATTACACACTTACCTTATGATTATAGGAATCTGCCACGTAGAGCAGCTTTCTTTTCTTGTCCCATGTTACTCCCAAGGGATGCTGCAGCTTTGCATTTATGCCTGCTCCATCCACATCACCAAAAGCAAACAAATTCTGAAAAATTATTTTATTTAATTAATATATTTGGTTATTCAATGTGGACACGAATTTAAATTACTGTAATTAAATGGAAATTCACTGACTTTAAACAAAATGAAGACAATTTCAAAACAAGGATACTGAAACCTGGAAGTGTGGATGCTAACCACAGAAATGGAAACTCTCACATCTAAGTTATAAATATGAATCCAGCTGATTTAATGACCACATAATGCTGAATCAAAGTGGCTATTTTAAGAATAAGTGAAATAATTTTTAATCTAAGGAGCAACAGTCTGCCCTACAACCTGAGCGTCACAACTGCCACACATCTGCACCCCAAGCAGTGAAGTTAAGAAATCGATGGCCATGGAAACTGATTTACCCTCTCACCCCAAAAGTGGCTCCTCCAGGTCAGGCTTGAGGAATATTAGTAGGGCAGTGTGGGGAAGTTTGAGGTGATTACCAAAGGGTCTCTCTCTCCTCCTACAAGGTGCCTGACGGCGCCGTCCTTGAGCGAGACGGTTCTGACGGTGCTGCTCTCGCTGTCGGCCACGAACAGGCACTGCCAGGGCTCCTCTGGGGCCAGGGAGAGCCCCGAGGGCTGGGCAAACCCTGCCTTGTGTGGGTAGGCATTGTTCCTGTTCTCCTCATTCCCACTCCCAGCAAAGCGGAGGCACACTCCTTTCTTTAAGTCACTAAAGGCAAATAGAATCCAGTTTCAATCGTGAGTTTGGAACGGCTCAGACAAGATGCATAAACAGAAGCTACAGAACAGGCACTTGTGAGTTATAAAACCAACTGTAATGCAGCAGTGAGGAATTACTCAATGCCTTTGTGCTAATTTTTATATCACCTCAGCACATCATTCATTGCTAGGTAACTCAGCAAATGCAAGGAAAAATAACATTCAATCATAAGAATGGCCCTTACCAAATCATAGCTGTATAGCTGAAGTAGCATCTTTCATTTCATCTAACAGATGTGGGAAAAGGAGGCAGACTTTTAAGCACATAAGCCTTTAAACAAAATTATTTTCAGTTTAATTTGATTATCTCTCTCTTTGGGATTTGAAAGCTATTTATCAAGACAAGCAGCAATTTCACATTTCTGTTAGTAGCTGCTCACCTTCCCTTTGGTAGTTTTCCACCTTCCAACATCAGTGCCCATATCTGGTGAATGCCTGCCATTGCTATCCATAACACATCATCCTCCTGCGTGCCTGAAACTTTTAGAAAGGGACACAGAAAATCAGATTAAAAGAACCCACTTTGGAAATGTTTTACAACACGAAGAAATCAGCAAACCAACCCTGCTGTGCCCCCATCCACCCCCTACTCATCTTCCTCACAGGGGAAAAAAAATAAAACCAAAAAACAGAGCAAGAGAGAGAGAGAGAGAGAATGTCTTTCATCTACCAAAACTTGCTATTTTTCTTCTTTTCTTCTTGCTATTTTATTCCCAGGGGTTTAAAAATCGTAGTTTTAATATCCCTACCTGATAAAGGCAATGTTTCAAGCAAGATCTGGTCTTTGCAACATTCTACTATTGTGTCTGTCTCACATGCTATTTTTGATTCATACCAGCCAACAAATAAGCACCTGTCTTTGCTAAGCATGGTTTTGGGAGATGCAATCTTGATCTTTTTTTACTACACCAGTGACAAAATTAGATACTCCAAAGAACTACTGGGAGTTGTTTATATGTTTTGAAAGAAATAACCGTGGCAGTACCATTGTACATTATACACAAGGGACAACATGTTTTAAGCCAAGGGTAACTGCTGCTTGTCCTGGAGAGCATCAGCTGCAGTTTATTCAAACACTAAATGTGACCTGGGCATTTCCTAATTCCCCCTGAAGCAACCATCCAGTTTTCAAGTTGTTTTCCCTTGGCAGATGTAAATGTGGTGTCACAAATGCAAGATGCAGATCTGTGGAACAGTGACCTTCTGATCAAGAAGTGTTCAAGCATGTGTCAAACATCTATTCTTTTTTGAACTTGAAGCATAAAACTACTGTTCAGCAATCCAGATCTATAGATAACTACACAAAGCTTGCCCAGGCGATACTACACAAAGAAAATGATACAAGTGGAAATTGAACAACATATTTGTACTCTATAGCTTTAAACATAATCACAGCACAGCAGTAAAAAAATGCATGAAGGCAGGTTGTGAAAGATAATGGAAAAACTCCCAAAACCCAAAAGAAATTTACTTAGCCTTTCCTGAAAATCTTAAAGAACAGGAAGCTGACATTCAAAAACTGCATTAAAATGAGGACAGTGTTATCTTTTTAACACTGTCCCATGTAGTTATTAGACAACATCAATACATTTTTTTCTAAATAAATATATTAGGTATTGGAATAACCATCAGCCACTCAACAGAAAAATACCTTCAGATTGCTCGCAGAAACTTTTTATTCACATGGACTTGTAAAGCATTGTGCATTTCATAGCTGTTCCTGAAAACAATCTCATGAATAATTCTCCCCTCCCTCCCCCACAAAATATTTTGGAGTTTCAATATAAGAGCAATGTTATGCAAAATGCTTGCAAGCATTTTACATCTGACAAGTTAGTCCAAAAAACGAAATTACCATCATTCCTTCAACTGAGATCCTGCCATTCTTTTTCTAACCCTAAATCTTTTCCACATTACACACCACAAGAGGGGAAAAATGGCATCCTTCCTTCTCCAGAATTAATTTCCCTAAAACTGTGAGCTCTCTTCAGGACAGTACTGGTTTGATTTTAACAGAGATTTCTTCAGCATTTGCTGCTTCTTGGATCAATACAAGTTCCCAAGACTGTTATCAAAGTAACTCTGGTGATTCTTTTCTCCACCTCCCTGTGGCTCCATGTTCTTACATAAACTAGAACTCAAAAAATGAAAGTCAAACTTGTAAAGTGCCTAAAAGCTTTTTCTTGATTCAAAAAGGTTTGCAAATTGAGTTGCAAAACACACATTTTATAAATTACCAGAAATGCTACAAAAGTTCCAACAATGCCAAAACCACTCCAGTATAAAAAATGAAAACAACACCTCCCTGTCCCAATCACTCTTTGATTAGAGCTCGTTTGTAAGAGATTTAAACTGAGAAAATAGATTATGAAATCATTTCACTCCTTCCTATATAGTAACTGCTCAGCTTCAGGATTTTCTATTTCCATTATGCATATCTTGCACTTTCAGATGTTACTATTCTAAGTACCCCAGAATGAAAACTGTTAAAATCACTGGTCTATTCAGAAAGTGAGCTTTTTTATCTTGCTATGCTATGCAATTCATTCTGAGTTATCTCAGAAAGTTTTGTTAATTATTTAATATTCACTTTATCCACCAATTAAATGAAGGAGTAAGACTTGAACTGAGTACTGCTGAAAAATCTGCTCCATTCATCTATCCAGTTCTCTAATACCACAGACTGAAAACTCCCCTGTGACAGCTAGATGTTGAAAAATTGAAAAGGCTTCTTACTCTAATTCTGCACCCAGCAAGACGTATGAAATATGAGAAAAAGGTATCAATATTATATTCAAATTTTACTGAATATGTAAGATTGATAGAGAGAAGATCTCTTCTTCAACTAGGGAATAAGGCAGTAAAAATAAGTAAGAGCTCCACAACTGTCATAAATTTTGACACAAATATTTTCTACTGGATGGCCATTGGAACAAAGAGAATGGATGCAAGCATGGAAACAGCACAAGCTCTTTGTGAGACTGTGGAAAATACATCAGAGCTTTAAAAAAAATTACATAAACCCAGAAAATTAAAACTAACGCTACACAGCTAAGGTATTTTATCACACAATAGTCCTCACATGGTTTAATGCTTTATGTTCTGATACTAAACACTTGTATCAGAAAACTTCTTGCAGAAAAACTTTTTCCTGCATGATAGAACAGTTTGAGGACATCACCATTGTTATCCTTGTACAGCTCTCACAGGAGAAGGGGGCCAGGGAGAGCCAGAATGCTAAAATTATGGTAATGCCATCATTGTAACTCCTTATCATCCACAAATGGAAAGTATTTATTTCTAAAGAATTTATTATAAAACAACATAAGACAGCAAAGAAATTCTCTTACATTTATTCAATTAAGCACCACATTCCAACCCATCTTGAGCTGTTTTAAAAAATGCAGAGTAGTTTCTCCTTATTAGGGTATGTGCTTTCTTGTCTGTGGTGTGCCTGAATCCAAGCGAGGTATGGCTTGTAAATGGGATTTCCTTGTGTTATAAACATTCACTAACAGTGAGCTGCAGCTCTGAGTGCACAAACATTCCCCATCAGATGATGCCTCAGATATTGTACAATACTGCAGCTCCTGAATCTGCCTGTCCTGTATCTGTGTGTTCAGAATTCACAGTTCTGTCTGTACACAGGCACAGAACACTGCTGACCATTACTGAGCCAACCTGAATGCACAGAAATTACTTTGTTTGGCACCAGTCACAAACAGTATCTGTTTGAAGGGATTCCATTCCCAGGACTGCCCACACTTCCAGCTTCCCCATCTGGGACTGCATGCAGTCTGGGAATTAAAAGCCTGGGAATCAGTTACATTTTGTGGCTGGCACCACTGACATTTTCTAAATAGACTGAAGTCTGAAAATATTATTCCTGTCTACTAATTTTATCTTTGAAGAAATAAAAAGAACCAAGGAAGAAGTCTGTCAGTACACTCATCCTCTGCAAATTCTCAAGAAGCAAAAGGGGCTACACAACACACCCTGTAGTTCACAGATAGGCACATGCACAGTGAATGCACATTTCACCTGCTCTTCAGTCAGTGGAAGTTCAGCAAATTAAATGCAAATGTGACAGAAGAATAGAGAATCACTGTTCTTCAGTGAGACACAAACATAAAAGCTCCAAAGAAATGCTTTATTAGTGAAGCCTGGACTTTTACAAGTACATATCATCCTTTTTGAATGACTAGAAATGATTTTTCTTCTTTTTTTTTTTTTGCTACCTGACACTCTTTCACATAGTGTTGCATCACGCAAACAGCACAACCCTTTATGAAACAAAATCCTTGTGGAATTTTCCTCCTTAGTTAACATACCTTCCCTCTCATTCAGGGAAATCCTCGGATTTAGATACCAAGGGAGTTTCATACAGTGGAGATAACAGGGAGCTAAAATTATTACTGTAATGAAGTAGTTTTTATTTCTTTCCCAAGTTTTCTAACTCAGGCCTTCTAAATGCAATGGCAGTAAATATTTCAGAAAAAATCCCAAGCAGAAGAGATAGTATTTTTAAACATGTGTTGGAATACATCATTTTAACTACAGAAGGAGCTAAGCTTGGTAATGTGTTTTACTCATTCCTAATTAAGCACAGCAAACACACACTTGAGGGTAGTTCAGCACCACAGTCTCCCTCTCCTTCCAACACCTGCACTCCATATTCAAAATAACTTCCAGCCTCAAATGGTAACAGTTAAAAATTGTGTCTCTTTCTGATCCCGGCATGCCTGACAAAGCCTCTCTAAGACTTTGTGTGTTTTTTGCAGCAGTTTTGCATCTGAAATTAAGAACTGATACATCAACTATTCTTTAGAAATCTGATTTGTAGTTTAAGCTTCTTTATTGTGAATACAGATTTAATTTACAGAATCAGACTATAGACTGTGGAACAAAGAGAATGAGATCCATCACTCCATGTACAAATATAATACCTTTTTACAGAAGCCACTTTCAAGTCATGGACTTCAAAATGATTCTAAGTTTGACACCTGTTAGTATGACAACTGTGCTAATCCAACTGCTTCTTTTTTACTGCAGAAAGTAATCATTGCCATTTTGCATTTTGTCAAGACATAGAGAAGTCCCACTTAGAAAAGCAGTCTGTCAAACTAAATTGAGTAAGATTACTGTTGAATATTCAGTCACTACTCCCATTCTATCCTTATGTCAAGACTTCAGCCTTTGTATGTCACGGGCATGTTTACACTAAAATATTGACATAACTACCTCATTTCTTAACCTGTTTCTATAATGAACATGTGAAATGCTAATTAATTTTGTTACTATTACTATTCAGCAATACTCACAAACCCAGAGTAAGGCTGGGTAAGGTCTTGCTTCACTGCAATCCTGCCTTGTAACTTCCTAATTTATTATCTATCAAAAGACTTTTTCACCTAAAACAGTTCTTACACAGGAATAAAATCTTATTATAACTCTTTCACTTTACTTCACCCTTCTCTTTAATGAAGTTACTTCTTCTTAGAAATTCCAAGAATCTAAATTAAAAAATAATGGCTATTTACAAGTAATTTAGGATCAAGCTCAACGAGAAAAGAAAGACAATGCAGTTTTGTGTCAGTGATGTCTCTTACCATGATTTTCTGTGGAATTAAACTTGTATAAGGGCAAAGCCAAATGGGGCATCTTTGAGCTTGTGCTTTGCATAGGAAATTGCTGAAGAGATGAGCAGGCCTTTTGCATTCCAAGTAAATCCACATTGCTACATTATGAAATCATATCACATATGCAACATATCTTTGGAAGAATTCTACCTTTGCTTTGCCCAGAAAAATGACTCCAAATTAAAGCCTGATGATAGCAAAAGCAGCTCTTTTATTTTCAGCTATTACCCAGGAAAATTTCTTCCACAGGACAGTGGCCAGAGCCTCAATGACAGAATGAGACCAGATGAGAAGGAAGAAGGGTGACATGTAGAAGAAAACATCCCTTCAAGATACAGACAGTTCAGACATAAACACTTCATGTATGATCTGAGCTCAAGCAGGAAGTGCTAATTGCTTACTGCTTAAGTGATTTTTAATTTTTTTTTTTACATTATGAAAGAATCACCATGAGTAATACAGGAAAAAAAAATGTTTGCTCTGGAATGCAGTGGTACCAAATAACCCTCAAGCAGACACATAGAGAAGGATGAAAAATATCTTACATACTTTTGCCTTTTAAGGGCTATAAAAATTGCACCAGTATGATAAGGTGCTGTACTTTCACTTAAATCATATCTACATAATACTTAAATTGACGTAAAAATTTCCAACAAGTTTACTGAAATCATGGTCAATACTGTACTTGGGAGTTTCTATAAATAGATTACAATCATGCAGTTTAAGACCAGATTTTGGAATATGAAACACATGGTTATGTCACCAAGCACAGGTCATTGTCCTGCTCCTTCCAGCAAGAATGCAGCTATCAAGAACATTTCATGCTCAAATCAACTGTGCATTAAAGTATCACTTGCTTTCAACACCCACTAAATAAAAATAGAAGGGCACAACAGAGAAAGCTAAAAAAGCACACAGTAATTTTGTAATGTATTTTTAAGCTGCTGTCTCTCCCCTTCTATTTCCCACACAATCTATGTCATTGCAAATTTCAGCACCAACCTCAGCAAAGCCAGAATTTAATCCATGGAGTTCATTCAAGAAATTTAACAGGAAGGTAAAACACAAGCTCAGTGGCCACAACTAAAGAAATAAAAAAGATGACAAGGAAGAATACTCTGTCTGAATCCTACCATCTGTTTTGTCTCCTTTAACTCCCCAGCCTCAAAGAAGACATTTGTGCCAAATTTCATTTAAATAGTGTTTCACACTCACTTAATCTCTGCCTCAGATTTCACATCTGTATAGAACAGGGCAACAAAAGTCTACTTAGGAAAATACTATATGGATACTAAAAAGAATGCTACACAGTATCAGTTCTGAATATTAACTTATCCAAGTCCTCAAAGTTTTTCTCAGTATTTTCTGCTTCTCAACCACCTACATATTAAGGTTTCAAAGAGAGAATAATTTTTTCAGTTGGTCAATACACACTCTAAACCATATACAGGAGTAAACTCAAAAAATGCCAATGAATGCATTGAATTCTCTTAAGAGTCAATCATTCCCCTTTGAGACTTTGAAAAAGGTAAGCACAAGCTGTTTAATAATATCTAGTGTAGTACATAACATGCTTAAACATTTCACCTTCCTTTTTCTCCCTTTCACATTCTGGATAGCATGGTGTTGGATACTGAAAGGAATCTCCCAGAAGTATCACTTGTAAAAAAATTATAAAATCCATATATTAAAAAAAAACAACTATAAATCTATCTTCTGAAACTGCACAGAGTTTAAGCTACACAGACCTAAGGAAAGTAGGAAGGTATGGTGTTATTTCCCACATGCCACACCAGTAAACATAGAAGTCAAACTTTAAAATTTGTCATAATGAACCTACGCTTGTCAAAGTGCTGTTAACTCCTGCAGCTTGCACAGAGAGATAGAAGCATAGGTAAAAAAAAGGACACTGCTGTGTGGGTGCAAACAAAAATAACTTTTGAAACTCTCATCAATTACTTCACCCATCCAAATGCCTGACACTGGCAGATGAGTTTTGATGTTCTGACAACAGGGTACAGGCTTGTAGGACAGCACTGAGAGGCACCAATGCACTCTAAGATCCCACTGTGCTCAAGCAAGTTGCAACTTGCCAATTTGCAACTCAACAATGCAGCCTTGGCAAACTCTGCTGCATTGCTGACAAACTATTTTGATGTTTGGCAAGAAACTTAAATGAGTCACTGGAGCTTATGACAGTAAAAAATGCTTGCTAGACATGCACTGCAGCCCTGGTTCCTCATGCTCTGGGACAGATTCCTGTTAACATTCCATTCAATATTCCATTCATTCTCCATTTTTACAGCTCTCTCGGGTCATAGTTTACTGAAGAATTTTAGAATTTATTGCTATTACAGTAATGTATATTTTCCCCCAGTTTATCTATTAGGCTTGTTACCCTCTCAAAAAGAAAAAGAATTTAAATTGATTTAATCTCTGCTTAACTGGCAGTTTGTTTCATATTTTTTGGCAATCTAAACAGACAACTGACTAGTAGGTTCTAACTGAATATGAAAAAAATCTGCACTGTCTGAACAAAGTGCATGCAGAAGATCAGATTTCTATGCAAATGCTTATTAAAATTCAGCAGTCAGTGTTCAACAGTACAGATGACTAATCCTCCACAGGTGACTAACTCAGTAAATACTATGTTCATGTTGATAACAATTATCATATCAATTAACATTTAACAAGCAGAGCTCTCAAAACGAAAAAAAAAATAATATATTTAACTACTGACAGAAGCAGAAGAAAGCATAATGAAAAATAAAAAGTAAAATTATAGGATACTTTGAATAGTTCTGTTAACCAGCTCAAGTTTCTGAAGCACTGGTCAGTTATTAGTCTCCTCTTTGCTGATCTGTGAAACAGCTCTGCAATAACATCCCACAGGGATCAACTTTCTGGTTCAAGATCTCTTGACAACGACACCATCTAGCCACACAAGTCTCCTGATTCACTAAAGGAAAATCAGATCACACAAAGTTCAGTAAAACTTGTGCCTGCATTAGTAGCAGCCCACATCCAGTGAGATTCTTTTTCAGGTGCTCCTCCTGGCCCTTCCAAGTAGGATTCCATATGCTTAACACAGATTGTAAGGGTTGTTGACCAGACCTCTGAAAAAAGGCACCTTTTTTTGGTACAAGACATGTAAAAGGAAAGCTGTGGATGCCCCATCCCTGCAATTGCTCAAGATTGGGCTGGATGATACTTTAAGCAACCTGCTTAAAACCTGCCCATGGCAGGAGGGTGGGAAAAATGGTCTTTGAAGTCCCCTCCAACCTCAACCATTCTGTGATTCCATGCTCCCTTACATTTCAGTGTATTTTTCTCCCTCATAACTGACACAAGATTTCAACAAATGCTTCCATGTCAGTAAAATATCACTAAACTCATAAAGCATCTCTAATTTCAAGATATTAGAGGTAAATCATGCTCCTTCCCCACCCTGTTCATCTGCAGATTAAAGAAATCCCAATACTGGAAGTCAATTTTTCATGTCTGAAATACCAACCTAAGGGTTTTATGCCCCATCAAAGCACTGTTCTGTCATTGTCAACAAACTTGCATCTGCAACTTCTAAATTAGATTGAAATGGAAACATGAGAAAGTTGTGTTTCAACTCACAGTCAGTAAGAGCTGAAAACATGCCAGTTATGATATGCCTGGCTCAGGTGTGTGTTAAGTGAATTGGGAAAGAAAGCCACTTGAGCCCTCAGAAGGTGATTCTTGCATCCTACTATGCAAAGATTTATTTTACCTCCTGATGCTTGCAAGGTTTGTGCTGAGATATTTCTCTCCTATCTGACTGACTCTATAGTGATCTTGAACCTAATGATTTTATGTCACCTAAACAGGAATAAACAGAGGTCCCCAACAAAAATTATTTTTATTTCCTAAACTCAAATATTTACAAGTGGTGCGACATGTCTGCATAATCAAGGAAAGGAATGTTTAGACAATGCTTGCTTCCTGTAAAATGTACCTGCTTCTTAGGGGATCCTGGCTTAAGGCACTGGCCTAACAAAAGCAACCATGATTTCCTTCTGTGTTTAGATCCAGTAACTACATAACTTGATACAAAGAACTTTTCTTCCATCAAGTAGATCCAAAGCAGGATCCAAAGGATCCAAAGCAGAACTGCAGTTACCATTTGCAATAGAAACTGTTGTGCTTTAGCCTCAGTTTTACAGTAAACCTTTACTTCTCCCATCTCAGATTAATACCAAAACAGGAAAACGTTTAGTAAACAGCCACACATGTAAATATGAGATGTTAAAACTCAACTGATACAGTACTTGAACTTCCAAAGACCACATCCCATGGAGAGCTGATGGGCTGCTCTTCTCCTTTTGCTCCACCTTCCTTATCAACACCTTGTACCCCAATGCCTGCTACAGTGGTCACCACCTGCAGCTCCAGGTCAATCTGTGTGAGGCAAAATGACACATTAAATGAATGTATGGAATTAACTTGAGCAAAGTTACAGACAATTTGAGATAGATGTCAAACCCAGAGAAATCCTAACAAATAGCAGGCATTTGTTTTTTATGGAAATGAATTTTACCACAATGCTTGTTGATGGACAGGGAGTATGGGGGTGGGGAAGCAGCAGGCAGCATGACAACCATGTACATGGAACTCTATTCCATGAGCAACAAAAATTAACACTGCTCTGTCAGCATTTGCTCAACAGCTGTAGAAGAAACCATCACAAATTTCTGGATAAATTGTTAGATAAACAATGGGTGCATTTTTTTTATTTTAAACTCATATAGGAATATGACATAAAAACTCACATACTGTAACAGAATTTCCCACCTCCATATAAAATGATCTGTACAAAGGCACTTCAGATGCATTAAGGGTGCACCTCTAATCAAAAATGGGATATTGGTGAGGACCTGAGTCCAAGATCTTCTGAGATGCACACAAGACTTCAAATAATAAGGCAATATTACATTGCATCACCAAACTAAACTCCTGATTATCCTAAGTTTGACCTAACCTAATGTAAGATGCAATTCCTACTTGCTAAAACTTTGCAAGTGTTTAATCAAAAAGAATACACTTGCAGCCAATTCTAGTATTAGGGCACTTACCTGTATTTGAGAGACCCAGACAGTCAAGGGAAGTTTGGATATTCACTGTACCACAGCACCACAATAACTTTAGATAAGAATCTGATACTACTGGAAGTGAAACAAAACCAGTTTTTGCTTCCAGTACTAAAAATAGATGTTTCTCAAAACAGGAAAGTAAGAGTGACTAGGAAAAAAAAAAACCAAACCAAACCAAACACCTGGTATGCCATTAAGGAGTAGCCCTGCATTTCCATTTGAAAGGAAGCACTAAAGTATATGTAGCACCCAAAAAACTCTGCATGACAGCATTTCTTTACAAAATAGTGGACCAAATCTCCTTTCTGATGTTATTTGGAGAGTAATTCATGTGGTGTGAATTTTCATCTGTGTAAGTAGAATACAGTACAAGAATTAAACTTTGAATTTCATTATAGAAAATTTACCTTTCTAATCAGGTGATTTTCTGTATCAGCTACATAAATAACATTATTTTTTATAGCGATCCCTTGTGGTGAGTTGAAAGCTGCCTCTGAAAATCCCCCATCTCTCCTTCCACTGTTTGGACCTATAAATAAAACACAGCAAACTCAAAAGTAATTCTTTAAAGAATAAAGTGCATACATTTAAACCTCTAGGAGAATTACATATTCCAAGAGCTGCTTTCACAGCATCTTGTACATTTTACATTATTGTTATTTGGTGTAATCTCATTTTAGTCACTGTGCCATGTAATCACAATAGCCTGGTGCTATTAAGTTCTGAGCCCATTCTGGACAAGTTTTCTGCTTTTTTAAGCTTAAAGAGAAGTTTTAATAGTGTTCTAAATTGTTCTAGAGGAGTCCTAATAGGGTTCTAAATTGCACTAAAAGACAACAGCAACAATGGAAGACAAAAATAAAAAACTACAATTTTTTTTATTCTTGACTACATCAAAGCAAGCCAGCAGGAAAAAAAATCCAAAGCTCAACTCCATTTCATTGGTTTAGCTCTTGGTGTAATTACAAATGAAACTAGTATTTCATTAGCAACATTTTCTCATTAAGAAAACTAATTAGGAAAAAGATGACATGGAACTAATTGCACAAAAGAACACTAAGAATGATGGAGTGAAAGTCTTCTGCATTCAACAGTAAGGAAATAGAAAGGAACACAACAGTTTGAAGGTAAGCACTGTACTTCAGAGGAGGTAGCATTTAAAGTGCATTAGCAGGATGTGTCAGCAGAAGACATTTAGGTATGAGTTATGTGTGTACCATGATTTATGATGCAAATAACAATTTCAACCTTTGTGCATGCCCACATTTACTACTGCATTATCAACTTCATTACATTATTTTCTGCCCACTGAATCATTTAACTGAGTCACTGAAACACACAAACTTTTACAACCTCCTGTCAGAAACCAACTTAGACCTTATCAGACACAAAGGACTGAAGTACAGATGTGTCAGATTCCAGCAGCTCCCCTAGTAAATGAGAGGGTGCACATCCCCAGGGAAGGGAACAGCACACAATGCCAGTGGAAGCAGGGTACCAGTTTGGAGCTTAGGCCACTCCTGAATTCCTGTTTAATGACTGTCCCAGAACACTAAAGGATGGCCTGTAGGCAGAGACTTCCTCTCACATATCAAGCAGAAACCAAATTCTCTCATATTTGTCACAAGAAATTCTGTTTGCACATCTTAAAGAAGAAAGATATTTAGACTAATGCCTTAATGATAAATTAGATTAACTTGAATAAATAGCCTGTCTAGCCAATGCAGTGTTACTTCAAATAGCAAGAGATTTTTTCCTCCTTTCTTTAAACAGAAGAGTATTTTAATGAGATTTGTAGGGTCCTGCCCTGGGGCAGGCATTAGTCAATTCCAGACTATGTAATATGGGACACATCAGCACACATGTCCTGATTCTGATACATAAACAAACCATTGTTTTCAATAATTTCAGGATTTGACTCTTCCTAAATCTGTCTCTTATGATTGTTCTAACAGTTACATACTGCACTAAGATGTAACTGACCATTTTAATAGGTTTAAAAAAAGAACAATTCCACTTGTGAAACAGTAAAGCATACAAAGATTGTGCAAATTGTCTTCATTTGCACTGTAAAGCACATTGTTATTTCACAAAAGCAACTATGGATGTTAGTTTTCTAAAGCTGAAATGTTACTTATATAAACTTTGTAATAAATGTAATTAAATTGAAAATATTTTCATTATTTTCATAACTTGTTTACACATTATAACCTCAGTTTTGATGAGAACACAGGTCTTTTTATATGTACTAAGGCAACTGCATTTTCAGGTGCCTGTGTACTTACTGGAATACCACTGTTCCTAGTAACTCTCTGCTTTTGAAACCAGAGGAGATCCTAAACAGGAATGCTCTTCCATTGAAAAAACTCAGTAACCAAACAAAAAACACACATAAAAAACCTCTCCTAACAACACCACCACAACAATTCAACATTCACTTCTATTGGAAAGGGAGGCATTGCAGTCTCTTGTCTTTTCCCTACCTTGCTGCTTGATGTAGATGTACATCCTTTACACCTAAACCCATTTGCAACTCCTTCAGAGGAACACAAAATGCATTTTTGTAATTGGTATTAATTTTTCACATGAAAACATGAGCTTTAGTCAATGAAAAACAATTAGGTATCTCCAACAATTGCATTAACAGTCTCCTACTGATGGTGTTACACCATATCCCCCAAACTGAATAAAAATGATTTGAGTACAAAACAAAATCCTGGCAATGCTTAAAAGCTGTCAGGTTCTGTAGGAAAAGGATCAGCCCAGAAGGAACAGCAAATAAACTCTACTCCTAAACTGAAACTGCTATAATAAACTTACATATATACATCCTTACCTCCAATAGTGTGTAGAATTTGTCCATTTTTACGAGTAACCAAAATGCTGTGATGTCCAGTGTCTGCTATGACCAACCTTTCCCCTGAATCATCTACAGTCACTTTGCCAGGAAACAGCAGAGGAGAAGGTGGAAGGGAGTCTCTGTACAGCTTTATTCCAATGTTGTTATCTTTGATTTGTCCTCTTTCCTTGTAGAATTTCAGTGTTATAGAAGTAAATAAAAACAATTTCTCTCTGTGTCCTTCTCCAACCAGAGAAAACAGCATATTTCCACGAGGCCCAAGAATGACCAGAGTTGGCCAGCAGGACACTTCTAGTTCATGCCACAGTGTTGCATCTGCATCATTTACCACAGGGTGGACAATATTGTATCTCAGAACAGCACTTTTAATGTTATCCAGAACTTTTTCATTTGGGAATTTTGCTGAATGGACACCAACAATAACAAGACCATCTGCAAAGAAAAATGAAGTTGTGCACTGAAATGTACAATAATAATAATAATAATAATAATAATAATAATAATGCAATGGAAAAATGAACCACAGTTATCTCATAATGTGACTGATTGCTTCCCAGAATGAGAGAGGATTTGAACAAACTGAAAGCAATTACATCTCAGTAGGAATATAGGCAGCTATGTACAGAAAATATTGAAACTCAGAAATAACACTTCAGTAAAATTACCAAATTTTAAGACCATTACTTCCCCAGCTGGTTGACATGTATTGTTCTCAATTCCTGAACCTCTACATACTAAGCCAGAAAACACTTTCAAAATAATTGTGGGTAAGTTGTAGCTGTTCAACTGATACTTGGGGTTTTTTTAAGATACTTAGGACACCTCTTTGCCTTCTGATTCCTATATACAATTATTGTGTTTTAGAAAATTCTTTTCCACAGTTTAGTAGAAGCCACAAAAATAACATCAAATTGTGGAACTACAGAATTACCTGGACATATCTACTTCTAGATAAACAGTAAAAGATACATTGAATAGGCTTCTGAAATCAACACAGTATTCTGTATTTCAAATAAAAAAGGCAGCACTGACAGCTAAGGCAAATAACACTCACTACAAACAAGGCAGGCTTGAATGTAACAATTTGACAATTAAAACATTAAGTCACTATAACTGTTACAGTCTTATCAATTCTATTGGAGCAGAATGCTGCAGTATCAGACAGCTGAAGTTGTACAATCACTAAGTGCTGAAATCTAAACAGGAGGTCAAATATTTTAACTGCAAAGGGATCAGCACCAGTGCTTGTATCTGTCCTTCAAAAACATTATTAAAGCTAGAAAGACAATTCCATAGTGAACCCTTGAATGGCACAAGTAAGGTACAACATCCCCTCGTGAGGAAAACTCCTGTGGAAATGATGGATGCTCTGCTCAGAAATAACAATATGCACTCCATTTGAAACACTTTGAAGGATTACAGCAGAGCACAACACTGGATTTATGCCAAGCTATTTCTGAATATTAAAAAGCACTTCCTCTTATAGAAGTAATTTCTGGACTGCTGATAACATGAACTGAATATGCACTGGGGTTTAAAATAACTTTGTGAATGCCACTTGAAATACAGAAATAGCACCACTGGAGATAGCAGTGAGAGCACATCAGATAAAGATGCTGGGTGACATTCAATCCTATGGAAAGCAGTCTTCATTTTGAAACAGATCTCCTGAAGTTCCAGACAACAGGACTATGGCACATGTACTATAATGTTTATAATGATTTAGGATCACCTAAATATTACAGCCTCCTGTGTTTAAATTTCTACTGTCTGGTGATCACACAGCTGAACTTTCAACATGTAAGGGCATTTGAACCACATTAAAACAAGGTCACCAGAGTATGTATGTACAGAATATATATGTACACAGTGTACAGTCAACTAGATCAAGGTATGTTCCTGTAACTAAGAAAAAACAGGCAATATACCTACAAGTACTCAAACAAGAGATTGCAGATCCAAATGAATTATGAGACAGATGCTTTTCCAAAGCAAAATGTTTTGTTCTTCCAACTTCTATCTTTCTCAACCCTCTCAAGGCAACAACTCTTCCCTCCCCTTTCTCCTAGCAATTAGTAAATTTCATTTGTTTTGGGTGAAGATGATACACACTGATATAAGACCATGTACTGAAAATTTTTTCTATGGCTTGAAAACCCATCACCCTTACTGCCTCATATGTTTATACATATCAGTGTAATATTAAGATTTAGACACGTAGCACAGCAAAAAGAGATTAAATAATCTCGAAAGGGCTGATAATCAAGACATTAAAACAGCAGAAAAGAACCAAAAGGGTCTTTCAAAAACCAAAAAATGGTTTCATCTACAGTGAAAAAACCCCAAAATATTTTTCTTTTTGTTTGAACTATCAAGCACCTTAATCTCTTCCTGAATCCAACTGCTATCCTCTGCTTCCTAATGGTTTAAATTTAAGATTAATGTTCCATACACCTGTTCTACCTTCCTTTTACCTCCACCTGCATCCCAAGCATCTCTTTTTTCACTGCGGTTTCTACAGGAACAGGATAGCTGAAATCCAAAGAAAACTTACAGGGGTAGTTCAAATAAAAAATCATTTATCATCCATCATCAAATTAGTAACTCCTGTGACAGAAGTTAAATACAAGTCAAAGGAAAGAATATGTCTCCAAGAGGACCTTTAGTTCAGAGTGTTGCAGCCTCTTCTACACCAGTACAGAGATATTCAAGCACTTTTAGGTGAAAGCTTGTGGGGGGAGGTTGTTGAAATTAGTATTTTGGTATCAGCTGATTTTACACCTTCCCATTAAAAAACAGATTAAGGATATGACAGTAATATTATTACATTAGCAGTATATTATAAAATAGTTATCATTTAAAGGTATTATTAATTTTATGCCAATATAATCTTCCAAAATATCTATGTAGACCTTCTTCCCAACATGCCTGATCCACAATAGTCTGCTTATCGTTTGCCATTCATCTTCCACTTAAAACTGACTCCCTCTCAAAAAAATGCCAGGAAGGCTTTTCCTTATAAGACAAAGTTCCTAATATTTGAAACATTAATTACACTGCATCTCAAATTTCTCCAAAGCAGACATCTAAGCTTTCCAAGGCAGAAAAATTAGTTTGAATCTTCAGTGAAGTGCTAAATAACTTATCTAAAGCATAGGTAAATTTCAAAGATATTGCAGTTTCTTTCTCTAGTGAAAAAGGTAACACATGAAAATAAACACTGCCACAATTAAAACCAATCAGAAACAGCAATGGAGAATCAAACATTATAATGTTATTTACTACATATGTATTGTATTTAATACAATATTTTAGGACCAAAAGTAACTGTTCTTCATCTCCCTATTCAGTCTATTAAAATATCCCAGATAACTGAGGAGATGACACTGTGTAAGACTACAGCTTATCTATGACAAGCCATCATGACAAGACACTGCATTCTAAACAGAAATTACCCTATATTTTTATTCAGTCAGAGTGAGAGACAGATCTCATTTCAGATGTGACTTCAAAGATCATATTTCCCTCTCTAGAATACAAGGCTATTAATGGTGTACAACATGATGACAACACCAAAAAATTCTACATCTTGTAGAATTTTGTTATTTTAGTTCCAACAGGAAAAAAAAAGTAATCTATATCCTGTTCTACCACCTGTCTATATCCATTCTACCACCTTTATTATATTCTTCTCAAAGCTGGCTCCTCAGTCAAGGGTAGAAAGTTATCTACTTACATTAATTTTGAGCCTGTATCTCACATTCTTGAGTAGCTTTCTGAAAGTCACCTTATTTGTAGAGGTATCAGATTTGGGCTTTAAGCACATATCCTGTTTGCCTAATTACACAGACACAACAGATACTTTATTTAACCCCATTTAAAAATGTGATGGAAGTACACACAGCCATCTTTTTTAGGCCACTTAAAAGATTAGAAGACATTTTTAGACACCCCTGAAATATTGCCAGCAGTTCAGTAACCAGCAACAAAGTGACTCAGCTCCTCAGCCTGCAACAGTGCCAGGAAATTCTATTCTGAGGCAGCCAAAGCACTTTTACCTTTATCAGAGTACTGGTGCTCTAAGGCGTGGAGGTCAGGCAGCAGGTGCAGGCAATTGATGCAGCAGTAAGTGAAGAAATCCAACACCACAACTTTTCCACAAAGGTCTTTGTGAAGAGAAATTGGACCTTCAGTGTTTAACCATTGCAGATCTGGAATTCAGAGAAGAGTGATGGCCAGTTAGGGGGAGGGTAGGGAAAGGCACCAACACCACACAATGCTCCTGCTACTTCTACCTTTTTTTAAAAAAAAGAGTTTGAGATCCCTTTTGAGATCCCTTTTTGTGCAAGTAGAAAAGCAAACAGAAAGTCTTTTATTTATCCAACTCATCCTTACGTTCTGCAATTCTTCATAATTAGTAAATGAAAATATAATTAATAAGATTCACTGTAATATGAAAGTGTAGTTTATCTCTTTACATAGGCACTTTTCAATTGAAAGAACATGTAAACCTCAAAACGAATTTCACACATTTTAAAACACGATCTACATTATTCAACCCCCAACAATGCCATTTGGCATTGTAAAAGTCAATTATTTAAGACTCACATAAAGGCTACTAAAAGTTTAAGTGTTAAACTCTTAATGATTTTTTTCCCACAGTTTTGTAAAGGACTGATTTCAGAGATCATTGAATATTCTTGTGCTTATAGCTTTGATCTTGATTTTCAAAGTTTGAAATGACAGGTCACATGGGAAGAAATACAACTTTTTCAGATATGCACAACAGTACTCCTGGTAATTTATTTTAACCACTTGACATGAGACATGAAAACATTCCTTCCTCCTCTGCTCCTATTAGAGGTATCAAGATAAGGAATAAATATCCTAGAATGTGGTCTTGCCAGCATTATCTCTTAACATTTCTCAAAATTATAGAGGGAAATAAAGTTTATGATAAAATGCAAAGCCAACTACTTTTTGAACTTCCACTTTGACAGTTTCAGAAAATAAGTTCTTACTGCTCCAGACGTTATTCCTACTCAAGTCAGCAGGAGGCTTGTTTTGTGTTTCACTAAGAGGAGGACTGTTCTCTAGCTCCATGTACTTATAAACACAAATGGACGCATACACATTTAGCTTCAGTGAAAATAAGGAGAATAATTCAAGTATATAGATTATTCCCACAGTGTAGGAGCTCACCTGTTCACTTTTCAAAAGAAAAAGGTAGTTTATATATTTTACAGCATTTCTCCTCTTTTCACTAGAATTAAAATACCTTTCATAGAGATTGGCTACTTATTTGAGCTCTTTTCAGAGGAGAGAATAAGCCTTGACAGAACACTGAAACAATACTAATGGCAAAAGCTAAAATTCAATTCAGGGTCCCAAATCTAGATAGACAGGGCATTCCTTGTCCTCCACTGGTTAAAAGCTGAAATTCATTCTCATGATACCTGTGATTTGAACCCTGAAACTCACCCCCTGAGCTCTCTACATTGCAGTATGATGTGAGCTCCCACAGCTGCAGGGAGCCTCTCAAAGGTTAAAAAGACCCTGTCTGAGCAGGACTTGCAAGACCTTAAAAGACTTAACCTTTGGTCTCCCCCTTGGCACAAGGAGAGACATAGAAATGTGTGAAAGGGGCAAACCACCGCAGGGGGATGAATGACATCTCCAGCACAGCTTGTATTACCAGGGGCAAGAAAATTGACAAGGGCGGCTAAGTCATGGGGACAGAGAGCTGGGGAACATCCTAAGGGATGCTCCGGGAAACCAAGAGAGCCCTGGAGAACACTGGGAGAGTTAATAAGGTTCTCACTATGTCCAGAGGCGACAGATATAAATACACAGTACAGATGGGAACAGATTTAGAAGAGAGGCTTTACAAAACGTGTTTCTGCAGCTAGTACCAGAGAGAGGATGTTTAAACGGGTTCTTTTGCCTTGCCCTTCGCTCCCGGTGCTTCCAGGAGTGACGTTTCCTGTAGCTACAAGTGCGATTTAAACAGTGGCTCATGGAGCCGGCCCTGCCCGGTCCTGGCAGGCAGCGGCACCTCCAGGCAAACCCCACACGGGGAGAGCCGGGGCTCCGCCGCCTGTCCCGGGGAGACCCCCGGCCCCGCCCGGGCCGCGCCACCCACCTCCGCCGAGCTCGGGCACCGTCAGGTCCCGCTCGCGGCTGTCCATTTTCTTCAGGTACTGGTAGACCAGGTTCTCCTTCTCCTGGGCAGTGTCAGCGTCGAGCAGCGCGTACTCGAGCTGCGTCTGGGCGGGCAGGAGCCCCGCCAGCCCGCCCGCCGCCATCGCCTCACCCGGGCGCTGTTTACCGGCCTGGCGCTTCACCGACGCACATTCGGCACCGCCCGCGGCGCCAGGGCGGAAAACCGCGACTGGAAAAGAAAATCGAGCACAAAGCACAGACAGGCAATCACTCGTCTGTCTTAAAGCTGGACCTCCTCACTTATTCCCCGTTTTTACGTATCCTTGGTATCCACAGCAGCACATTCCCAAAGGGGGAGGCCACCGTGGACATTCCCGCGCAGCACATTCAACACAGTCCGTGTTTCCCGCCCAGCCGCTTTAGCGTTTTTAAAATGTAAAAATTGAACAGCACCTGAAAAAGTCGAAACCAAGCTCCAGTAATTTAAACGGTGGGATTCGGGGATTTTTGGGGAGGCATACTATGGGACAAGCGGAGAGGATGAGCCGCAGCAGCGGTGACGAACCTGCGGAAGCGAATGAGCGGCCGCGGCGGGAAACGGTGGAGGAGGCGCCGCCCGCGGAACCGGCGGGACCCGGGACGTCCCAGGGAGCGTCCCGGGACATTCGGGAGCACCGGGACATCGCAGGGCACTGGGACATCCTAGGGAGCATCCCGGACCCTCGGGGGCACCGGGACATCCCAGGAGGCATCCCGGGCACTCCGGGGCACCGGGACATCCTACGGAGCGTCCCGGACACCCGGGGACATCCCAGAGAGCATTCCGGACATTCAGAGGTGCTGGGACACACCGTGGAGCAGCACCGGGACCCTCTGGAGGAGCAGCACGGGACACTCCGGTGGGACACTCCAGAGGAGCATCCCGGAACACCCCGACAACGATCCCGTAGCTTAATTCTTCCTCGTTTTATTTTCAAATCTTTAAAATCTTCCTGCCCCCGCCGAGGCCGGGTGGAGCTGACGATGCGGAGGGGAAGCTGAAGGCAATGGCTCACGCTGGAAGGCTCTGCAGACTCGGGCCCTGTGTCGCAGGAGACATTGCAAATCTACAAAGAGACGCTCATTAAATTATTTTTGGGATACGATCCACCATGCTCCTGTCCCATCAGGGACTGCTGCTTGGTTTGTGGCCCAGTGTTGCTTTTTTAACATGGGCTTCTGGAGCCTTTCCTCAGATAGTGAAGAGTGGAGGAAAGAGCAAATATATTAGCGGGAGGAAAGGCAGGTTTGTGAACTGTTGCTTAAAAGAAAGGGGAATATTTCATGTGTTGCCATGTCTGAAGATGCTTTGTTGGAAGAGGACATTTGGGAGTACAAATCCATTAGGAAGCGAAAGCATCAGAGTAATTCACAGAGCGTCTCTACTCCTGTGCAGGAAGTAAGTGATGGCAAGGGCAGGCCAAAAAGAAAGAGAAATAGGAACAAGAAATCCACAGAAAAAACTGATACACCTCGGAAAACCAAGCAGAGCTCACGGCCAGGTCAGGATGTGGATCAGTGTAAAGAAGACAGTAGTGTGCACTCCCAGGAAAGCGAGGGCAGCCTGGCAGAGCAGAGCTCACACAATGCAAAGCCTGTTCACGATGGATTCTGTCCCAGCTGCCAGATGCCCTTCTCTCTGCTGTTGGTCCAGACACCTCAGTGGCACGTCTATGAATGTTTGGAAACTCCAGGACCCGCTGAGAAAGGTATGAATAGAGGATGAAAAAAGCTGTCAGAGACAAGTTGCAGACTTCTCACGAAATGTTGCTGCAAAGCTGGCTTTTTTAAATTAAGCTCAAAATCTGAAATGATAGTTGGTATGACTTCTGTCATGCTGTATTATGTTGTTACTGATCAGTCCTGGTTTTGTACGAAATTTTCGCTTCTTTGTGAAGAACATGGAGATCTGACATGAAAATCTCATTTCAGAATCTAATCTCAAAACTCTTAGAAAGTTTCATGACTGTTTATCAAGTTTTAGTATTTTACTGAACAAACTGAAGATGCATATTTAAAATAATGAATCCTGTTACAATTACTAAGTGTCAGAAAAGAACCTTCAGGCACAAGGGTACTACTTTTGAGATCAAGATCTAGATTCTCTGTAGATATAGATTTTATTATCATGTATCCATGTTGATATGTGATTTGCTCAGTTGTCTATGGACATTTGGAAGCTGAAATGTACCAATTTACTTGAAGTGTTAGCTTGTGTGCCAGTATGGTTTAGAAATTATGTATAGAAACAGAGATTAACATTCCTGTATCATAAGAGAACCATTTTCTTTTGAGCTCTGTACAAGAGGAATAAAACTGACACATTCCACATTCTGGTTTCAAGGGGAAATACCATATATTAACAGATCCACATATCCAATTTATGTCCTTAATACACCTCATAACTTTTGTAAAACAGAAAGCATACAGGCAGGAAACATGAGTAAAGACTGTTTTAGGTAATGCAACCACTCTCGTTTTTATATTTTGATAACTTTCCTAGAGTCTTCTTCAGAACAATGACATGTAAGTCCTTTCATGTTGATTTTGGCAGTGCTTTTAATTTAAGGCAGGTGTTTTAACACTTCACTTCCATCTTACTCCCATAAATAACAGGTGAAAAATCCTTCTGATGAGTTTATGCATTCACTTTAAAAGCCTGAAAAGTTAGGCTGGCAAACTGTCAGTGGGAAAGGTTTAGGGAAAAGCTGTGTTGTTTTTTTTTTTTTTTTTTCTGTAGCATCACCATGATGAATGTTTTCTTCATATAGGTAAATAGACAACTTTTTCTTTTTTTCTTAGTGTGTAATATCAGACACTTTGAAATTTCAGGTTAATCTGGAGTTGAGATTTGATTTGCTTGTTTGTTACTTCTATTTGAACATACTGGCTGTTTCTGGTGCTGATTCTCTGAGCTTGTTGCTTGAATGTGAGACATTTCTAAACCTGAAACCGTGTGGTTGTAGGAGCAGAGCATTGAAACAGGATCAAATATTCTTGTGGTTAATGGGCTGTGTAGCTCAGTCACAGTGCTGTATGAGCAGCAGCTCTTTGGTTTTCGGCTGGAAACATTCTCATTTCTCAGCTCAGAGCAAGAGGCCTTGGTAGCTTGAAAATTACTTTTAACTTGCACCTTCTATCCTCCAGTAGCCATATTTATAAGAAAAAGCTCCTACATGTTGTTTCATGTGTGATTTTTATTTTAACTATGCTGACTATACTTGCAAAGGTATTAACATTGCACGTCTATTTAACTCTTTTCATAGAGTGTCCTGATGGTTTACTGTGCACCTCCACCATTCCATCTCACTACAAACGTTACAGCCATTTCCTGCTTGCAGCAAACAGGGCAGGGGAGTACCTTGTAAACCCTTTGGGAACCACTGTGGAGATGAAGATGACAGGTTCTACTGCTGCAAAGCCCAGCTGCTCCTCAAGTCATGCAGAGCATTCCTCATGGGATGAGAAACCCTCTACTGAGATAAAGCACGTCCCAAATGATGACTGTGCATCAGTGGTACGGAGCTCACCACAGATGAAGTCTCTAAATGTAATTAGAGGAGGCACTTCCTTTTTTGCAGGCATTGAAAAACCTCAACAGACACTAGAGCTTCCGCAGAAGGCAGATAATTGTTGTCAATTTGAATTTTTTGATTTTGCATCTTCTCAAGAAAGTGAAACAGGAAAAGATCTGTGTGTTGAGAAGGATACGAGTCAGCCAAGTCTGCTGCAGTCAGGAGTGGACTTCAATGACTGTGAAATTTCTTACTCTCCACTAAGTACATGTGAGGAAAATGAAGAGGAAGAGGAGCAGGAAGTAAAAGTATCACAGAATAAATTATTCAAAGTGCAGAACTCAGAAGAAGGCTTTAACTCTGTGGTATCTGAAACATTTGATGCACCTCTCTTACAGAGAAAGTCTCAGTATGAGCATACAAAAATGGAAAATTTCATAACTAAAAAAAGCCTCTGTGAGGAAGAGAATACATTGAACCATCTAGATCCTCAGCAAGGCATGGTAGCCAGTGGATCCTCTTTTGCTTCTAGTTACAAGGAGGCTGAACAGCCAGAATTGATTTCCTCTGCTGCCAAAGCAGGAACCACAGAGTCACAGGATGCTGGTGGTTGTGCTCTGGATTCTGCATGCATGAGTTTTACTGAGGCATCATCACTGCTGGACAGAGAAGATGCTGGCTCTCTTCTGACACAGAAGAGTAGTGTTTTGAGGGAGCCAAGTAACATTTTAACTCATACAGATAAAATGACTGCCAGTGCAATTGAAAAAACAGCTTGCCAGGAGAGTTTGCAGACAGCAGTGGAGAAAAAAGGAAATCTTTGTAGAGCTGCTGTGAGCTTTCCCAGCCCCATCTCTTCTAAATCAGCTCCATCTCTTTCACTAGGATCTATGAACACTAAATCCAGTCCTGCCAAAGGACTTAAACAAATGGACATTGGTGTTTTCTTTGGGTTAAAACCCAAAGCAAAGGAGGAACACAAAGGAGAGGCGTGTTTGAATGAGAAAAAGCAGATAGCAGGTTCAGTATCTCCTAATGGAAAGAGGCCTAGACAGCAAAAAAGGAAGGC
The DNA here is from genome assembly GCA_024734555.1 of Trochalopteron elliotii. NCBI lineage: Eukaryota > Metazoa > Chordata > Aves > Passeriformes > Leiothrichidae > Trochalopteron > Trochalopteron elliotii. Next base: position 1,825,004 of record JANPWX010000042.1, read on the forward strand.
TGAAGGGTCTGTGGAAAATGTGGAAGCAGTTACAGAAAGTTCAAGTAAAAATGAAGCCATTGCAGATGTACCTTCTGGTGGCCAACGAAGGTGGAGAAAAAAATTTAAAAAATTATCTACTACAGGTGAAGAACCAAGTAAAAAACACTGTCCCTTCTACAAGAAAATACCAGGTGAGAGGTAACTTGGCTTTTTGTAGAGGTTACTTTATTTTGGCTGCAGTGTAGTCTTTTTGTCCTAATTTTACACTTCAGTGTTTTTACTCTTGATAACTGCTTTCTTAAATTATTTAAAAAAATATATCTGGTTAATACATGCTCCTAATTTTTGAAATTAATCTTTTGCACTGCTTCAGTTGTGCCTGAAAACAGAGTTGTCAATAGCAATAATTTCCTTAACACTAAGGTAAAAGAATTGAGTTTAATTTTGCATTTGAAATTCAGTAGTGTTAGAAATATGGTTTATTTCAACTATGAAAACAAAGAAAGAAAACCAAGCAGAAGAGTTTCATTAAGAAAACAGCCAAGAATTTCTCAGGGTCTCCTCAAGCAATTAGATAAATTTAAGGATGATGGTTCAGCATCTTGAAAAACTTCAGATATTCACACCACTGAAGTTAGTTTTGAGTCTGGTACCTCTCAAACACTTGAAGGGTTTTTGGTTACTTAGAGCAGACTTGCTATGGCTTTTTTGACTTGCAGTTCTAGCCTCAATTAAGTGAGACTATTTCTAGTTCTCCTAGAAGATCCGGGAAATTTGTGTAACATAAAATGAAAAATGTTTGAGTGCCACCAGCTGAATTAGTTCTGTGCACTGTTTGGTGGTTTTAAGAAAGTATAATCCAATGGAAAAGGACTGTTCATCAGTATGTTTGCATTTAAAAGAAGTATTTGCAGAGGGAAGGATTGTCTTCCACGCATCTGTCTTTATGTAGCATCTTTATACAAACACTGAAAGCATATGATGGCAAGTCAGGCACATTTCATCTCAGCATTTGAAGACCCCAGGTTGCTTGCCTAATCATCATGTTATTGCATGCTTTAAGAGAAATATTAAACTTAGAATAATTGAATTGCAGTTTGATTGCAAAATGCAGTTCTGTTAAGTTGCAGATTAGCTGCTGATTAGTATTAGATTTCAATCTATCCGAACTTTCAAAAATACCAGTTAAATGCAGGTAAATGTGTCTTATTTGCTTAACCAGTTGCTATCTGTGTAAGAGGGCAGCTATACAACATATTTGGGAGGCCTTTGAACGTATTTGTTTGTGAACACTGAAATTTTTGTTTTAGTAAGTGAAAATCTCTTTTTGCAACTGTTGACTGATACACAAAACATGTTGATCTTTAAATGGCTCCTTCAAGTATATGCAGAGTAACTATTACCTTTTAATTGGGAAGAAAGAAAGAAAACAAAAACATCTAATTAGAAATTGGTTCTTAACTGTGCATGTTTACTGACTGGCTTCTCTTCCCTCTTTGCTCTAGGAACTGGTTTTACAGTTGATGCCTTCCAGTATGGAGAAATTGAAGGCTGCACAGCTTATTTCCTTACTCATTTTCACTCTGACCACTACTGTGGACTGACAAAAAACTTCAGGTTTCCAATCTACTGTAATAAGGTAAGGTTTTTCAAGATTGCTAATGCAGCTGTAACTGCTTTTGTACTGATGGAAGTAAATAGAAGATCTGTGGTTCCTTTATTGGGTCAGTAGATACGTACAGAGGAAAATGCATTTCGTTTGTGAGAAATCCTTACCCTGATCTGACTGATCAAGAGGATTAGTGAAACTTCCTTGACTAGATACCATGAAAAAAATCAGGTTTAAAAAGGATCTCTACAGGTCACATAGACCAATCTCCCACACAATGTGGGGTCTACCTTCAAAGTTAGATCAGACTGCAGGGAGTCTTTTTTTAGTCAAATTTTGAACATAGGCCAGATTTTAGTATGTCTCCTTGCAACCTGTTGCAATGCTTGCCTTTTCTGTTTTTTCCCCCGCCAATAATACATTTGGAATTTCTGGTTTTGCAAGTTGACATTGTAGCTTGGTTTTTTTGTGTGTGCATCATGAAGAATCTGTCTCCATTTTCTGTGTATCTATTCCAGTGATGGAAGTCTGAAATAGATTCTGCATAAATCATCTGTTTTCCACGTTAAGCAAGTGGAATTATTTTGGACTGATGCTTTGTGTCCTGTACTCCAGGCTGCTGAATGGCCACGACTGCCATTAGCTGTTGTATGTCCAACCAGCTCTTCTTTACTTGTAATATGATAAGGCACCTTGTCTAAGCAACTTGATTAGAGCTTGCATCAAAAAATCTATTTATGATTAATTCTGGAAGTTCCCTGAAATGCTTGTGTCCTGTGTTGCCCTTGCAGTTGGAGTGACTGCAGTCCTCCATGATAAGATCCAGGGGCCTGTTACCTGGAAACTTCTACACTTGTTTAAAGAAGTAAACCCACCTCTTCCTTTGACTTGATATTCTGCAGCAGATCTTCTTCCCCCTTATTTGCCTCCTCTCTGATTCCAATCCATAGCCTGTTGACAGGCTTTTAAAAGTTTGCTACCTAAAGACAGCTTTTCTCATTTTTCTTTTTGACAAGTCAAATGCTGCTGAGAGGCTTGATTATGCCCAGAGCCTTCCAGTTTCTCTAAGCCAGACTGGCTTTGAGAGCTTCTGTTTCTAAAATGATGACTGCTTCTTTTAGATTTTGTTCCTACACTAAATCCTGTCTGTGTTCCAGGTAACTGGCAATCTGGTGAAGAGCAAACTCCGGGTGCAGGAGCAGTATGTCCACGTGCTGCCAATGGACACACAGTGTGTGGTCAATGGGATCAAAGTGCTGCTGCTCGATGCCAATCAGTAGGTATCACTGCATTTCTTGTGGGAAATTGCTTACAGGTGGTTAGCTTTTGAAATAGGTGAGTTATCTTCAAAAATGAAACAGACTTTTTTGAATTTAATTTAACTTTTTTTTTGTGTACATTGTGTTAAGCAGCTGTAGCTCCATAATTTTTTATGTTCATTGAGAGGTTGAGTGATTTTTCTAGTGGTCTGGACACTTCTTGGTTTTTGGTGTCTAGTTGGGAACCTAGTAGATTTGATTATCAGATATGTTTGGTTTCTGTAGCTTGAACTGATGACAGGGAAATCCTGAGCTAAAGAAAAATGTAATACTTTGGATCCTGTGAGAGACATAACCTAGCTAGCATTTTGAAAATTGAACTTTGAAGAAAAGGCTGTTGAAATCTGGTCAAGATTTCTACTGAATTTGGTGATAAAGGGTGAGATTTTGTCTGTTAGACTGGCACTGTGTGATAATGCTGGATTTAAAGTTCAGTAGTACCTGACTTCCAGTCCTGTGCTCTTGTTGTTCTGCCTCTTGGTACTTTTTTTGGCCATGGGAAGACTCCCTTCCCTACAGTACATATATTGAAATGCAGGACTGTGTCATAGCTGGTTTGAACATTGTTTAGTGTAGGATTTGTTTATACTTGGAGAGATAAAACTCCATGAAGTCCCCTGCCTCCCTAGGAATGAAGGGAGCCTTGCTACTTATGTAATTTGTATACTTCTCATTTTTCCTGTTTGTCCCTCTGATTCTCTGCTCCCATTTAAAAGCCTCACACACCTTAGCTGCAAAGTTCAGCTTCTTGAAGAGTTCACCAATTCTGTCACTTTGACTTTTTTTCATGCCAGTTTTTCTTTTTTTGAGATTTCATTTACCCTTTGCAGATGATATATCTAAAATAGTCCTACTCAGGTTTTCCAGTCTGAACTCTTGCCCTTCAGAAAGCTTTGGCAAGCAACTGCAGAAGGCACGATGGATTCACTGTCACCAGTAAGGAAGTTGTATTTATAACCAGGGAGTTCTGGATCTAGGGCAACATCTAAAATCCGCAAGCAGAATTTAAAAGAAAATGCTCCAGTAAGTCCTGCAGGAAGGAAGATGAGTCTGCAGCAATACTGTTCTGTTTCTCTTGAGCAAGAATGCTGCTTATGTTTGGTGTGCTGTTTCCCCTTTGAATCAAATAATCAAATGATTGCAACTGAGGCAGGATCTGTGTCATGCCTAGAAGGTGGGGCGTCCCAAAAAGGCAGTTAATGTTTGATTGCTTTACTGTTGATGTGGGTTTTTGTTTCTTCTTTCCAGCTCCGGTGAGAATTTAAGTCAAGCCTGTGTGTGGCCATAGGATTAGCTGCAATTCCTTCAGAAATCAGGATTTTCTAGCTAAATTAGTCTGCACAGTAGCTATGATTTAAAATGCTATTCTGCATGTTTCTAGTACTGAGGAGTGGTCTATCTCTTAAAGTAGTCTATCAGTATACAGAGTTGACATAATTTGTGTGGGTTTTTTTCTTTTGTTTCAGTTGTCCAGGTGCAGCAATGATCCTTTTCTACCTGCCAAGTGGGGCTGTTATTCTGCACACAGGGGATTTCAGGGCAGACCCTTCCATGGAGCGCCATCCTGCTCTGATGGGCCAGCAAGTCCACACCCTTTACCTTGATACCACGTAAGTTGTCTGGAAATGGATTTTGTTGTTGTTGTTTATTCTTAGTCTTTTCAGTTTAGTAAGGCTTTATATGAACCAAATAAGTGTAAGTGTAAATAACATTGCTGTGATAACACTTGTTAGCTCAATTTAGTGTTGAATAAAAGCAAATATTTATTGGGAGTCCATGTATATGTAGCTTGTTCATTGGTTATGCTGTTACATTAGAGAATGAAAGTGGGTGATGGAAAAGATGCTGAAATATTTGCACAGATCACCATATTATTTATAAATGGTATTAAATTCTGGGTGTCAAAACTCATACATTAAGTTTTCCACTCTAAAACAAGAGGTTTATGGAACACTGGTTTTCAGTGGATTCAACTCTATTACAAAAAGAGGTGTGAAGGAATTCAAAGGTGAAAGAATACCAAAAGGTTGAATCAGTTTTGGGGATTTTCATTAGACCTCTCTGACTTGTGTATGAAATTGTTTTTGTGTGAATGGTGACTAATGCCCAGCTGCAGACTTTTATTTCTGTTCCATATGTTTCTGTGAATGCATAATGACTTACATTCTGGTTTGTGTGGATGACAAAAAATAGACATAAGGATATAATCAGGACATGATACAAATATCTAGCTTGCAAGATGTTGGGGAAGAGCACTTGATATTTATGAAGAAGAAAATGTAGAATTCAGAGTGTGAATAGTTGTGGAGAAAACACTGATATGCTCAGTGTAATTTTTGTTGCAACCATTTCATTTGGGTAGCTCAGTGTTTCTAATAGACTGCATTTCTATAGAAGAATAATATCTTTTTCACTTACTGTGTGCATGGGGTTTTGAGAGCCTTCATGGTAATTTCAAATGTCTTTTATTTTTTTGTAACAAAGTGATATATTTTGTTTCCATGCCCCAGATACTGTAGCCCTGAGTACACCTTTCCCTCACAACAGGAGGTTATCCAGTTTGCTGTCAACATTGCCTTTGAGACAGTGACTTTAAACCCACGAACTCTAGTTGTCTGTGGTACTTATGCCATTGGAAAAGAAAAAGTTTTCTTAGGTATGTAAAAAGTGTACTGGATCAAATAACTAACTTAGTATCTAATTTAGTGTTACAAGATGGCTTTCTTGAAGATAAAGGTTGTTTAGTCTGAATGTTTAGATCTCGTGTGAAGAAATTAAATGTGTTTAATAATCCTCTTGCTATTTTTTCAGTTTTCTAATCAATAAGTTTTGACTTTCTAAAAAAAAGTGTTCTACCATGTTTGCAACCTTCCCCCCACACTGAATATACATGTGACCAGTTTATATACTCACTGTATGAGCCTCTTTAATTGATTGCAGTGAGAAAATTGCTAAGGGTGATTTAAAAAATAAATAAATGAGGTCTTTATGACATTTTTGTTGTTAATAATTTCATACTGTTGAGAAACAGCAAAAGGATGTTATTCTTAGACTTCTATTTTGAGCTTTTCCTTCCAGTTTGTTATATATCTTTTCTGACTAAATGAAGATCTTGTGTGCTATGCTTCACTCAGTTACAGCACCAGGAACCAACATGATTGCCCAAATGTCTGCTTCAGAGCAGGCAGATGTGCACCATTTGTGCTTTTGTGTATATTTAAAGTCATCAATACAAGACTTACTCTCACTGAAATTTAGTCTGTCTTCAAGTGGGCTGTTTGTCACATATTCCAAAAACTGCACATTTCTGGCATCTTTGGAATAAATACCAGTCCACCTCAGTAACATTCTACCAAAGAAAAGTGACTTAGAATTTATTGAGGTACTTTTCCTTCTTTTTCCAGTTGTCATACAAAGTTCTGCTGCCAAAATGTAGGGGACAAAGGTTTTTAACACCCATTATAGGATTCTTTTCTTAATGTTGGAATACAAAACACTACATCCTGTTGAATATGGATTTCTTTTCTAATAGTAAAAACTATCTTGTACAATAATCAGGACTATTTCCAAAACAAGCCAAAAAAGAACTCTTACAACTTTCTTTATCTGATTTCTTCCTGATGAATCCTAAAGCAATTGCTGAAGTTCTGGGCTCAAAAGCAAGTATGTCCCGTGACAAGTACAAAACCCTGCAGTGCTTGGAGTCAGCAGTTGTTAATTCCCTCATCAGTGTGGACTGGAAGGATACTTTGCTTCATGTTCTACCCATGATGCAAATTAATTTTAAGGTAAGTTCAGAAAATGGACTCTGTTGATGAACCCTCTAATAAATTTCTCTTGGCTCCTCCCAACCAGTGCTGTGTTTGGTGCTTTTTAATGTCTTGTCAGATCACATTTATTTAGTGGAGCTTTGACATGTAGCAATACATTGAAAATAAAATGCAATTAAACATTAATAACTTCTCCAAACATGATGTGGTGCTTGTACAAGATAAGGTGAGGCTTGTTCAAAGACCTGCTTTTTGCAGGCCTTTTTGAAGTAGATTTATGTAATGACTGCCTGATCTGTCCTCTTAGCAATTAATATATTGTGACATGGAGTTCCTGTTTTCAGCCTGTCTTTTACCTGGTCCAGTGTAGGAAAAGTCTAAAAGGGTTTTCTGCCTGTGAGCCCCTGTTTTGAGGCAGCCTATGAACATGGCCAACTACCAGTTCTCCAATATTTGTCACAAAAGCAAGTAAGCCAGTTAACTTTAAAACATTATTTCATCTATGTTGATTTCAAATGCACATATGGTTGAGGTTTGAGAGACTGAGTTTTTGTTGTTGAATGTTTTTTTCTGGGAATGTTTTAGTTTGGAAAGATGACTAATCCCTAGGTTATTCTAAATAGACTACAAAATACTGAAGGGCAGTAAGGTAAAGCAGCAGGCTCTAAATTAAAGGTAACCTGGAAGAAAGAAAAAAACAGTGGTTGTTTATGCCTTACAGGCTTGGATTCATTTTCCTGTTTTGCTTCAGGCCTGCTGTGCCATCTCAAGCAAATCCTTCAGAGCAAGATGGTATTTAGCTGCAGGACTAGTCAAGGTCAGAGTTGACCTAAAAAGGAGTAAAAAAGGCTATATGGTTTGGATGGAGCTGCAGGAGATGGAACTTAGTATCTTAATCCTTTAACTTTGTTCCATGATGTTTTCTGTGGTAGGGCAGAAGATGAGTAATGGAAATATGTATGGATTTATTTTTAGTGTGTTGTGTTGTCTTCAACTGTAATTTATTTTAGTTTCTTCTGCAGATTTCTGGGTTGCTAAGTCACCTGTCCCAGCATGCAGGGATACTCACCCAGCTGGACTTTCAGGGGGTGATTGGACCCTCAAGGGCAGCTTTGCTTCCCAGAGAGAGTCAGTTGTGTCCTGCAGGGTGTCACCTCTGGGATCAGGAGGCTCTAGACAAATCTACAGTGTGACAAAAGCCATGCCTGGACCCTGACAATGGCCAGGAAAGTTGAAAGGCACAATGATCTCGTGGGTCAGAGTCCTGGTGTGACAGCAGGGCCCCCTGTGCTGGGGCTGTGCCCTCAGCTGTGGAGTTGTGTGGTCTCATGCCATCATTAGTGATGTGTCCCTGTAAGCTGGGGACACTTCCACAGTGCCAAGCTGTCAGTGAGGCTGCAGCTGGAGGAGTGCCTGGGTGGAATGTACTGCCAGTAAAATGTGGAGAACTTTAAATGCTTAAAGATGAGTTAATTTGATCATTTATCTTACTTTTAGATTTGATATATATTAAGAAAATATAAAAAAGCCACAAAAACCCAGAGAAGTGGTATTTCACTGCAGTATTTGGTTTTATCCCAGTAAAATGCAGGGATTGCTGTATGTACTGACAAATGGCTGTTCTTGAATAAGCCAGATGAGTTTAAGTGGTGTTAGGGCTGGTGGTAAATTAAATGTTTAATCATGTTTGAGTCTCTTCCTACCTTATGGAATCTGTTTGTGCACACTACTGACTTTAGTGTCACTCTGAATATCAGGCTGTCATGGTGATTGAAGGAGGTTGGTGTAGCAGTGAAATATATTTTCCATTCAAAAGGGTGGAGGTTTAGAACAGTGTTGGCTAAAGCAATAAATGAAGAAATTGGAATGTATATTTAAATGGACTTGTTATGAGCAAACACTGTAGTCATTTGTTTTGGGGAAAGAGGCTGTCTTTTCCAAAAGGCATGCATGGTTCTTTTGCAACAATTTTTTGTAACTCAAAAATTGGGGCTTTTGCCTAACTTGACTATGCAGTGGAATATTTCCAGGAAACTGAGTTTTTTGGGTCTATGAATCTATTTCATGTTGTTTGACTCAGCAAGGTTTTGTACTGGTATTGAGGTGAGACTTTCAGAAGTGCTTGTGATTGAAATGCACAAATAATTTTTTTATAATATTGAAATTGCATCCTTAATGTGAATATTGCACACTTGATTTATAACAAAAATCAAAAGCAGATTAGCATTGTTAATATAATAACCATGGCATTTGAAGTACTATATTTAGATTTCATTAGAGCAAGAGGAGCAAATATGTGAATAATTACCTTAATCTATGTTAATCCTCCCAAAATGAAGTGTGAAGGAGAATTAGACTGCTACAGTTATACCTTTAATCAAGTGAGGACTGAACATTCACAGTGTATTCAAAGTCACAGCAGTGAGCCACAATTCCTTTTGCTGAATGAAATGTCTGCTGTGGTGGGGTTTTTAAAAATTCTTTTTTAAAAATTCTTCTGGTTTGATGGATTCTGTATGTTGCTACTGGGCATTGTGCTGAAGGTGGTGTTAAACGTGGCAGCTTTCTGCTGCCCTGTTTTATACTTGCCAAGTGTCTGACAGATTGGGTAATGTTCTATCACAGCCCATCTATCCCCCTCTACCCTCCTTTTTAATCAGTCTTTATTTTATATTCCTGTCCCTCCTGCTAATATAAAGTTTGACTTTGAGTTCTGCAACCTTTTAGGACTTTCAAATTAGGAATTTGCCTGTAAGATTTTATACAGGACACACGAAATTGATTTTCTATTTTTAACTTGAAGCAATACTGACTTTGCTTTATCCAGAAATAGGATTGTACATACTTGGAAACTTTTCCAAGGTAATTTTTGTTTTAGAGCGAGAAGATGAGAGGTGGTTTCCTTCCTGTGTTGGAGAGGTGGTAAATCATGGTTTAGTGCTCAGAGCAATACTCAGCTCATACATTGGCTTGCTGTAAGGTTTTTGGGGTAGGTTAATTAACTCTGGTTACTTCTGGGCATAAGCAGGTGTCAGGACCTCTGTGGCACTGCAAATTGAGCAGATGATTTTGCACTGAAGCAGCATTTCCCCATCCTCTATCTCCACTCAGCTGCTGACCTCTGGTTTAGAGGAGGAAATTAATGATTTGTGGAGCAAGATTTATAAGAAGGTGGGATTATTCCTTATGTGTTCTAATCTGTAATGCATAGCTGTTCATATGTGGCTAATTCAGATGAAGAAATTGAGATCCTAAGGGACGGACAAGTTGTTTTTGCAAATGTCAATATTTATCATTAGTAATTTTAAGGTAAATAATCATTAAAATTAAAAAATAGCAGCACATGAAACTAAAATGTAGTCTGAAGCCTCTCCATCATGAAATAGCCAACCTTTAGTCTAATTAGCTATTTAATGGAATTAAATATGTGCTATTTTTTTTTCCACAGGGCTTGCAAGATCACTTGAATAAATTTTCTGAGAATTTTGATCAAATTCTGGCTTTCAAACCTACGGGGTGGACCTACTCTGATTCATGCCATTCTCTGAGAGATATCAAGCCTCAGACAAGAGGAAAAATCACTATATATGGTATAAGAGTGGCAAAGATTCAGTGCATTTAGCTTTGTGTGGATGCTTTTCCTATTTTTTTCTGGAAACGCCTACTGATTTTTGTAACTGCTGTGGTAATTTTTCTGGTAACTCATTGAGAAACTGCACAGATCTCTTCAGGAGAGATCTGTGAAATGAGTGATCAAGAACACCATAAATGCAGATTTTTACATACATTTTTCCCCTGCCCTTGCATGCAAATGAAGATTTTCATCTGATACAGGTAGAGACTTCAGGGATGGAGTCTTGGCCTGGCTGATGCTTGTGGCAGTGTAGTTCCAGAGCCAAGATTTCATTCTGTGCCTTACTTGTTTCTGAGCAAGTGTGTCTTCCTCTCAGTTCTTATTGGTGGGTGGAGCTAAATTCCTTACCATTCCTTTAACCAGGTCATTGGTGTTGCTTAGCTTGCACTGATGAATAATTTGGTGACTTAATGCAAGGTAATTTTCCTAGAAGGGAAAATTGGAGGGGCGGGAGGTTGTTTTACCTTAGCTATAAACCCTAGATCCCAAATAGGAATTGTAAAAACCCTTTTATCTAAAGTATTTCTCAGCTGGGGGGCTTGGAGGAGACTAAGTAGACTGACAGATGGCTGTGATTTGTTTTCATTTCAGGGATTCCTTACAGTGAACACAGCAGTTACCTGGAAATGAAGCGTTTTGTTCAGTGGTTGAAGCCACGGAAAATCATCCCCACTGTGAATGTTGGTGACTGGAGAGACAGAAGCTTGATGGAAATGCATTTTAGAGAGTGGATGACTGAGGGCAATAGGCATAAATAAATATAAGGAGGAATGTGTATTTCAAAGGAAGTAGACTGGAATGGGAATTGAATTCCTGTGAGTTTTATTTATTTCCCTTTTCCACAAAGCTTTCTTTAGGGAGGAGTAAACTGCCATTCTTCAGAGAAAGGTAAAAAAAAAAAAAAAAAAAAAGGCACTTTGCTTTCTTGTGTATCTGCTACTTTTTTTTCCCCCATAACTTACCATTTTTGCAGGTTCATATTTTGGGTTATTTTTATCTTGTTCCTTTTCCCCTGTTCCTAATTTTCCTCGGGTTGTGAAGATGCTCAGATGTGTAATGCTGAAGATTAAACAGTCCAGGATACTTTCTGAAAATAATTTATTGTAGTAAATGAGATAATACTAAATTATGTCACATGCTGTCAACTCAGGCTTCAGAGAAGCTCATTTCATGAGGCAGAACTGACTATTGTGGTTTAAATCTTGTTTAAAAAAAACTTACCTTGTGAGAGAGGATTGACTTGGGCTCCTGCAGCATAGGTGTTTCAGACAGTTGTTTACAGAAGACATTTCTACATTCTGCTCAAGATTTTCTGCTTTTTGTCATTTTTTTAAAAAAATAAAGAATATATCTTATGCCTATGTGTTCTTTCCTTGCAAAATGCATTTCCTTTCAGTGCCAGAGTTGCTAACCTGGACAACCTGTCTGTACTATCTTTGGTGAATGTGCTGTGTGTTGTTGCTTGTCTAAGGTTGCTCGTGTCCTCTGTAGTGCCAGTTCCCATCAGGTGTTCAAAGCACAGAGCTGGTTCCTCACCATGTAAATCTCCCTTTGGGTTTGCAGAGTTGTTTATATACAGGTTTGTCACCTCAATTCTGGAAAAACAAGAAAGGCAAATACTAGTACTGGCAGCAGAAAGGTAAATTTCACTTTGCATTTTTTGCCCTGATTCCTACCAGATTATCCAGTGCTGCTTTTTCTGTGTCTGCCTGGTGTTTATGTACTGAAGTATGTGGGTGCATGCAGGCACACTAGTAAAATTTTAATCACTGAAATAAAAACTGTTCCAAACTTCCAGGATGGAAACACTTGTAACGAATCATCCCCCAGCCCCTCAGAGTAGCTTGTCTGGAATCTTCAATGCTATTTTATGTTGTAAAAACATTTTTTTAATGATCAGTGTAAGTATAAACACATCCTTGTCTGAGTGACAAGCTCTGTAATGTGAAGTCACTTGTTTTATTTCTGTCTTGTGAAGGAAATAACTGAGAAACTGATGGCAAAAAGTATCTTTGTACTAAAAGAATTGTGAATGAGTATTTCACTGACATATGGCATTGTTAAATGCTTCAGTTTAAATTAAGCACTTAAAGGAATCTGAAGCTTTTGTTTTACATTATGCATAGTGCTACTTGGCTGTCACAAAAACTGGTAACTGTCTTGGACTGGAGTGCTCATTTGTAGGACTCCACTCCTTTTTGGAGGTGTATGAAGAAATATCTTTTATGGCTTTTGCAAATAACAATCCTGAATTAATGCTTTGTACAAATCAGAGCAAATCTGGGAATTCTATTTGGCAGGCAATTGTTCTTATCAGTTGAATCATTAAGGAATTATGCATGGTTTTTTTGGCCCTCAGGGTCTTTTTCCTGACTAATTTTTGCACAGAGTATGAGAGGCTGGAATAAGTACCCCAGAGTGAAATCTTAGTCACAGCTCAGACCTCTTCTTGCTTCCATAGTTGCATTTTCAAGAATGACTCTTCCTACAGAGAATGAGTGTATTCTAGTTTGTATTTGCACTTCCACCAGCTGGTTTTTGTGTGTAGGTGAATTCTACAGCATTTAATCCACCTTCATGGTAGGAGATCTCTATCTTACCCACTTTTTTTTTTCCATAAAACGGAAGCCAAGTATTTTCAGAATCTAAACTCAGGAATAAATTTTTTGTTCTCTTATTATAAAGACTACTACTAACAGGATTCGATTGCATGGGAGGACATACAAGCAGATGTGGAAAACTAAATATAACAAGAATTTTGTGGGAAGATGTGTGGCAGGACTTTTCCCCTTGTCTTAGTCATTCCAAGGGGCATCTCTGATCTCAGCAGTTCACGTCCTTGAGGGAGTGCAGACCTGGGATAAACAAAATTTCAGTGTTATTGTACAGATGTCATTAATTAGGACTGTGAGAGCCAGCTACTTTTCCTAATGAAGAATTGAATTTTTTTCTTCAGTCTTTGGGCAATGCTGGCATTAGAGATAGATGAATGAAAGCATTCATCATTTTAGTTGAGAGTGGGAGTTCTGACTACAGCAAAGGTGCCACTTTTTCACACTCAGTGGATGGGGACTTAGATCTCTGTGGTGCTATAGAAACACTAGACCAGGATCCCCTGGACAGTGGGGTGGAGCAGTCAGCCTGTACTGACACAAATACTGTCAGATTTCACTAGAGCAAGATGGGCCTGTGAGCATCCCAGAGGCTTTTCCTGTTTGTCTGGTGCTGACAGGCTCAGGGCAGGAGGCAAGGCAAATGAAAGGGGCAGCTGTAACACTTGCTTGATCGGCGCCCAGAGCAGCTTTCAAAGCCAAGCCCTCTAAAGAATCACTTTGTATTTCCCATCAGGACTCCTGCTCTGATTACATATCACCCCGACAGGCAGATAAATGAGCTAAAAGCAACTCTGTTGGAAAAGGGTAGCAGGAGGAGAGAGGGGAGATGAGGAGAGCAGCTCCTGGCTGTGCTGACTCAGGCACTGGGTCTGATAAAGGAAAGCACCCACGGCCTGTGGCCACCACTGGGAAGGCAAGTGTGAAGCACTGCAGGATAAAAGCATATGGGCAGCTAAAGGGAACTTCAAGGTGCCAGTATCTCTTTAAAGCTCGATGTGAAATAACAAGTCACATAGCAATATGTGAAACAATAGCAACCTGGAGTGGAGAAAGGAACTGAGATGCCATTGGCATGGTTAAAGGATTTCTCTCGTGTGATCAAACCTGCCTGCTCCTATGAGCTTCGTAAAGGTTGTTAGGATAAATTGCCATTTAAGTTTGTTTTCTTTTTAAGGTAGTTTGATGTCAGATACAGCCTTCATGCAATTAGGGATTGATTTTTGACTGAACATGAATTTTGAATTTGAACACTGTTTTGGTGGGATCGTGGGAGACTTATTTCCATGTCAGGGTAAGGAGGCAGTTATTCCTTTGATGTGTTTTCTGTGCCTGAATAATTTTTTTGAGTTTTCTTTGGCAGAGAAAAAAAAGCAGCAGGTGAGTATTGAGAACAAGAGAATGCAGCCCAAACATTTCCATCCTCCCTTAGCTACAGAAAACCATCTGCTTCTCATTTCAGAACCAAAACAAGTACGATCATTACTTTTAAATGTGGGGTCACAGGCTGCTTTATGTGTTAAGGATTTATAGTGAAATGATGCAATTTGAAATTTTATTCAATAGCCACCATTCCAAACCAACTGTGTTTGCAAAACATTCAGTGTTGATGTTTGTAAACGACACAGTATTAGTATGTAATGGGAGTTATGACCGGGATGAATGAAATTCACAGGAAATACTGAAAGCTTGTCAGTACCAATCTTAAAAATTGAAGATCTTGTACCTAAGTTTCACATCTTGGTACAGATTATAAATGTGCATTTGGAGTGCTGAATTTAATGTTCTCCCCAGCAGTGCAGAGAAAAGCTAGAAGGAGATTTCAACCTCTTAACAGAAATGAAGGGATAAGACAGTCTGTTGCTGTTTGCAGAGAAGGAAAACAGCATGGAAGAGCTCACTGCTCCCTTCCCACTGAACCTAAGCAGCTCTACCTGCTGTCTGCAGGCAGGAGGTTTGGTGGAGGAGCTGCAGCCCACAAAGACAGAGCCCTGCACTGCCTGGAGGCCTCTTCTTTTTCTCCTTTCTACTCTGGACGTTTACCCACTGTTCTACAATGGCACCTTGTTATCAAATCTCCAGCAAATACTTTGGCAGGGAAGAGGATTTTCCACTCTGTCACATCTGCTCGGGTATCTCAGAGCAGATAAGCCCTTGTTTGTGCCAGTTTCCAATAAATTCTTATATAAACCAAACAGTTTTAAAAACCTCTAAGCTTTCCCATTTGGCATTTCAGTTAAACTTTGTTCAGCTTTCCTTCTGTACGTTGTCTTGCTTGTTGCGGGTAGAACAGGAAGAAAGTTCACCACCTCAGGGAAAAAGATACAAGCAGTGCAGCAGAGGAAAAGGTGACATGAGGACACAAATGCCAACAAGGGCGACTTTGGAGCAGAGTTCAGCAAGACCAGGGCTGGCAGTGGGGTTGTGCTGCCTCCTGCTGTCTCCCACCCCGCCTGCTTGTCCATCACGATCTTCCTCCCTGCAGAAGCCATGATTTCAGTGAACTTTGTTGTGAGAAGCAAAGTTGATTTTTTCTGATCACTCCAGTTGTTTGTCAGCTCCTAGCAGAGACCTCCCCAAATAAGGCACTGCCAGCAGCAGGATATGAGCCACTTTTCAGCTGCTGTTTCAGAGAAGAGATGGATTGGAGCATTTATCTCAGCAGGGCTTCTTCAGTCAGAGAAAGGCAGGCTGGATTTCTCTTGTTACTGAGGCCTTGTTATTTACTTAGCTCTCTGCCCTGCTCTTGGTCACATCTACTGCCTGAACAACGGAGGTAAAGCTGAAATTCTGTTTTTTGTGCTGCTACCCAGCGACCATCTGAGGAATTGAGCTCTGCAGCACAGCAGGACCCTGGTTTTCCACTGACACCTTCCTGGTCACAGCCCAGCTCATTCCCTGAGCTCGTCGGTGGGGCCAAGAGCCAGGCAGGGGCAATCGGCATCCCACAGAATCGCAGGGATTGACAGCCCTGGGGGCAGTGGGCCCTGGCAGGGCTGTTATGGACTCTTGGTGCCTTCCAGGACATGACAAACATTTCCAGTAATGTGTGAAGGTTCCTGGTTTTCTGCCATATAAACCCAAAGTATTCTTTATTTGACAGAGGAGTGGCAGGGAGAGGGAGGAATGCAGCAGGACAGTGGTGTGCAGTTCGTGACAGCTCATTAGGAAATGATTAATTACCCAACTGCCTTGGCAGATTAGTGGGGTGGAAGGCAGCAGGGATGCCCCCCGGGCTCATTTGGCAAAGGATGACCCAAAACACAAGAGAAGTCGGGCTGAGGACAGCAGAGTGGAAGGCAAGCAGGGAATGACTCTGGAGCTGCTGTCAGCAGAAGCTGGGGGTCTGCATCCTCCCTGTCCACACCGGCACCACCGTCAGGACCCTGCCACCACTTCAGCTGGAGTAACTCAGGGAATTTCGTCATTCTAAACATTTCTAAACCTCCTTGCTGCACACCATTCCCTGACAGTATCTTGGCTTTGTCCTACCCGGAGGACCAGGGCAGGAACCGTGATTACCATATCTTCCCCCATGGCTGCTGCCCATAAAAACTGCCCCAAGTCGTCCCTAACACCTTTCCGTCGAAAAGCCCGGGAGGGAACGGATTGAAGCCGTCAGATGTGGGGAGGAGCTGGGAGCAGGAAACGTGCTCCGCTTCCTGCCCTCTGTAGAGCCGGGAGCAGGAAATGTGCTCCGCTTGCTGCCCT
The DNA here is from genome assembly GCA_024734555.1 of Trochalopteron elliotii. Taxonomy (NCBI): domain Eukaryota; kingdom Metazoa; phylum Chordata; class Aves; order Passeriformes; family Leiothrichidae; genus Trochalopteron; species Trochalopteron elliotii. The sequence goes on from JANPWX010000042.1 coordinate 1,841,641, forward strand.
GTGCCGAGCATGCAGCTGCGAACCGAGCGGTGCCCGGGGCTCGGGGCTTTCTGAGGATCAAACTCACCCGCGTGGAGCTGCCGCGGCCACGGCGGCTTCCCGGGGAGCGGGAGCGGCCACCCCGCATCGCCGCCCGGGGACAGACACTGTGTCCCGCCGGAACCATTTGACACAGGCGCAGGCACACAGATCCCGGTTCACGGCTTTTTTTTTTTTTTTTTTTTTTTTTCGGTTCCCGGTGCGGCCGCGTCTTCACATGGCTTGGATTGAAAGCAGTTTCAATGTGGCTATAACATTTTTTTTAATAGTCTTTTCAACATGAAAAACGGAATTAGAAGATTCGTGGGTAGAGGGAACAGAAAAGGACCTGCAGACACAGGAGATGCTGACCCAGAGGTTTCTGGAGCCCGCGGGAGGGGGGCGGGGGGCGGGAGGCGGTTGCCGCAGCCGCTGCGGTCCCTTCAGCAGATTGTTATTTTTGTAAGGAAGTTCTAATAAAAGACCATGTCGGTAACGATTTTGTGGCTACCATATCTTCCCCCATGGCTGCTGCCCACAAAACCTGCCCCAACTCGTCCCACCTTTCGATAGAAAAGGCATTTTGTACATGTACTCTTGTGTTGTTTTCTACGCCACAGTAATAAAGTTGGCAATTTCCTTTTGTCCCGTTCGATGCTCTGTTTGTTTCCGTTTGTTTCCCTGTTTGTTTCTGTGCTTTGATTCTCTGTTTCTGTGTTTGTTTCCCTGTTTGTTTCCCTGTTTGTTTCTCTGTTTGTTTCTCTGTTTGTTTCTGTGCTTTCCGCGCCCTCCGCGGCCCCGGGCGCTCCCCGCTCTGGTGCCGCTCGGCCTCCGCTTCTTGTCTTTGAGCATTTGGGGCCGTCCCGCGGCCGCCTGCAGCCGCAGCCTTTCGCTGCTTTGTCCATTCGCTGCTTGAATCTCCTTGCCCTGCGGGCTGTTGCTTCGTTCGCGGCTTTGTGGATTCCGGCTCTCGGGTCCCGGCTCGGCCAGGCCCGCCTCCTTTTTCTCGGCAGGTTCGGCCGTCGCCTCCCGCCGTCGCCTCGGGTCATCGGCTATTGTAATGTGTTAGCCGAGACTGCATTTTCCTCCGGCGGGGAAAAGCCAAGGCTTTATTCACATCACTTCTTTGATACAGTTTTTACAGACCTCGCGTGCAACTTCAATTGGTTCCTGGCTTTCTTGCCAATTACTCTGTTGGTTACTAAAAGGTATTCTACTTGGCCATCAAATCGATCTATTCTTGGATTGGTTCCATCTTTTCTTGACTGATTCTCATGGGACAAATCCCTTCTTCTTATAGATGCATTTGGTTTCCAACCCAGGAAGAAATAGGTTGTTGTGCTAAGCAGTTTTCAGACCAAGATTGTTATTTTTGCATGGGAACTTGCAAATGACTTAGAAGTGACAGGCTGACTTTGGCAATTTAGCAGAGCAGGCCTGATTTGATGAGGCCTTTCTTTTAGAATTCCTTCACCTGTCACCACATTCCTTCTCTGGCATGGTTAGATTTCATGATGCCAAATCAGCTTTTATCTCCTCTTTCTCTCCAAAGAATTGCAGTACAGGAGTAATATCTATTCATATTCCAGCAGCACAGGGAGAGCAAACCACTGCTGGAGGTTTTCTCTCCACTGTCAAGATTTGAAGTGGAAACAGTGTGGGAATTTTCTGTGATGCAGAGGTGGAAGGTACTTTTGTTCCTTCCCTAACAAAATGCTTCCCTCTCTCTCCAGTTATCCTTGTAAAATGCAGGAAATCTACTGGCCCTCATTGACCCGGTTTTCACACCAAACACAACCAAGGGGACAGCTAACGTCAGCACATGGTGCCACAGCCCACTGACAGGCGTGGGTCACTGGTGTGGGTCTCCTTTGGGGATGACAGCTGTGACCACCTCCTCCTGCAGGCACAGATATCCTGCTGTCTCCTGGCTGCCATCCCAAAACACTCCTGCACTATTCCCAGCCTTGTGATCATCAGCATTTGGGCCACTGGCAGAACATAAAAAGACAAATGGATGGAAAGGTCCCAGGGTGACCAGACCACAGTGCAGGGGATGTTTCATTCAGGTGCCAGAGAGACTGGACACATATTTACTCTGGGTTATTTCAATGTTCTAGCTGACCTTGAGGGCAGGTGCTATTTGCTGACACTTATCTGATGCTAGGAAATAACCTGAAGCACACTTCATTTTTTTTTTTAAACACCAAATATAACATAAATGTACTTAAAGCAGAAAACTCCTGTTTTACCATCTTTGACGTATTTTTTTTTCCTATCCACAATCCCTCTTGCTGTTTATAGTTGTTCCTTATGACTGAGTTTTCCTTCCTCTTTGTTCTCCCCCCACAACTACTCTTCCAGTACTAGGGATTTCTCAGAAGTGTTACGCTGCCAGAATTCACTTTTATTCTTTGAAACTGGAGCACAAGGGCAATTGCTTGGAAGCAAAATGACATCTGCGAAGAATGACTTTGGGCATTGAATAAAATAGAAGAAGAGCAAATTGGAGGACAGAAGGCCAGAATTCACTTAGTTAGTTTAAGGACATTTAGCATATTAATGAGGTTATTTTGGCAAAAAGTGTCCTGGTGTAGAATATGTGACTGATCAGTAGATGCTGCTGAGGAGCAACTACTCAAAAACATTGACTTCTCCTGGTTAAAAAAATTGTGCAACACTCATCACTGGTGGAGGTAGTATCCTTCCAACAGCCTTGAGGCATAAAACATGGCTTTATGTTGTGTTTTATAGGCACAAACAAAAACACGTTTCTGGGAAATCTTTTTGGGAAAACTTAGACAGGCAGAAAATAAAAACAAGGATGTAGCTCAGTGAAGTCCCTACTGATGAACATTACAAACATCCAGCATTTTAAAAGAAGATTAGCACCACTGATAGGCACGATCTTAATGCTCCCACCAATGCTTCAATTTCATCATCCACTGCTGAGTTATAAACAAAACAAATTCTCAGGCACAGATCAAATCAGGCACCCCAGGATGAAAAACTGAACGTGGCCAGACATTTGCTGTGGCAAGTCCAGTCGTGCTGCCACCACAGCAGCTTGGTGCCCTGCAGAGTGCTGGTCCTGCTGTAAGATGGAGCCACCAAGGAGCTGTCAGCAGCAAGCAAAGGGCTCCTGGTCACTGAGAGTCCTCATAGTGAAAGTATGGTTTTGTTTAAAGTGATTTTCCTGAATGAAAGATTTGTATCAACCTTGTCTGGCTTCTTCACTTCTTTAAGGGATGCAATAAATTAGAAGGTGATAAGGGGCCAAAAGGAACATTCAAAAGGAGCATTCAAAATTCCAGTGGCATTTCTAGGAACTGCCTGGCATGCTGCAAGTTCCTTGTAGTGCTTTGCTGGCCAGCCTGCAGGAGGGAAGTGGCTGGCTACAGCGAGACATGTGCATGGAAGAAGTGTTTATCCCCAGAAAACAAACCAAAAAAGCCCTTAGAGCATCTCAGGTTGCCTTGTCATCTCCATAGACCCAAAGCACACAGTCAGTACATGCACTTTCTAGCCCCTGCTCTGCCCAAGGGAGCACCAGCAGGGAAACAGCTTTGTAAATATTAGTGTGTTCCCTAATGAGCCTGAGATGCTGGGTGAATCCATGTGACTGAGAAGATTTCCACAGTCCCTGCTGGTGCAGATTTCCATGAGCAGCACAGATGTTGTGAGCCAGCTCCTTGCAGGGAAGTGGGAACATCACCTAACATTCCCTCATGACAGAGCAACTGAAGGGACTCAGGTAAGCCAATTTCTGCAGGACATCAAGGATGGCTTCTCCCTTAGCATGGAACCAGCACATCAGCATCTCCCCATGGCACAGGGCATTGATGAACCCACCCTCATGCCTGCAACATAAAGGTCTAGTGGAGGTTTTCCCAGGAATTTCCTGGGAGCCAAAGCAGTTCCTAGTATTGAATGTGGTGCTGGAGATCACATTCATGGCAAGAGACAGCATGATGCAAATGTGTCTGAAATCGCTTCTTGAATTTACTGAGTGTGTGTGAGGAAATGGCTCTCCTGATGTCACCATAAAACCTGGGGCAAAACACAGATTAAGCACCTGGTGTCCCCAGCTTACCACAGATCCACTCTCTCTGTGCAGGGTATCATCACTCTCCTTTATTGCAGTTGCTCCTCTTTGAATACCTTTGCAGAAATTCCAGCCACACTGAAGTATGTCTGGCTGTTATTTAGATATCCCTATTAAATATATAGGTATTTATTTATATATCCCTATTACATATATAGACATTCCTCCAACCCCCCAGGCTGGAGGGACTCTAATAAGAGAATTAAGCATTACACAGAGCTTGTCTCTGGCTCACTTCAGGATGGACCCTGCACAGATAACATTTCCTGGCTGGACTTGTTCTCCTGCAGGACTTGTGCTCTCTTGATCACTTTATGACTCCAGCCCCAGTTCTCAGGAGTGTTGCCCATGGGAGGAAGTGTGGAGGTTGTGTGGTCTGGTTTGTGCTTTCTGTTCAATGGCCTTTTTATTTTTCTTAACTTCAATGACCTCACATCAATATAGAGACTTCCCTTACCATTACCTTCTCTCTCTTTCAGGACTTGCTTTTCTCCTGGGCAATTGCCATCTCCCTAGCTAGATGCTAGAGTAGAAAGAGCATGATTCATATTTGGGAATCTAAGGGGAAATATTAGCAGCCACTAAAGAGTGAGTGCAGCACAGGAACGTGTACAAATTAACAGCCAGGGAAACAAATCTTTATTTAAGTGTAGCTTTTTTTAAAGGGACTGTTTAGTCACTCAGCTGCAGATTACTGGAAAGTTACAGGTAATCTTTGCAGAACAGGGAGGGGCCATGCTAGGAGAAAATGAGGTGTATTGCAACATAAAATGTGTTGCAAATTGTTAGCACATTTATTAATCATATGTGGGCAGACAACTTCACACACCCTACCAGAATTTACTGTACCAATGTAATTTCCATATTGTATCTCTGTAAGTGTTATGAATCAGCCAATATGTGACATTAATTATCTGCATTTAGCATTGTGCAAACTGACATAATGATCAATTATCATAATGATCATAATGATCAACACATCTGTAACTGTTTACTGAAGTACAGAACTAATCCCCCAGTTCTCTAAAATGTTCTGGAATTATTCTGTACATGCTATATCTAACCAAATCCTGGTTTTGTTCAAAGGTAACATTCTTCCATGGCTGAGAGGTGCAGCATGCAGTGCTCAACACCTGCTCCAGCAGCACGTTCCATGGAGGTGGCTCTTCTCCTACCACCATGGAGGATCTTCACTAATTCATCTCTTTTGAGAAATGTTTCCCTGTGAGGTTCTAGGAAATTGCTTCATGGCTTTGGATGTCTTTTTGATGAAATTCTTTGAATTTCAATTTCTCACCTCCTTTGTTGATCCATAAGTGGAAACACAAAGTATTTGTCTTGCAGTTCAGTGCCATGCAGACATTTTCAGGGACTGTATGAAAAAATGATGGAAGAATGCAGAATGTTTGGTCTAAGAAAAAGAGAAGGGAGAACAGGTAGAAAAAACAGCTTCCATAATGAAGATTTCTCTCCAGACAGTGGCAATCTAAATGTTCCCTATGCCCACTGAAAACAGGGCAAGAAAAAGTCAAGTTAATTTTCTGAAAAAGTTGTCTAGGATAAATAGTAGAAAAAAAAATTGGATTTTATAGAGAGAGGAGTCTTGGAACAACACAGGAAAGTTTGGACCTTCCTTTTCCAAAGTTCAGAAGAAGAGCTGAGGCAAACTTTGGCCAGGAAAGGCTGAGTACAACATCCTCAGTAGGTGCTCTTGAAGTAGGTGATCTGTGATTTTAGGATTCAGGCCATGGGGACTGTCCTAGCAGCCTGACAGAGTTATAGGGTTGGAGGAGGCCCTGTACAGTGATATCCAGCCATCCCATCCCTCAGGGGCTCCTTAGGCAGAAATGGATTTGCTGTGATCAAAGCAGCAGTGCAGAAGCAGCTTTGGAAAAGAGCTCCCAAGGAATGTGTTTTCTTCCATTTTCAGTCTCTGTAGTTCCAGAACTGGGAGATCCCTCTGTATTTATGCAGAATTCAGCACAAACAGGTCTTTGAACACCACTGAAACAGAAAAATGAAAATGTGATCCTTTCCAGCTTGAGAAACAAGCATGTCCCAAACACTCTTATCTCAAAAGCAGAAGTGACAGGCTGTGAAAACATTCATTCTGGAAATTAATCTTTTGAACAGGAACTGAGTCTGAACAGATTATATACACATTTGTGTTTGCCTGTTTTGAGTTACACAATGCTGTTTTCATCTTCAGCTGAATAAAATTTTATAATGATTTTTTTTAAAGTCCAGCACATTTGTCAAATTTACTACTGAAGTAAGTTGGACCAGTGCAGAATTTTAGTGAGTGTAGTTCCTTACTGTAGTAGCCAACTTGGTCTTATTCAATTGGAGGCTGAATAAATACCTCCCTTGAGCCAAATCCACCTTAATCAAAGCTAATATAAATCTCTTAATATCAGTAATCCTGTGCCTGCTAAACCCAGTAGTTATTTTGGTTGTATCTGGCAAGATAAAATTATCAGTACTCAAATCCAGTGATTCTGTTTGTTGCCACATCCCTGTATGCTGACACTATCTATTTTACAGCAATTTGTGTGTGTAAAAATTCCCACACAGTGCCCATGTTCATACAGGGCACAGGTATGTGTACTGCCATGTCACACCATGGTGCTCACACCAAGCAACAGAGGTCACTCCAGGACAGGACAAAAATCCCTTTTGGCATCCACTGGAGCACTCCTGAAGGCAGTTCCTTATCAATTTCCTTTTGGTGTGCTGTCAGCTGAAAATTGGTCATGTTGCTATGGTAGCAATGCGAGGAAGGCATATCCACAAATAAATATTTACAGGAAATATCCTTGTTTGGGAAACAAATGAGCACTTGCTCTGCTGCACCAGAGACATCCCTGTAGTACTGTTTGGTAGCATCAAAACATTCTCTGTGAGAAATGGTGAACTCTGCGCTGGGGTGAGAGCCTTCAGATACATAATTTCTGTCTGTGGTTTTCCCAGCTGTCTTTACCAGGAACCCTTTCACAGAGCAAGCCAGCCCTTCTTTCTCCCTAATCCATTCATTCCTTTTTCACTTAGGGTTTTTTTGAATGTCAATGAACCCAAAGGTGCTCCAGACACATTCCTTTTCTCCAACCAGCTCTTCTTCCTGTCATCCCTTGGATGTATTTTTGTGGCTGTATGATAAGAGGGGCATGACACAAAAGGAGGCCCCACTGGATGACTACACAACATTTTATGTACCAGCCTTTCCTCCAACACTGCAGCTCTTGGCTCACTTGAGCCTTTCTGAGCTAAGGGGAATCCAGGGAAAACACAGCTTTAGTCCAAATGCTGCTTGTTTGCCCACCCCTAACTGATTAGGAGTTCAGTAATAAATCATTGTAACTCAGTGCAAAGAGGTGAGCAGAGGCACAGTCCAGTATTTTCTGCTGAAATGAAAAGTATGCACAGCACAAAGGTCACATAAATTATCTGACCCTCATTTTCTTCCATGTAACAGAAATACATGCCAACATGTAATATAAGCCAAATACATGCCACTCATGCCACAAAATAAGTTATTAGGACATAAAAAAAATCCACATTCTCTGTTCTTTGTACTTCAGCAACAAAGATGTCTGGCAGCTGAAGAAGACGATTATCTCTATATACCATATATCACCTTCTCCTCCCTGATCTTTTCCCTTGAGTTTTGGGACTTACTTAATCGTTGAGGTATTTTTCTTTTCAGGAACATGAGCAGCCTTTAGCATGGAAGATATCTGAATGTGGAATCCTACATACAGTAAGTTTCACCTTAAAAGAGAAAAGAAATGGACATTTTTATAGCTTGTTATATCTGATCAACATTTGTGCAACTATCTGACTTGTATTTTAACTAGCTAATAAAAATTCCCCATTAAGGGAGATGAGTATTTTTTTTGCTTGCTGAGACTGGCTTTCCTTTCTTTAGATGGCAATAACATCTCATGACCTCAACCTTCTCAGCAGAATTCAAATATGAATGTGTTTGGATATGGGTCATGAACCTGAATACTGAAATATGAGTTCAGAAACGTATGTCATAGATCACAGCTGGGTTAAAGAACATCTTAGAAATATCCAACATTCTTCAAAAAATGCAGTTTCACACAAGGAGATATGTAGTGCTTGATAAGTAATGGGACGTAGGAGTCTCCAGAGCTCTGCCCAAACCAAAACCCAAAACCACTATAAGCAACCACACATCCACTGGAAGCAATGGTTTATTTCCCAAAACTTGCAATTTATATGCATTAGGCAAAAAAATCCCAAGTAACTCTATGGTTGCCCGGTAACATCTCTTGGTGTTGCTCAAACTCTTCCTCAAACTCTGGAGTGGTGACCTTGTGCTCCCCACACAGCTCAGGGATATGAGACACCACATCAGAACAATGCTGAGGAGATATTTGGTGCTGGAGTTATTCATGCCAAACTTAGACCAGAATAAACTGGTTTGAGTTGAGCCTCTTGAAATGCAAAGAAAGAAATTGCTTTCTCATTTGGCTCCATACATTTGAGTCAAGGTGAGTGAAGCTTACCTCCTTTCTGGTGGACCTGCTGATGAAGAGGAGAGCCTCCTCCACACCCTGGGGCTGCAGATCATTCACAGCCACCACGTGGTCCCCGTGGTTAAACAGACACCCCAGTCTGTGAGGACCAGTCCACTGTGAAATGCTGTGGAGGGCAAACAATAAAGGAAACATATAGGATATCCAGTGACTGCAGTGCCTGGACAGGATTGCATTTATGGGGCTGCCCTCTGGAAATGACACACAGGTTTTGTGACTTTTTGATCTGGTTCTGGTTGAAACCATCACTAATTATTACCCAGCATGCTGGATTCTGTAGAGACCTTTCTAACAGCAGTTGAAATACAAACTCAAGAACACAAAGAATTGGAGAGAGCAGAAGGAATCACTGAAGTGCCAACAAGCACTGCCTCTGCCTGCTGTGCCCTGCCAAAGCTGCACATGGGTGTCTGTAGTTGAACACTTCTGTGCCTGCCACTTATTCCCATCTCACAGGCACTGTCACGAGACATCCAGACTTACCATATTCTTCCTGCTGCTTCAGTAAGTTTTAGGTAATTGTTAATATCAGCCAGGGGTACGAAAATGTCCAATTTCTGCAGCTGCATCTCATCTGTAACTTGACTGTGAGAGAAAAACACCAGAGACCACAGAATCATAGAACAGCTCAAATTGGAAGGGACCCATAAGGATTATTGAGTCCAGCTCCCTGCTCCTTGCAGACTCCCTAAAACTAAATGCTGTGACTAAGAGCATCATGCAAGTGCCTCTGGAATGCTGACAGGCTTGGCAAGATGAAACCCATGAACACATCTCTCTTCTCTGCAACCAGCTGGAGAAGACACTTACCCGAGCAGTATAGACAAGTGAACCACTGAGAGGGGTAATGAGTTTTGCCTTCTCTGGAAGGTTGGCTGCAGGCTGGTGCTGCTTTCTGAGAATTTTGTGTCTTTGTCTGCTTCCAAGTCTCTTGGACGTGCACTGTTCTGGCATTTGGGAAGGGGTGGCAGCCCATCATGTCTGCTTGTGAGCTGGCATCCCTCATCCAGCAGCTTACTAAAGAGGAATGATGATTAAAAATTAAGGAGTTTGACAATTCCAGGCACTCTTGCTGTGTTTAAAGCTGGATCAAGCAGCCCTCAATAAAGCAAAGAATAACAAGTTCTTGTAGAATATCCAGTGGACAAAATAAAATCTAAATAAAATAAATAGGCCTTCTAAAAATGGACCATAAATCTCAAAATAGACGTTTTCAGTATGCAATAACTATTTATTAAGCCTGGAAACATTTCAGCTAACAGCATGCCTTGACAAAGAAACTGAGTACAGATTGTTGGCCTTGGCTGTACTGGGTTCTGCAGGGATGTAAAGCTGTCCCTTGGGAGATGTGATAACTCAGAACTACTTGAACTCATTTTAGTTTTATTTGATAAGCCTTTTATTGCCTGGAGCTGACTCCCCATTGTGCCCCAAACAAGACTGGGGTTAGTAGCAAAAGCTGCTCTTTTTTTATTATTATTTTTTTAACTCAGATGGCATAACCTTGTGAGGTTTTTATAGTAATTCCCTCTGGGGGAACTCAAAGACACAGACGAGCTTGAATTAATCTATTTGGATTATTGGTTAGTGGGTCTGCATTTCCAGTTGCTCCCCTCCATGTGGCCTAAGACCTGACTGTCTGTAGGTGTCAGGCCAACAGCTACTGGCCACTCCTCTGGCTCAGGAGGAGCTTTATCCTGCAGTCACAATTCTCTTCAGTATTCAATGCTATATTGTGGAGGTTGTAAAGTTTCCTTGTGGCCCTACAACTGTGACACAAAATTCAGGTCTTTCTTTGTCACGTGGCAAACATTGTACCTTCAAAACACACAGCAACAGAGCTGTTCTTTGGATGGCAAAATGAAAGGGAGGACATGTCCTAACTCACAAAACTTCTTAATGGAGAAGCTGGGAGCTAATGCCCCATCTCTGCCTTTCTCTTTTAACCTCTAGGTAATGCTGCCTGTTTTGGAGAGCACCTGTCTGAAAGGCTGCTGGAATTTGGCTGCAGTGACTCAGTAAAGTGGTGAGCCGTTGTGTCACGAAAACCCAGAAAAAGTATGAGTCAACAAAAGGGGCTGCATTGTATAGTCAGAGCCTGTGTAAGTGCATGAGTCTGCAGTGTGAGCTTAAATTCCATGTTGATGAGTTTGGATTTGACTCCAGTGCTCCCATGAGTGCTGAACTTTGTGAACTAAGACCCAACAAGGGACTGATTCAAACAAGACACAGCCTCTAGATCTTGTTATGCAAATACCAGAGATGTCAGCTCTATCTCTATTGCTGTGCCACTTTTAATTTCCAAAGCCTTAATGAAGCTGTTACTTACAGTGATTTCATTGACATATAAATGTTCTCCCTTACTGGGTTGTTCTGCACTGGCTTCTCTTGCACAGGGACATCAGAATCAGCTGTAGGGTCAGGCTTTGATACATCAGTAGTGCACTGTCAGAAACACACAGCAATATAAGACATCAATGTCATTGTCCTGCCTACAGAAGAAACCCCCATTAATTTCCTTATTTTGTTCAGTGCTGTTTAAATATATCAGCAAATATAGCCTGGGTTTCCTCAAATCAGTCAGTACCCGGAAACTGGGAGCTAGAAAGGCGTTTGAAACTTAAAACTCAATGCTGGAATTATTGGCACTGCCAGACTGGGACATGACCAGCCATATTCTGAAGTACTATCACAAAAAGAAAATTGTTACCTTTTAATTTAAGCAGGCTGAAAAAGGAGACTTGTTCTTTGGGTGTGCTTGATTAGAGCACTTAGACTATATGACCACATTACCATTGCTAATGTCCTTCAGTCAGATCTACAGTCTGTGACTTCTGCAGAAAACTGACCCCTTATCTTCTCCTGGCAACTAATTGCATGGGAAGCCTAGAGAAATTAGCCTCCCAAACTGGGTGTCAAAATTTGTATAATATTAACAGCATGATTTCTCCTGCTGCCTTGTTTCACAGTGAAATGTCGAGACCAAAATGTACCTCAGTGTTTTAAAAGTGCTGCTTTTATATGCAGCTTACTGGTGCTTCAAAAGAATTACATCTCAAAATATATAAACCTATTGTACTGTTACATTCTCTAAATGAAGTTTTCACATTCAATAAAAAACCCAACCTTATCCCATTATACAACAGGCAAAAGCCATTTACAGTGAAACGGTCAGTTTGGGGAATTTAACAAAATCACCAATGTTTTGTCAAAATGCTACTTTGCACCAGGAAGATCCTTTGAATGAGTGTAGTGTATTTTGTTTCTTGTATAAATAAAAGGTCTATTACCTATTGCTTTATCTATGTATTCCTTTTGCAAAGTACAAGTGGTTCCCCCTACCAGTTCATCTTTGGCTCATTAAATGTCTCTTGTGTCCTTGGAGCTGTTAACAGACCAGCAGAATTCACAGCTGATAAACTACCTTTGCCAAAACATTGCTGGGAGTTTGGTAATAATCTTCTTCATCCTTTTTGATGTTTTCCTCTGGATCTGACAACAGTAGATTTTCCTCACTTCCTCCCAGAATTTTATCCTGCTGAAAGAATGGGCTTGTATTTAACAGGCTCAGTTAATACAGATTAACATGCATTTTTCCTTTTTGTGGAGATGTAACAGAATCAGCACATATTCACAGAAAACATGGCAAGATACATTTCTTCTTGAAGAGAGATACGCTCAGAGCCAGCCTATTTTATAAACAAGGTTTCTATATCTGTTCTCCTGCCTGTATTTTTGAAATTCAACGCGCACAGAAAAAAACAGCCACTGGTATTAGTATTTAGTGGTAACCAGGCTGTTGCAATTGATTTCATGATTGCAACCTGTTATTTTGTTTAAAAATCAAGTGTTTTAAACACTTTGTGTATGAATCTGCATGAATTTAGGGTCACTTGGGTGGAAAAGATTTTGTTTTTGCATTTAGTTCTGAAGTCCTTACATTAGGAAGAAAATCTCTAGGAAATCTAGGGGTGAATTGGGATATATTTGTTCTTTTAAGCAGCTTTTAACTACTATCAAATAAAGAATGAATTTGGGATTTCCCTGACTAATGAGAAATTTATTATCTCATACTTCTCTACGAACAAAAAGATACTGCAGAAGACTGGAGCTCTGACATAGAATCCTTTGTGTCCTGAGTGATATTCTGCCTTCATAAATATCTGATACATTAAGTTTGAGGCAATTTGGTAAGCCAAGCAGAAATCAATCCCTCTACCAAGTTTACCTTTTCAAGTTGCAAAGGGAAATTATTTATTTTTATGTCTCCTTGTTGACTTCACTGTAGTGAAGAGTATGATAATTAGTATTTAGCTGCCTCCCAGTTCAATTCTCTGAGCCATGTTTGTGCTGCAACTGTTTTTTATCTCTACTCTTGCATCCTTGGTTTCCATGGTGATCATTTTAATAATTGCTAAATATGCCACAAACGTATTACTGTTTTCAAGGTAAAGTAAATTAATTACTTTCTTACATGTAACAAGAAGAAAATGGCAATGAATATTAATTAAGGACGATTATTGTACTTTTTTTCCTTATTGGTATAGATGGCATTAAGATCAACTCATGCCATGGGAGTCAGGACAAACTTCAAGAGTCTGATGAACAATAATGTGGATTTACCTTGGAGAGAAGGTAGACTATGGAGAAAATTGGCTGTAGCAAAGATAGAAATGACACCTGGAGAACAACTGAGTCATTGTCACCTATAAGCTCCTTAGGGAAAATTATATGTTGCCCTTAGAGAGAGGAATCACTCTTTCAAAAAATCAGGTGTGTAACAGATCCCAAGGGTGCCTTGTTGCCTGCAAAAGTGATGCACAGCATAGGGTGATGCAAGGCAGGGCTCATAATTTTGATGTATTTCAGATGTTGAAAGCTGTGTATCAAAATAGCTGATTGAATTGCTGAGTCAGATGAGGTTTGGTGGCTCCAAAAGGTGGGTTAAAAGGAAGCCAGGTCCCCAGATCCCTCCAGGGTCCCTGCCAGCATGACTAGACTCACTGACATGGAGAATCCTGTTTGCATGAGTGACAGCTACTTAACAAAGAGTTTTTAAGATCTGGGCCCAGATGAGGGAACCACCAATAAAAAGCAAAACACATCAGATGCTTGAAATGAGGAGTCACACTGCTAAAAGAAAGCAAATACAAGGGACTAGTTAGGAAGTCAGTTGTCCACATGTCACTGAGCAGAGAATAGATCTGGAGATGTTAGCAGATGTTAAACTTATGAGGCAAGAGCAATATTTTTATCCAATGAACAAACATTGTTGTTTCTTGTTCTCTATACAGCAAGGCTATTTATTTTCACACATGCCAGAACAGAAATATGAGCTTTGTGCTATTCCCTCTGCTTCATGCTAAAAAGCTAAAATCCAGATTCCTTATCTTTTAATCCTCATGGTCAGCCTGTCCTAGCCTGAACAGCTGCATATAATACCTGCTCTCTGAGGCATCGTAAATATGAGAAGAATTAATGAATAAAACAGAAAAGGTATGCACCAGGAAGAGACACAAAGAAATTGTTGACATGCACGCAGAGCAGGACTGGTTAAAATCAGACCAAGGGTTAACTCAGTGCATTTCAGAGCTCAGACTCACAAATTAATTACTGTAACTCTATAAAGCACTGTGCATCAGCTAAGCTATGCTGACTGCCCATGGCATTGCAATGTAGTTTCAACCATTCACTTCTTTCCACTAAATTTAGCTGTATTATCTCATACTAGCTGTCAACCTATATACAAGGATGGTGATGGCAGCATGTGATTTACCACCCTGTTAGCTGTGATAGCAGAACAGATTCTTTGCCCTGCATCTCAGCCAGTCCAGGTCATAGTTCAATGCATAAACTGTCAAAGAAGATGGTTTAAGCTGCAGAGTGGTGTGGTAGAGCTTTGCAACAGAATGAAGAGGACAGAAGGAACAACTAAAGGCAGCAATCCATGGCAGAGGAAAACTGCTGCAGGCACTAGCTCAGGGAACACAGGTCAGAACACTTAGCCAGCAATACAAGATAACATTCATCTTTTTATCTTTCCAAATCATTCCCGCTAGATATGGAAGTGAAATCACTTGAAGACATATTAATGCTGACAGAAGGTCAGTTCAAAGATGTGCCTCAATTTAACAAGCTCTTGTTCTGCAATTTAGTTACATTGACTGGATTGCTACTGGCAAGGGCTGAAGAAATAAACCATTTAGGAACAACTGTGGCACAGCTGAGAAATGTGCAGGGAGGGACAAATCCTCAATCAGTGCAAATGCAGAGCTGTCTTCAAGAAGTTTGTGAGAGCTGCCAAAAATTGCAGTTGCTGCACAGAATCTCTGAAGCTCTGACTCCAAAACCCCCAAACACACACAGGTATTTCAAGTAAGTTTTTAGAAGATCATTTTCAGTGGTAAACAAGAGAACAGACTAAATATTTAGGAAACTTTCATAGTGGAAATCAACTCAATGTGCTAGGAGAGTAGGTGGATAATCTATAGTCACAGATATTCAGGTGAGATAAAAGCCAAAATTCACTTCTGCAGACGGACAAGGCAAGAGCTGTTTGATTTGTTCTGCTCACTGGGCTTGGAAGAACTCCTCTTGGTGGGTCACACTGAGCCTGATGGGGGCCAGGATCTGAATAAGGCCTGTTCTTGTCTTCTGAGGAACCATTCTGCTGTATACAAAGGAAAAAAGTTAACTCTTCATAAAGATACCCTGGAGGTGCTTGACCCACATTCAGCTTCCTCTCCCCAGGCCATTTGCACAGAGCTTTGGGACGACAGAAACCCAGCAATTCCTTGGCTGCTATTTCACCCTGATACCTGGACTGCAATTGCTGTGGCACAGCAGCAATGCTTTCCCTCCTTTCTATTTAAATATTGAGGGGAAAGTCTGTAAGGCAGAGAGGAATTGGATCTGAACTCTCCTCTAAGCTTTACAGCCTAAAAAGAGAGAGAGAAATAAAAGCACAATCACAAATCAGGAGGAATGTGGCTAGCAGCTGCCAAAACAATCATCACATGCCTCTGCCAAGTCATGTCAAAGCAAACCTTCAGGAGTTTACTTAATGTCCACTAACATTTGCCAGTCAGTTGAGACAAGCAGTGAGTATTGTCTCTCACTGCCTTTGCTTACATGCAGACTTGCCTCAAAAGTATTTCCCTTGTGGGGACTCTGTGGTGTTACCATCCAGGTCCTACTCAGGAACCTCACCAGAGCAGACTACCCAGGTACCCTCTGCAGAAACTCTGAACAACTTTTGATGGAAGAAACATAACTATACAAAAGAAACTTCATAGCCATGCCTAGGCACAGACTCATTATTAAGGATGGTTAATTTGTTTACCTTCTGGTAGCTCTGCCTGTCTGGAAAGCTGGTCATATCCATGGAATTCAATAGTGGTAAAGAGGAAGGCCGGCTTCTGACTTCTGGATTTGGAAGATCTTGGTTCTAGAAATAAGGGAAAAGCAGTGTAAAAAAACAGGCACCTGTTGGGTGTGGGCTAAAATGTACTGATATATCTCACTAGAGCAAATTTTATTTCTAATGGCTCAGAGGCGTTGTCTGCATGGCATTTTCCAGGCAGACAAATTTTTTCTGCTTGCATTTTGAGTTGTCTGGAGGCTGCAGGGATGTGAGTACTTAGTGCTGAGTCTAAACTGGTGGGCCTGGCTGGCTGACAAGGTGCAGAAACTTGGGCTGAGCTTGAACTACCAGGGCTTCAAGCTGATTTGTAACATTGACAGACTGACGTAAAAAAACATGTAAATATATCCAAAATGCACCTGCTAAGTATAACACACAAGTTTTGACTCTGATTCATCAAAAATGTGGTTTATTGCAGCATAATATCAATCTTTCCCTCATTTCCATATGGCTTACTTTTCAAAGAGATTTCTTCAATGTAAAATCAATCCCAGTGCAGACAGACTGTGCAATGCCTGCTTGATGCACAAAGCCAGGGTACGGGATTTACATGAAAATGAATTTCTGAATAACCAAAGTCAGAGGCAACTTCCAAGGCAAAGATCAAGAAAATTCCTTTGCACAGTTTCGTAATGAAGAAAAGAAATGCCTTTTTTTTTCTAAAATAAAGTACAGTAACATGTCACCTGAGGGCAGCATCCGCTTCTTTTGTCCTCCCTGCAGACTGAAGATATCAGAGTGACCCAGTCTTCTATTTCCTGCCTGAAGTTGGAACAAGAAGAACAAAAACTTACTGACAGGTAACACACAAGGGGTTTTCCTTTTGCCTACCTCTTCCTGTGGGGCCCAAAACAAAAATTCCTGAGATCAAGGGGAAAACCTTGCACCTGCCTATCAGGAAAGAGTGCTTGTGTGGTCATAGCCAGATGGCAAATTCTGACTCAGAGAACTAATAAGGCTTGGGAATACATTTGGGCCATCAGGATGAGAAACACACCATGAAAGGACTGTTGAAGCTGTTTTTCATGCTTGCAGTGGATTTAGCTAGATTAATTCTGGAATGCTTCCCACGGTGTGGGCTGTGAGAGCCGCACCCCGGGGGAAGGCGTTGGGTGCCACGCTCCACAGCACTCAGGTATGTGTTTTTCTTCTTATCAGGATTTCACACATCAGCTGCTCTTCTGCAAAAAGGCAAAAAATCCCCTGATACACTCGTGACTGGGAAACTGAAGAGGAGATGCTGGCAAACCAGCAGTACAGGAGCACTGTGACAAACATCCTTCTCGCTCACCTAACTGAGCTTTGGCTGATCACCTCCACAGAAACAGTTTCTGCCCCTGTTCAGGACTCAATTCCAGCTTGAAAAAGCACAGACTGCACCACCCTGCTGCAGCAAAAGCCCCAGTCAGTACTTCTGGGGATTGTTTTCCTTCAGGAGAATTTTTGCCTTCTGTCTGCTTCCCTCGATTAATAACCTAGTTTTCAGGCAATATTATTCCCTGTGATTTATCCATGAGGAGCAGAACCTTTTCTAACTCTCAGGAGCTGCTGGGTGAGAAGGCAAAGGTCTCTGCTGTTTCTTGTCCCCTAACCAGCACAGTTTGAAATGGCACTGCCAGGCTGAGGTACTGCCACTGCCATCCCCACTCCCAGCCCTGTGCTCCCACTGCTTTCACAGGCTGGATGCTGTGACTCTGTGGCTGCAGGGAAGGTGAGCTCACCTGAACCAGCAAAAAATTAACCCAGCCATGAGTAAGGGGAGGAAATGCCACAGAAAAAAGCTGTTTTCCATTGGATCAGGCAGCTGGACCACCTCACCCCAGAGCTGTGCCATCAGCAGCTGAGACACAGAAGGGAAAAGAGTGGCTGTGAAGGAGCAGGACCCTATCTTGAGGCAGCAGCTTAGAGCTACACGAGTTTAACAGCACTGTCACACTGCTTTTGCACATCTTGCTGTGCCCACCTGCTGCTCCCAATGAGGTAATAACATCTGTTTCCAGTGCTGATGGACATCACCTGCTCAGGAAGGCATTTAAACATCTTCCTCACCGTTTCCATAATTTCAGCATTACTTATGCCAACTTCAATACTTATGATTCTGTGAAGATAACCATATGAAACATTCTATATAACTCTACACAAATAGGCATGCACATGTATGTGTTACATACAAATAGACACACATAGTTACATACAAATAGACATACACATACATGTGTGCATGTCCATATTTTACTCTGAGCACAGCATAATATGATGAGATCTGCAAGGGAAAAGTTAAATGCTTTTCCACAGAAAAAAGTGCTCCAAAAAATAAATGCATACATTCAAAAGATATGGTCTTTCAATTAAGAAAATCTCCAGGCAAAAATATAAAATTAACTTTTGCAAAGTGCCCAGACTATAGATCTTCAATTCTGGAAAAAGGGGCTTTTGGTTTAATTCAGAACCGTGAAAAGAAAAAACAGTATGAAAAATCTCTTGTGGAAGTTTTTTAACTACTATAAAACAATAGACTTGACTTGAAACTAAAACAGTAGATTTGATTTGAAACTAATTGTATATTAATAGTGTTTTAATGGAGGGGAAGAGGAACAGAAGTACTTTTAATGGATACTTGAAGCACTTGAAGCACTACGCCATTAACTTCCAAGAAGTCAAATTAATAAAAGTAATAACAACAACAATTATGATAATAATGTAACCACAGACCACTGAGCAAACTGCAATATTTTTGAAAGCTTCACAATGTAAATCCTTTTAATGGAAAAAGCATAACAGCAATGTGATGAGTGATCTCCATGCCTAACAATTCCAGGAGCCTGGAGTATTAACCTCTAAACCTGACAGGAAAATATTTACATTTCCCATCACGTTTTCTGTTTCCCTTGCACATATCTCATACCACCCATGGCATGGTAAAGGGTGCCAGTCCAAATCCAGTGATACTCAGTCTTGCCGCAGTAGGCACTGTGCTGAGAGAAGGAAATGACCAACCCAAACGAGCCAAGCAGAGAATTTCTTGGCAGAATAAGAGGCAGAGAGCAACCATAATCAGCCCAGAGTGTTATGAGAAAGCCAGAAGAACTTTGCACAAACCTCCAAAGCACTTTGTGAGGCTGTAAGCTGAGAGAGAGTGTATGCCACAGCTGAGAGTGGCACAGCCTGTCCTTATTCACATGTGAATGAATGCATAGCACTGTTCTCACAGGAGGTAAAATGTGTTTTATTGCAGGAACACAGCTTGTGGGATCATGCAGATATCTTGTTGGCAGATACATCACAACAATCACTCACACAAAAGAAAATTACAATAAAGCAATTCAGGATTTTCACTTCTATCTATGTCATAGTTGAACCCAAAGCCTACAAATCCCAAGGGACTGTTTGGTGGACTTCATTGGGTTTGAATCAGGAACCCAATCCTGACTTGTTCAGTCAGGAACAAATGCTTGTACAATCAATGGCCATTGAAGAGTGCTGATACAGGAGTGAAAATAATAAAAAAGATACATTTGAGCTACATACTGATCAACAGCTATGGAGCCTTTTATGTGCTGGCCTTTTAGATACTTCAGGATGTAATTCCCTGTGCTGGATTTGGACAAGACAAAAAGACGCCTTTTCCAGGAATTCTGCCAAAGAGAAAGCAATTTGTCTCCCATTAAAATTCAGGATAGCAGATATGAAGGATTGCTGAAATATGACTAATCTGTGCTAGTTTACCTGTGAGCTGAAAAGCTGAAGAGGTGGTGATTTGATGAGGAACCCGTGCTTGCAGACTCCACCTTCAGGGCAAAACGTATTTTGAATTCTCACTAATCAAAGAGAAATGAACAGCACCATTACTTAACTTGCTGCCAATTAATCTCTTTAAAAAGACCTGTGTGAACTGGAAATTGTTGCTTAGCACTGGGGTTCTGGGCTTAAACGACCATAAGACAAACACAAATCAAGGCTATAAAATATAGAGCCAGGCCTTGCTTCCCTGATGTTAATGCTGACAACTGGCCCAAACTGTAAAGTAACGGTAGTGAAAATGTAGGGGCTCAGAAAATACCATGAGCTACTGTCAGATTTAACTGATCCTACTTAACTTTTGGGGTCTGGTCTTATTTAGCTCCATAATTAGTGATCTGAAATGCACCCCTAAAGAAATTCATAGATGGTATTCAATCAGCTAAAGATAGTTAATCTCACAACTTTACTACTGACAAATTTTAGTACAAGACATTTTGTACCTGCAGAATTTCTTTTACTTGTAGAAGCCATCCCAATTGTTTCTTCCACCCACATAACAAAAAGAGCAAAAATGTTGAAGCTACTTCCTTTCAGTTTGCTTGTTGCTGAGCAGCATTTCACTGCACACACAATTGCTGTTGAGAAAATAACAAAAACCTTACAACAACTAATTTTCATACTGATGGTCAAGATGCATAAAATAGCCATAACGATTAATTTAAATATATTTATAAATAATTTTATATAATATTAAATTATACACTATATTCCATGTTTGTTATTTTATAATACAATCACATAATTACAAATAACAAATATTATTTATTTTTATAGGCCAAAAAGATGATTTGCCTATAAGTGATGAAAGATGCCAAGAGAAATTAATTTTCTTTTGCACTAGTCACACCACCTGTAACCTGGGAATACTGCATCCATGTATGCTTCTGACACTGCTTTGCCAGTATGATCAGTCCTGTATAAAATTGGCATAACTTGGCCTAAAGAGTTTAAAATACATGTAGAAAACACAGTTATAACACTATGGGAATTTTAATAATTTGCAAGCTTGTTGTATTACTACAATGCCTTTTGAAAAGTTTCCCTTCGCCTTACCTCAAAACTCTCATTCCCTGCAAAATCAGATCTTGGCTGGAAGTTGTTTTACCTACAAGGAGGGTGCACAGACCCTCTTGTGCCACCTTCTTGTGCCTCTCCTGGGAAGATCTGAAGGATTACAAGTGCTGTTCTCTGGTTCTTTACTGAGAACCCTGTCTGCAGTGAGAGATTTAAGGGCTTTCCTCTGTTTCTCTTTCTTCAGTGACTTACTCCATGGTGCCAAAAGTAAGCATGATACAGTCAGGAGTAGAGTGGTCAGGAATGGGGTGGGTTTCAAATGGAATTTTACCCCTGAGACACAACTAAAACTACAGACTTTCATTCCTCCTGTTCCAGGCTGTAAATGGGAATAACCCACTGCAAACTTAGGTCCATCAGAGGTTTCTGCACATTTCTGTCTGTATTTTTTTGAGGTTTTTTTCAGGGAAACCTTTGCAATTTTTTGCCTTTTGGGGAGAAAGATTTGTTGTACAAATGCCATGATAAACTGTTATAAAATTTGCTTCTAGAGTTTTCATCTGCTGCCTACCAGAAAAATAAAAGGACAAAAAAGCAATTTCCAAAACTGACTGTACACATTCCAAAAAATGACTGTACACAAAGTCAATAGTAGGGGCACACACCTGGGGCTGCAATGAAAGGCAATGTATTGTTCTGTTCAGTGTGACTGACAGTCACCTCAACTGGCAAACAGTGCAATTACTACAAAACAATGTTCCAAGAGTCTCTGACAGGATAAAAATCTCTTCTGTATGTCAGCAAAAGTCAAGATTTGCATGTGGGAAGACAAATACCTGTGAGATTAGTTGTGCTATCTCACTCTGCCTTTTGGGAAACAGTTTTTAATTGTTACATTTAATTGTTTTTTCAACAGAAAGCAACATTGTAAACAGGCTATGTCTAATTCAAAATAGAAAATGCCAATTCCATGATTATACGCCCTCAGATTTTTTTATGCCAGGCATTAAGGGATTTGATTGCTTCAAACCTTTTGAAATGCAATGAGACACTTCAGTCAAAATGCAAATAAAATACCTCAAATCATCATGATGAAAGCTATTATAAAACTTCAAAAATTTCCAAGATAAGGAAAACAAACTGTGTTAATACTTACAAGCAAAATGTCTTCATGGTGAAGAAGGTTTTAGAGACATACACCTTCAAGTAAACCCAGATTTCCTGTACTGCCTCCTGCAGCAAAGCATGGTGTGTCCTTGCCCTGCATTGTGACTGCCCTCTTATAGTCCATGTATAAATACAAACACCCTGAAACATGACCCACAAGGAAATTCCTCTTTCTGCATGGGAAGCAAACTAAAGACTGCTCTGGAAAGGGGAAATCCAGAAGATTAATATTCACTCAGAAGCAATGAAAAACATGCACATTTGAGGCAGGGATAAATGTCTCCTATACAGAAAAAAAGCTTGGAGACAGCATGGTTTTGTTGGTTCAGCTTTCTGAAAAGTCTCTTCATTTCCCAAGTTGTTTCTAAAGCATAATATCCATCTGCCTGTCCTACCCAAGTCACCCAATGCCAAATTACTTTTCTAATCTACCCTTCCCCTGCCACTGTAAACCTCCTCCTGAAAAGGTGCCAGAGACCACCCGCATTCTTTAAAGAGAAATAGACTGGGATATATCTTGATTGGTTTTTACTTTACCAGATCGAGTGACAAATGTGCAGATATACAAAGGAAATTTTTTAAAAAAAGGTCTTTATTGATGTCATGCTCAATACATCCATAAAGCACCATTTATTTAATTCAAACAACTGTAAATTTGACTTATGAAAAAAATATATGTCTCACTATATCACAGTATTTCAAAATATTAGAAAATATCTGAAATATATTTGGAATATATGTCTCACTATGTCACAGTATTTGAAAATATTGAAAATTTTTGAAAAAATTAAGAAAATAAACTTAACAATTTGGTAACTTGGCTTTAATACTATGCACTTATTTTCTCTGAAGGAGAATAGAGGAGTATAGAGTACATTAACTGGAAAAAGCATGAACAACTAATTCTTTACCAGTTTAACCAAATCATTAAATTTACTTTTTGATCTAGCTACCAACTAAAGTGAATGTAAAAAGTAGAAATATAAACATCACCAACATAACTCTAAAACAAAATCAAGACTGTACAGTAACTAAGAAGGCACTTCTGGTTTCTGATTCAAGTAAGCACTTCCAGTTTTGGCAAACCTCCTCACAACTAGAAATTAAATGTAAAACATACATTTGTTACTGGAACATATAATTCTACCTTTCCAACACTGAATTTTAATGTTTTACAATAAAGCCTTGTCATTAAGCCACTGTCTGATGGTTCAAAAGTTCTGAATCAACAAGCAGACATTTTTATTTCTGCAATACCACCATTTCAGGTTGTTCTCTCAGTCAATTGTCATTTGCAAGGCAAAATATCTTTATAATGGCACTTTAATATGGTATCATCCAAGTCAAATTTGCCAATCTTTTACAAAGCTTTTGATTGTTCCATTTGTTACATTTCTATACTATTCAGTTAAATAATGTAAAAATATTGATTTTTTTATACATTCATCTTATGCTAGAATGGTGACTAAGTAAACTGACTTCCAGATTGAGCACAGAGCAATCATTAGCCTTCATTAATATTATTCATTAAAAGGAAATTAATATACTAGACTAAGAAACACCCTTTTAAATACTTACAAACTGTTTTATTACTGGACATATCCATAATATAATGGTCTTTGGAAATTTCCAAGGAGATTTTGGTTCCATGAGCTAGTGGTAAACGAGGAGTCTTAAGATCTTTTTTTTATATTCTTAATTTACAATCTGCTTTCTGGGAACAAACTTTATAGGTTACTGACTCCTAACATCTTCAGTAGCCATAAATCATGACAGCCACACTAAGGGAAACCAAGATACAATAATTAGAAACAGCTGTCTGGCTGGCCCACAGCTTCTTTAAAGTATTGCATACTGTCCACCCATCAGATACCCCAGCTTATACAGTATAAAAATCTAGTGTTACTACATTTCTCTTATTAGAAATGTGTTACTCCTGTTTACAATCACATCTCCACCCATAATCATGCCCTGACCTTTCACCACGGGCTGCACTGAAATGCATTTTCAGAAGTAAAGTTCCTTGGTGAGCATGGAGACCACGCAGGGAATCTGCTTCTTCTCGCTGAAGCGGGGATCGTCCGACTGCGACTCGAAATTGGTGGCCACCACGTAGTTCACCCGTGTCAGGATCTGCATGATCTCAAGCTGCTTCCCGTGCTCATTCAGCACAGAGCACAAAGACTGCACAAACCAGGAGCCTCTCCCAGGATTTCTCCAGGAGTAATAACCTGATGGGAAAGACAAGGAAGAAAATACATGGGGTTATTTTCGCTCTTTTGTGTGGAAGATTCTGGGCAAAGATTAACAGTGCATGCACAGAAAGCTGAACTCTTAACAGCTGTATTACATATCCTACTTCATTAAAGCTGAGAATAATGTATATTAAGTCTCCAAACCTCACACTGCTTAAGTACCATTCTACATTTTGGCATTTGGGAATCTGCAAGAAGGAAAATTACACAGGTTTCCTTTCTGAGAATAAGTTTTGTACTGTAACTATTCCTCTTCCCGCCTTCATCACGTATTCAACACATCAGGACGTGGAAGGACAGGATTCCCAGAAAACAGTACTGCCTTTGCCATCTGTAATCTCCCTTTTCCTCTACAGCCAGTGTAGAAGGGCTGGATACGCAATGTACCCTTTGTGTTTTGCCCATCAGTGTACAATGTACTATCAGTGGGGGTCCATCTCCAATCCAGTCACTATGGATGGTGAGTTTTCAGGCTTCTACCCCCACCTTGACCCTCTCTTCCTTACCTGGCACTGTGGAATAAGCAAACAGAAAATCTGCTTCTACTGGGATTTTGTATCTCGGGTTGGCATCTGTCTCCAGGGTGTCATTGGCAGGTCCAGAGTCAGTTTGTATACCTTCATCAAATTCAGAGCCTCTGCAGGCCTGAAAGCAGAGAATATAAATAGAATGTTTCCAACAGTTATAACAATTACAATTCATCAAAATTCTTTAATGGAGTCAGTTCTAATCAGTACTTTGCATGTATTAAAAGCAGAGATGCCGTTCTGGGGGATATCTAATTGTTCAGTGATAAAGTTACTAGCTTCCCCTTTTACAAATATACATTCTGTAAGTAGAGGGAGGCAAAGGTGTTGAGGCTGTGCATCTCAGTTGTTTGTCAACAGGTGCCACGTCAGCATTGGTTTATTCTAACCATGATTAATTTTACCAGTCCAAAGTCATTCTCAGCACTCAATTATTACATAATGCCATGTCCAGTGTGACCTTCTGGACAATTTCTTGACAGTGGATTGATTCCACAGGTGGAGACTCTGTTGTACTCTTTGGCCACCCATTATAAGTATATTGCATTTTTAATATTTTTCCATTTATCTCTTTGATTTTAATTTTCTCTTAATCATGGGTTTAGATAAAGAGCACACTGGGACAATGGTCCGGGTGGGTAATTTTCAGCTCTTGATCAGTAGCTTTGACTGACAGCTCTTGCAAAAGAACAAGTCTGACTGGCTTATATAACACAGCTGACTGCCTTTATTAAGATAATTTTAAAGTCTATAAAGTAACCATTTCAAAAGTGTAATTAGAAGAAACATCACTTTAGTAGAATGAAGAGTCTAAAACAGTTTTCACTTTGAGGATGAGGATTAATTGAAGGAATAGCCTAGGGAAAACAACATCTGCTACAACTCTTATATGTAAATAATACTATGTATTACGTTAAAAAGAGAATGCAGACCCATGATATGTCAGTTAATGCTGTTTGAAACAGTTGCCTTTTAAAGTTTAACTAATATACAATTCATTACATGCTAATTTAAAAATGAAATATAAATTTTTAGGCTACTAAGGAAAAGAAAAGTATTCCTTTAAGTAGTAATTTGTAGAGGCAGCCTTAATTCAAAGAGACCTGGACAGTATTATTCCTTCTGAAAATCATGTACTGTCCTTAGCTCTGTCTGCACAAAAGTGAGTTTATCTTTCCTCTTTGAAGTTCATATATTACCAAGAGAAAACATGTAGAAAATTACCATGATAATATTCTTTATATCTGTGAATCTGGTATATAAATTATTTTTTAAAAACAAACAATAATTTTACCCATAGACAACATCTCTCAACACATTTTTTCACAAAACCTCCAGCAGCATTCAGTAAGTCAAGCTACAGGGTTTTTCTAGGGCAGACAACCAGCAGAGCATGATTTCCCTGCTGCAGCAGTAGTATACTGTTTACCTTAGGGCTATTACCTGAATGAAGAACAGTTTGGGTTTGCCTATGAGGCTTTTACACTTGTCTCCTCTGAACAGTGCAGTCAGACTCTTGATGGCCATGGGTCCATCTGTGCCATAGATAAGCCCTTCTTCCCCATGGCTTAGGAGGATACAGGCAAAACAGGCAGCATCACTGTGGTTCTCCTCAGCAGCTACAAGGCAAACACTTCTGAGTCAAAAGGAAGCTACGTTTTAAATGGAAATTATATTTAGCAAACACATTTTTCTGAGGCTAAATATACTCTGGGCTACTACTGTCAGGCATAAGAAGGAGTGGATCACTTTTACAGTGTGATGAGTACCTTGAGTACATGGATGCATCCTTTACTTGACTCTGAGTTTAGCCCACTGGAATCAACAGGCTGAACTCCTTATCTAACATGACAATATTAGGCTCTTCACCTAATACACAGGACAAGTGCTTCACAAGAACACTGTGCAGCTCTGAATTGATGTTGGGGGATGAGGTGGGGAATTAAGCCCAGTCCATTCAGAAAAGAAGTCCTTCCATACAGACAATTGTACATGTGGGACCTAAGCAATCTGCTCTACTTTAACATGCTGTGAGCAGGGAGTAGATTCAGTGATTTCCAAAGGACTGTTCCCCTCTAAATTATTCTGTGATTCTGAATTTTTACCTTCCTTCAGTACTTTTTCCATGGCATCACGGCTTCGGTCATGGTATATCTGAACCTCAAACCCCAAGTTTTTAAAACTCTTAGCAAGGTCTCCAGCATCTTTGTCAGTGCCATTGCGTGTGCCCATTCCTGCCAGAAAACAAAGAACATGCTTGACTGCAAGTCACACAACTCCAAATGATTCACGTGTTCAAAGGCAAATGTTTAAGTTTGTAATTGATAAACTTAACCAATGTCTCGGTGACATGTTTTTAAAACAATCCTCTAGCAGGACTGGGAACAAATTGTGAGATTTTAAAAATAATGCTACGCTCAGTGTTAACACATATCTTATCCTGAAAAATGCTGGCGTGCCCCAGCACCTTGCAACACAAGGATGATCCATCTCCTTTTGGTTATGCAGTGCAACACAGGCACAAAGCACCCCACAGAAAACTTGTTGAAAAGTGTCCCCATTATACCCAGGAAAAGGAACTGATACAGAATCTTTGGGGAAAACAACCTACTGCGTCTGCCAAGTGTACAGGAAAAATCCTACAAGCCTGATTATAACACAAGTATTTGTCTACCTTGAAACCACATGTGGTCTGGAAAGTTAAATGCAGCAGTGTGAAAAGAGCACACCTACAGCTATTAGCTTTTGTAGCTCATAGCTGTAGCTCAGGGACAGAGAATTTATAATATGGGTTGCAGATGCCAAAGTTCAAATTTTAACAACATAATTTTAAACTCTGGAACAAAGGTTTGGTTTGAAGTTGGAATAGCCAGGAGACATGGTCTTTGAGACATATACTGAAAAGATGTTGAAAAGTGCTACTCTAACGTAAAGTATTAGAGAACAGAAAAAGTTTTAGCAACAACTGTTTATCAAAAAAGATAAAAACATTAATTAAAACTCCTTGTCCTAAAACCAGAATACTTATTGATTAAATAAAGTATAAAAATTCTGTGGTCTGTAAAGAGCATCATCAAAGAAAGAACATTACCTGTTTTGTCGTCAAAATTTTTGTTGTTTATAATAATACATTTGCCAACTTTCTTGTAATCCATATTATATTGGAATGTGGGTGTAACAATTCGGTATTGATTACTGAGAGAGGGCTTTGGCTGCTCTTCTTCTCCATTCTTCTTTTTTCTAGGTGAGCCAAACAAAATTATTGTTAGTGACCAGTCACATGCATGGCCTATTTACCGTAATTCAAACCATTTGTGCAGCCCTGCCCAACGTTTCTCCTTCTCTAATATTTGTTTTCTTCATTTA
This sequence comes from Trochalopteron elliotii, assembly GCA_024734555.1. NCBI lineage: Eukaryota > Metazoa > Chordata > Aves > Passeriformes > Leiothrichidae > Trochalopteron > Trochalopteron elliotii. The sequence continues at coordinate 1,869,879 of JANPWX010000042.1, forward strand.
CATTTCGGATCAAGGCATGAAGATCTTGTGATTTCCATGAAGTGATTATTCTGACCAGGTGAAATAACTCTGGAGTGACCTGCAGCCAACTGCAGGACACACAGATGCTGACCCAGAGATAAAACAAACTGCCTGCATGAAGTGAGGCTGGCAGTAACCTTTTGCAAACTGTTTCTGGACATATTTTACTTATTCTATAAGTAATTAATGTAAGAACAGATAGATTTCCCTTAATAGCTATTCCAGGAACATGAAGATATACAGTTTACCCAGCTGTGTAGATGAGATTAGTTTACTGAATCACCATCATCCCTAAATCCTGTGCAGATTAAGACTAAAGCAGTAGGTAGTTTCTACTGATAAAGGTTATAGATGTGAACAAGTCATGTGTTAATGTGGACTGCCAAACAGCAGTCTGAACCTATGTAAAAACCCAAGCACATTTCAAAGTAATCATTGATACCTGAACTTCACATCAAATAAAATCTAAGAAAAAACAAATCAAACTATTATAATAATTATGTTAATGGATTATATTAATAAATCTTCTCTGGTTATATGAGCATGTACTGATCTTTTTGCTATGTACAGGAGTCTTACATCGGATTAGAAAGAGATGCCAAGGGACAGCACAGACATTACTCCCAGATTTAATCTAAATAAAGTATTAATACTGAACCAATGACAGCCAGCATGCACACCTGATGTACAAGCATGAGGATCTCAGCAGTAGTTGCTTTTAGAGGTGGACTTTTTGGTCCAAGCAGGTGGCTTCAGGTGTGGTTAAGATTTCCTCAAGCAGAACAGAAGCCAGTAAGAGCCCATAAGGATTTTGATTCAACCTCGGGACTATAAGAAACTTTGGAGCTGGCCCACTTAAAAACAATGCTCAGGAAAGGGCAGAAGAACTTATTAGCACCTCTCTTATTTGTTCCAGCGTCCAGCTTCCCATAGTATTTATTGCTGATGTCTGAGAGGAAAATATAAACTACTTTCACAAAGAACTCTATAACACAGTTTGGTTATAACAAAATTAGATTTTTCCTATAATCTCAATTAATTTAAGTACTTTCACTATTCTCATTCTGACATCTTCCTAAAGAATTATTAATTTATTTGCTTCAATAATAACCTTCATGAAACTGCTATGAATTGATTAAGTGTTGTTTAGGTAATCTATTTTCTTACCTGCCTGATTTAACAATGGTTGTCTTTTAGCTTTAAGTGTCCTCTTCTTTATTACTAAAGGACAAGACTAATTGGAATCTACAATAAACCTTCTTTAAATGATTCATCGTGTATAAATGCTACTGCAATTCAATTTCAAAACAGCTTCTTCTTATCTTTGAGTGCCATCATGTTCTATTATAAAGGGCCAAATTAAATAGCTGCACCTGGCAGGCTTTCATTATACTCTTTTTACATGTGACCATCTTAATATAATGTCCTCTATTAGATCTCCCTTAGAGACTGAGAAACAAGATATCGTACCATATTTACTTGAGAATTATGTCTGGAAATACAGGGGGCTTTTTTTTTTCTGACAAACTGCAAATATGGATATTCTTCTTGCATATTCTTCTTGAAGGCTCTGGAAGCAAAAATTAAATATGCTTTGCCTCAAGAAAATGTTTTAACCAATTCTTAACTACTTCTTTTAAAGAATTATAGCTCTATGATACTGATACTACATTTGACTTTCAAAGAGATCTTGGGATTCTTATTTTAACCTAAAATTCCCCCTGTTCTTCCATCACCAGATAGTTCTTTGTCAAAGAGAGAAAAAGAAATTTCAGAACAAGAAATAACCACCCATGTCCACGAAGAGGCAATTCCTCAGCCCAGAAATTTGAGTTTCTACAGATTTATTTGGCTTCAGTGATTTCCTGAAAAAGTTGTTCAGATGACAGTGGCTGTTACAGACAATAACATATTTTCAAGGAGATTGTGCACACATTTCTGTTTATGTCCTACCCACGAACAGCTGCCAACACTCAGGAATGGACCCATTTGAGCAGTATCATGTTTGCACTGTCTGCTCTTCTAAAATGCTGGAAGTGACCTAATTCTAGCCCAGAAATCAGGCAGCCACGTTACCCCTCAAAAAGCCTCACTGAAAACAGCAGCAAGGGTTAAGTGGCACAGCAATGTAGCCACGCAGGTTCTCTGAAATCACTTCACTCCCAAGTTCAATAGTTTGCACTCATTCATGCAGAAATACTCGTGAGTTTAAGGGATGCAATTCCTGCTGCTGGAATTCTCAAAAGCAGCCAGAAGCTCTGTGCCAGTCAATGGCAAATGCCACAAACAAGCCTTGGCAGCACATTTCCCCATTCCTTAAGAGGACACTGGTTTTATTCTAATGATTCCTCCCAAGCTAAACAGGTTAATGAGATACTAAAAGAACCACAGCATGGTTACGCCTATCAGATCTTTACTGGCAGACAACAAAAAGTTCCAGGAATCTTTTGGCATCAGTCCAAACTGAATGAATAAAGGAGCAAAGGCTGTGGATTATACTTAGGCTGGACCTGCAACCAGACAGAAATTCTTTTTGGAAGATTCTGGCTCCTTTGCCAACTTAGCACAATATGGGAACTGCCTGACTGGACTACACTGACAGTATAGTGTCCAACTTTACAGATTCAACAAGGTAAATCAGACCTTGTAATGATAACTAATAAAGTTATAAATAAGTAATAATCAGGCCTTAAGGGAAATCTGTCAGTGACAGGCTGGCTTATGACTGAAAAGCCTAAATATTTTTTTCTGAACTTTGAACTGGACACCTGATAATATAAATGTTTACTGCTGTTCTTACTAAGCTTCCTAATGACTGTGTTTTCTAGAAGGGTTTCCACAGATTGGTTATATAGTGTTAGAAAAGGTTTTAAACTATGTGCCCTCTGCTTGATTTCTTTCTGCTTCTCTGACATCTAGTGTCTTTAATTTCCTTCTTTTGGGATTCAAACTTGCCTGGACTAAACTGAAAGTTGAATTTCATGACTGCTTACTCATTCTCCAGGTCTTAATTACAGCTGTGCCATTATTCCTTACACAGAAATATTCTCCCCATTATTGCTATCATATACTTCATGTTCTCTCCCTTTGGTCAAAAGTTCAGCAAAACTGAAACTCCACTCTGGCACTCTGACACAGCTTGCACATTTTCACCCTCACCATCTCTAAATCCAGGCCTTAGGCTTGCTAACAGCATATTTGGGGATGCAATTTCATCTAGTCTAGACTCAGTATCAACTCTGTGAAAATCATTATTATCAGCTTCTCACTTTTCGAATATAAAACTAAAGTTATCTATTCTATTTATCATTTTGTTACGGAATTTTTAAATAGTAAGAGTCAAGTGCTTTATCAGCATAAGTGGCTAAAATTCTGTCAAAGTCCATGGAGATGGACTCCACTTGCATGAGGAGTGGACTTGATCATCTAAAGGACTGCTACTTACCACAACAAACCTTCTTTTCTCTTATACTTGGAATAAACTATTTTTTCAATATGGTTCAAGTATTAAGGATAAAAACCAATACAAAAAAAACCAAACGGTATCACTGACAACATTTAACTATACCTAAAGATTATTTATAAAAAATAAAGCAGTGTCTCTTAGCAGCTGTGGTTTTCTCTCCTTTGTCTTCCTTTCTACTGGCACCTTCCTCAGTTCCTGCTGCTACCATATATTAGTGTGACATACCAACATATCAAGAATCCACGTGTAGGACAAAGGCTTCCTTGAGCATTGTCTTTATTCATCTAGTATTCATCTACTCCTCTGCCTGGCTATTTAAGTGATTGTTCTTTTCCAGGGAGAGTTGTTCAAAAACTCTAAACTCTGAAAATGATATTACAGAGGGATGTCTAGGTTTTAAAAAAAGCTATAGTCCCTTTCTCTCCCAGGAACATTAGGGTCTTTTGTTGCTGCACTGAAAAATGTAAGCAGGTAAAAAAATTCTACAGTTCTATACTATTTAGTTTAAGGGAGCTGACATTCAGAGTTGGGTGGAAAAGGCCACACTGATTCCATTAATTTCTATTTGAAGTAAACCCACAAAAGGAGAGAACTGTGTCTTACTCTGCTCTACGCAGTTCAGTAAACTTCACCTTTCCTTGATAAGGAATATCTCAAAGCATTAAGACAGTTTTACTCTGGCTTCCTTCTTTTATACAATGTGCAATATAATTTCTGAATAACTGATAACATGTTTCTGTTAAAAAGAAAATTTTCCCTTAAAAACATGGTGTCTTTGCAAAACACATCACTTCAGGATTCCTTATAGAGTCCAAATGCTTTTTTGGCATTGGTGAATAGTTTTATTCTAGTTTCTGTCACATTCTCAGCCTTTCTGTTGAATCTAGGCAAGATTACAGCAGTGGACAGTACAAATATTATCAGGTAATCCATTGGCACCCACCAGAACTTTCATACACTAAAGTGTTGTGAGATGCAAGGTGTCTTAAATTGCAATGCTCTTCAATCTATTACAAACAACTGAGATGTTTCCCTTAGGACTTTTGGCATTTGGGGACCTCTTTACAGGCTTCATTTGAATAAGTTTCCCATTAAGTTACATTATTGTGGAATGCATGGGACAATGCATTAGTTCTAAGGCCTCTAAAGAAACTTACATAGCCTATATTGCTGATTTATTTTTATGCAATTTGTGTGGCTCTATATTGCTCTTTCTGTCTAAAAACCCCCACTCCTTCCATTGTTGCATGCACAGTATAAATTATGTTTGTGACTACTGCTCATCACAAATGCCATTTGCTCTCCTGGGGGAAAATCCTGGACTGGAATATTTATTTAAAAAGATAGTGAAAGGATAGACAGAAAACAATGAAAATGAAAATAAGATTGTGTTTGAATTCACAAGGCATCACTAAGCTATTTGTAATAAAACTGAGTGTGCTGGAGATCAATTTGCTTATTAATAAAAAGAAACTGAACAGGAAACAGAACTTATAAATTAGCCAAAACAAGGTTCAATATTTTGTTCTATGTTTCTACCTTAGCCTCAATAATTAGTGGTCTGATGTGGGCTCCATAACTCATGTCTAATGTTTCTGATGATCATACATTAAGATCTCTTACTAATACATAACCTTCTCTTCAAACTACCAGCTTTAATACTTTTATTCAGCTTTAACACCTTTATCCGGTCTAATTTCACTGTATTTAATACACCTCTAATTACTGTACATTCTCCTCACTTTGAATGCTTTTTTTTTAATCTTGAACCCTGTTGGCAATATCAAGCAAAAGACACTTGTTAAACCTGACTAGAGCTTTTTAGATCTTAAGTTCTCTAAGCCAGACTCTTTGTTCTTTGTCAGATCTGTTTTGGCAGTGTCACACAGATTTAGAACTGCATGCAAATAACAGATTATCCTGTTGCCTTTTTCATTAATATTGCATCAGGTTGGCAGCACAGCAACATTTCTGGACAAGAAGAATGTTTCACTACTTGAATTATCTTTTATAAAAATGAATATTCCTTTACTGTTAAAGATCAGAAAGCATAAATTATGTGGGATAAAAACTAAACCACAAGGTCTTGACCAAATACTTAAACAATTACAGTCCATTTGAAAGTGCATACTCATGCTTGCAAATTATTTGCCAGAAGGGACACTGAAAGGAAAAGCTTAATAGTTGAAACAAAAGTCTCCTGAGGAAAAAGGGGCAATACCAATTGTATAGGAGGAAGTTCAAGTAAGCATTGCATACTTTCAATTTCCCTATTAGCAAATGTTAGCAAAGGACTGCTGAATTGATAGATGAGCACCAACAAAATCACCAGTCCTTAGAAGGTTGTTTTAAAATATATTCCAGATAGGTGTCAGAAAAAACTGAAAAAAATTCTAATATGGAAGTCATGATATTTTCCATACAATAGAAAGTCTTCATTTAGCAAAGAGAAGAAAAGTGGTCCTACAAAACTGCAGATAGAAGTTCCCCAGAAAGCATTTAAACATTATTTCCCCTACTTTGGGGAATCCCATGGCAAGGAGATGTCTTACACAAAAGGCATGAAAACCGACAGCTGCAATTTAGATTAGCAAACATAAACAACACAACACCACACACATATACACACACACAAAAACCAGTGTTCCTAGATTTCTGCTCCCTGTCAGGATCTTGTTTCATCTGTTAACGAAAATCAAAATTTCAGTGAAACATGCTAAACTGATAATACTGGACTCTGAAGTTCATATTTGTTGATGATATATAAAGTCTGTGCTGCCCTTGCCTATTTATACATTGCTTTGCCAAAATGTCTCAACTTTAAAAGCCATTTTTGGGAATGGGTGGAATAAAGGGAAATGGCCAATGTGCTTCCTGGAACACCACAGCCCCCAGTGAACACACTCCACTTACCTCCTGGGAGCAACAGGACTGCTCAGGCAATAAAATGATGACTGTAAATGTTCTCAAGAACAGGGTCATAGGAATTAATTAGCCTTCAATTTCTTTTTGAACTGTTCATGACTTCTTAAGGGCATTTTTGGAATCAGACTGTCAGCTGACTAAACAAAGCCAGTTTGAAAGTCAACAGAGGCAAAACGTTTTCCTTGAATGAACCTCAAGTTAGGAACCTACTAGGACAATACCTCTTGCTCATTTGGGAACTTCAAATAATTGTAAACACAGTGAATTTGAACAGAAAATGTTGCTATAGTAGTATCAAAAGAAAGGAGTTAGATAAACAATAAGATTACTTCCTTGAACTTATCAAGATAATAGTAGAGCTGGGAAGGACCTAAACTATCATTAAAAAAATTCTTTCCAAGACTGGACTGAGTTCATTCATCCAAAAAACCAATATCATACTACAAATGTACTTTTGTTCTTGCTATGACGTATGTAACAGTACTGTAACAGATTTCACAGAAAATTTGCAAAATAAACCACTTTGTTTTATTTAAAGAAATCCTGGCATTTCCCTAAATTTCCTAATATCACATCCAAGAGTACAACACAGAATAAAATATATTTATTAAGACCATATGCTAGCTATGCTTTGCCCAATTAACTTGATGAAAGGTATTAAACAAATCAAAGTAAGTTGTGCTTCTGGTGTTGAATAACTTTGGGAAAGTAACCCTGTAACTCTTGGTCTTTGTTTTCCCATTACAAAATTAAGTCTAAATAAACTTATTTCATAAAGCAATTGCAGATCATGTGGCTTCTTTTCAGGGGAGGGTAGTGCAAAAACTGGTGCCCCATGTCCTGACCAACTGAGCCAATCTCAGTGGCAATCCTGTGCCCTGTGCTCTGGGATGACCCTGCTCCAGCAGGGAGCAGGACCAGATGACCCACTGTGGTCCCTTCCAACCTGACCCACTCTGGGATTCTGTCCACTAAAGTAGAGAATAATTTTAAAATTCTTATTTTGTACATCTGTGCGATGTTTATGTCTGGAGTGTGTGGGTTAGCTTACTGACAGGTGCCTCCTGGAAAGAAAATGTATGAAACAAAGCCATCCTTACTATAAAGTTATTGTTTACATTTTTATGTGGATCTTACAGTGGATCTCAGTCCAGAAACAAACTCCTACCTTTGATTACTGCACACTGGTTTCCCTGAAAAGAGAAAACTGCTAGTGCCTGTATATGACTACTGAACATCAATTGAAACACTGAACACATTTTAAATACCTCATTATAAGACATTTTTCAGACCCTAAGCTACTCTGGTAGCTTTTTTGTTCCATTTTAGTTTCAGATCCATCCCCAGCTAGGAGAGAGAATCTCCTCTAAAAACCTGGAAAACTGAGAAACTCAGTCCAAGACTATTCACAGTAAAATGAAAGAGTTGAGCTGTTTGAAAGAACAAGCCTCAGATTACAACTTCTGGCATACTTTGTAAATGTCTTTTGAAGTTCTGACAGTTAATCTAAATAAGCCTTTCTGTCTTTTTAAGTATGTGTTAGTGATGGCCTTAACTAATTCAAATCAAAACTACGACTACAATTTAATTTATTATACACAAATGAAGCAGACCACATGCATTGGGACTAAGCCAGCTCCACTTTGGACAAAAAATTTCAACAGACTAATATCTAATATTGTCCACATTTCACAACAGTTAAAAGAAGACAAAAATAAAAAGAAAAGAAACAGGTAGCAGTGCCCTAGTTTTGTGCACTTAATATTTTAGGGTCACTTACAACCCATATGACAATTTTGTGGTGTGATGCCTGCAAAACAGAGTTCTAAACTCTCAATCACCACGTTGTAAGTGAGATTCAGCTCCCCAGTTAGCTGCATGATATCTGCCATGCAGGCCTCACAATATTGTATCCAACATAATAGCCAAAAAACATTCAAAAGGTGAATTTTTACAAATAAAGAATTTTGCTTGCTGAAAGGCTTTCTGCTCACTTCTGGAAAACCTGCACATCCATACCTTCCATGGGTGTTCTGGAAACTGAAATCTTACCTGATCATACCCTAGGCAGCAAAATGTACATAGGCAACTGACAATTATATGCAAAAATGAGATGAAGCTTCTTTTACCTTTCAAAGGTACTAAGAAAAATTAACAGGTACATATGGACTGCTTGGAAAATGACTCAAAATAAAGCAAGCCCTCCAAATTCTAATGTTCAGAGAACACTCTGGGAAGTATTAGCAATTGCACAATGCCAGTGGAGCTATGATTAGCTAAACCAAACTGTTTTAGGGTATAAACTCATGATTTTTCCAAACAGCTGGCAGAGAAGGAAGGAGGCGAGTAACATTCTACAGTACCTTGGCTCATCATCAAATGGTACCCCACACTGCATCTGAAAACAGCTTCAGCTTGTCCTCAGGAGCAAGTCTGACGTTCTGTGCTATTGCTAGGAGCCCACCATGCTCGGGGCTGCATTGCAGAGAGAAGCAGGGTGCTCTGTGTGCTCAGGCCCCAGCATTTGCCGCTGTCAGCAGTGGGTCACGCTGGACTGTTCTGTGGGGCTATTCAAACCCTGGAGCCATCACCCTGCGGGCTGAGGTCATGCAGGCCTGAGCTACCTTTGCTGACAGGCAGAAAACACACTCCCATCACTCATTCTACCTCTGCCCCTGTGTGAAAACAGAATTTTGGGATGGAGGGCAGGACAGTAGACTTCACTCTGTGATACGTCCCTCTTCCTCCTGTCAAAACCTGATCCACCATTACTGCAATATTTACACAATGAATGTTTCTAGCAAAATAATGAACAATCATCATTAACTAAATATAAGATTAGTTGTACCTAAGATGTATAGTTTACAAACTTTACATGCAGTTGTATAGTTTACAAATATGTAACTTTACAAATGTAAAGACGTACAGTTTACAAAATCTCTCTGTACTTTAATTAATAAAACTACTTCCTACATGTTTACCCTCAAACACTTTTGGTTTATTATAAATTTGGCTTAAATTTGTTTGGATTGCTCTGAAAGCTCAAACGTCACACTACAAAATAACTGTCCTCCAAATCCTGTATGATATAGCCCAGAGTTTGTAGCCATGAAGGAAATAAATTACTACACTAAAAAGTAATTAGGATATTTGACTGTGATTACTTCAGATACAGTTCCTGGATAACCCAGTGTTTGCTGTACTTCACATTAAAAAGTCTCTAAGGAGACTGGAAACAAATATTGACTGTGAATCAATGAGTTCTTGTAATGTAGACTAGAAACCATTCCAAGATACTTGGGCTTTTCCTATGAGGCACATCCAATAAGCATCTAAGGGAAAGCACAAGCACAGATCACAGTTTCCACTTATTGTTAAATACTCCTGCAGTGTTCTCCAGAAGCTGAGTTACAGATCTAACAAAAATTGCTTTAACAAAACAACAACAAACAACAACAACACCACCCCACCACACCACAACCCCCCCCCCCCAAAAAAAAAAATAACAAAAAAACAACAAACAACAACAACACCACCCCACCCCCACCCCCCAAAAAAAAAAAACAAACAAAAAAACCCCAAACTAAAACCAACCAAAACCACCTCTGACTTCAAAAAGAGTGATAAAAATGAAATATCCCTGTTGTTCCTTGTTACAATATCTTAATTTTCTTTGTAGGAACTTTTCCAGGCCATAAATTACTTCTGAAATTTCATGTGTAGTGCTTTCAGGTGAACATAAATGATCGATATTTACCTTGTGCTAAGCAGAACAAACAAACCCCAAACAAAATTCAAATTATATTGTGATAGAGTTTGGAGCTGTGACAGTAAAAGGAAAGATCATCACCCATTTACAGGACAAACTAAGGCACAGTGACTTCCTTAGAGACATTAAGGAAACATGAGGCTGAAACAGGAGGTCAGCTCAGACATCTGAGTTGCAGCCCAGAACATAATTTCAGATAATGATTCATCAGCTGTTATTTGCTTTAAAGTAGCTTGCTATTTTTAGCCTGGCTAAGGATAAAAGAGATACTTTTCTTAGTAATATTTACTTTGAATGGTCTATAATATTCTGACACTGAAAAATGTGTAACAGAATGGACAGCTCTGGAAAATATATGTATCTGCATCACTGTGACACTATTCTTCATGAAAAGTTCTACCTGAAAAGCAGCTTCTTTTACAAATCAATATAAAAATAAGCTGTTGGTAATCCCCATACAGGCACTTACGAGCTGGACTCGATGATCATTGTGGGTCCCTTCCAATCCAGAATGAATGAGATACTGAGAAAAGTGGATGGAAAATAGATCCCCAAAAGACAGAGGAACAACAGAAAAACTTAGCTGAAATAAAAACAACTTTCTATACCTTTTACAACTCCAGACCTGATGTTCAGCTGAGGATGAATCTCAAACATGAATATTTATTCTTTGAAGGACAAATTGATTTATATTGAGAAATATGGCTGTACTGAGACAAGGGCCATGAAAAAACAGACAGCCTTTGGTAACATCTTTGCTTCCCCACTTTGACGTCCTGCAACCCAAATAAACACTGTACACATAAAAAGAAAAGGTATATATCCGTGAATCTTTTTCATCTAAATACTAGTTTACAAACCTGGTAGATATCTTAACAATGTAACTATCACAACAATTGAACTACAGAAGGCAAGATGCACACTGGCATTTCCAGGAAACTTTCAAATTACTCAAAAGTCTCAAACTTTGAAGTGGTGTGGCTTGACAGAAATAAATATCTCACAGATATTTTGGATTTGCAGTGTTAAACAGCTAAAATATTCTTGGTTATTACATGCTCCACAAAACCTCTCAAATTCCTCAGTGGGATTTTCTTACAATCCATTTCATGTGTCTGCATTGAGGCCACTATAGAATCACACACTTTAATTTGTAACTATGTATTGGCAAAGATTTTTAAATAGATATTTAAGTTGCGTTTTCTGTTTCCAGATCAGAAGGGGAATAATGACTATATAACAAGACAGTAGGGCTGGAGCAGATAAAAGTAACCAGAAAACAAATGGTTCTATACAATTAAATTAGGATAAAACTGGTACCCAGATACTACTAATAACAAAACTCTTCTGCATTGTTTCTTCACTGAAGCCCATGAGCAGTCAGGATTTTTGACAGTGCAAATGTACGTCTACCAAGCCTTGAGAATTTCTGGATTAAGCTTTTCAAAAAAACCCCCAAGTTTAATTAGGATTAGCTCTACTTAACACAGTGAAACCGCAATTTTATTCCATTTCATGTTACATTAGCTTTCCTGGATACTAAAATGCATTTGCTGCTATCAATCTCCCAATAAAACACAAAAAATACCCAATGAAGACATTAAATCATCCTGTGGGGAAGTGAGACTTTATTTAAAGCCTTGAAAGTGTAAAAGGAGCACACATAGCATAGTAAAAAACTCCGAACTTGTATTTGGAAAATTTGGGATAATTTGGGAAAAATTCTATTAGTTAGATTAAAAAAAAATAAAATACGTATTTGAAATCCTTAGCTGATCTTTCTTTAAACATGTTTTAAACTTTTTCTGGTGCACAGCCTTGCCACAATGTGTCCTGATATTTTTGCTGTCTGAAACACAACTTTTTTGCTCAACTGCAACGTGGCCCATTTCTCGTTCTTTTCTCTGTACACAAAATTAATACCCTCCTGCCATCTAGTGGCTAATAAAAAACCCGGAACCAAACACAGCTGGCAAATTTAATACAAAACTTCTTCCAACTCTCTTCCTCACCAGACAGTTTTTCTCACCAACATCAGCTAAGTATTAGCACTTTTCTAAAGAGAAGGAAATACGTGGAAGATAATTCCCCATAATTGTTGAGATGTCAGAAGAATCTGCCCATCCTGGCTTGCTCTTGTGGCCTCCTTGGAAAAGCAGCCTCACAGACTTCTCAGAGAGAAATATGCTGTAGTGAGCAAAATTTTAATTTGCTTCTAGTTACCTCTTGACAAGGTAGATCTGCAGTCACAGGCAGAGAGTGGCAAACTGAAGCTGTGAAGCTACTGGAAACAGCTGGTCTTTCTGCACAGCTTTGAATTTAGCTTCTCACTGCTCTGTTCTCTCAAATTAAAATTAATGTGCTTATTTAACATCACAAGCAACTTGTTTTCCTATTGAACTTACATATGTTAAGCAATAGTACATGAAATGCAGTGAAGAATTTAATTGAGAGTACTGCACAACTGGTAAAGACTGGGTTGATAAAACAAGGGACAGTAAAATCACAGTCACTCTAAAGCTTTCTATACACCTTATTTAAGATGTATTGCTTCATGCTGCCAAAATGAAGCTTTGGCAATCAAGACAGAGAGCCACACTGGTTCAAATAAAAGTATATCTAGCCTGGTATCTGGTATTGACTAGAAATGAGTCTGAAGAAAGCAAACAAAAGAAAATGGAAACAGAATATATCCTCACAGAGACCTGACTCAGGTACATCTTCACCAAAGATGTTAACATCTGGAATTTTCTTCCACATATCCATCTAATCTCTTCTGAACTTACCTAAAATCTTGACATCAGCATATCCCCTGGCTTTAAGTTCTACAGTGACATTCTGCTTTATGTTAAAATTACACCTTAACACTTGTTTTAAACCAACTGCATGAACTTCTCAGTGAATGTCCCCTGGACTCCTTGAGAGGCACAAAGAATGATCATTCACTCTTCACTTTGTCCTTTATTACAATCACAGCTTTAGATCAGATCCCATTTTCCTTTATCCTCTCACATTCCTCTCCTATCTCCCTTCAGGCCAAAGAGTTTTAGTTTCTGTAGGACAAAGACCTTATTACCATGCTTGGATTTTTAAGACCTTAATTGTCAAGCACCTCATTCCTCTTTAAGCAGCCACTACTTTCTTCAAGAAACTCCGTTAGGTTTCTCAAATGTATTTTTTTTCTACAAAATCTAAGTTGGATTCTCTCAATTACCTCATATTTAATCTGAGCAATTTTTTACTTCTGAAGAAAAATGTTGCAAATTGCATCTTCAAGGAGTTCCCAAAAGATGAATGCCTCAAACTGATGAATAGCCAAATTATTTGAAAAATTTCTTATAGAAAAAAGTCATAGAAATGCTGATTATTGCCTTTTCTTTGGAAAATATTAACTTTGAGTTCCATAATTTAATAATAGTATTAGCATATCACCTCTTATAAAGAAGACCAAATCAAATATCAAAACACACATTTTATTAAGTTGAAAAGAAACCTTTGAAAAATATTTGACGAGATTTAGAAACAAATGTTACATTTGTCTATTTGTTAAAATTAATAATCCACATACATATCATGAAACATATTTGAGGAATGATAAAATGAGACCGAGAAAGTACAGTGATTTGCTTAACAGCACATCAAAAGTCTTCTGACTGAAACATCTTCACTTCTCTCACAAACTTGTTGCCCTATTAAACTCATAGAATAAACAGCAAAAATAGAAGTATATTAGCCATGTACTGTCTGAATTATACTGCTCACTCTAATGTAAATTTCCAGTACTAAAAATAATCAAAACCCCTCTGTAAATGCATTAGACTTTCCATTAAATATCTCTTGCAAAATCTCACTAAATCCAATGTGAAATAGCTATTTGCTGACATTCAACAGTACTTATAAACTTTGCATGTTCATTTTCCATCTTTTGCATTTCCAATCACATTTATCCAGTGTTTTCAGGAGTACAGATGAGCAGTAAATAGTTCTTGCTTCCCACTGATTTAATGAAAGTAAGCTTATGCTTCAGTGAGACTACTATGCTTTAAAATGAAAGGCTTTTCATGTGTTCTGTAAGGGGTTACATCTCTAGACTTGGTGAGGCTTCTTTGTGCTACAACCTAGATGGCACATCCAGGCTTTAAAGTAACTTAGACAGTCAGCAGGGGATTCCAGTGATGCTGGAGATTAGCTGAGCCGAGTGCAGTAAAATAGATAATTAATGGCATATTCAATTCCCAGCTCCACCAAAGGTCAGTGTTTAAGATGTGGGGCTATAATTGATGTTAAATGAACTTGGTGGTCTCTTAGCTGCCAAATAAAACTTATGGGAGATATAGGTTTCCCTATAGGGAGATAATATAAAGAAATGCTTTAAGGTACAGGCCAGATACATTAAATTCATACAACATAAACCATCTTTCTATCCAGACCATCAATAACATTGTGGATGGCAAACTGATCACCAAATCAAGCCTTTTTATGTTTCTTTGATTAAAAGGGCACCATGGCAGCTAATACAACAACAAGAACAGGAATACAAGTAGGAACTTACTTTCCAAAAAGTGAGAACCTGCTGCTTCTGTCTGGCCTTGCATCAACTAGATCACAGCCATCTTCATCACCTCCCTCTCCAGCAGGGAGACCACCACGCTGATCCTCTGACATCTACAAAGAAAAGTACAAGAATGTAAGTATCTCTCAGTGAGCACTGAAATTTTAAAAATATTTCTGTGAAACAGATTGTTTATGGTCTGGTTTACAGAAGACACATGTGAGGGTTTTAGTCAGTTTTATTGTATAATATTTCCTCAGGAAGTGGCTACAGATTTCTGGTCCTGAATTGCTGTGGCATTGAACACGTTCAGCCATCTCTATTTCCTTGTGGCAGTTACCAAAAGGAACTCATCTAATACCATTCTCAAAAATGCAGATTACAGGAAAATTAAAAATAATTTTATGGTGAAAGATCACAGAATCATAGAATGCAATCATAAAATAGAATCAGGATATTCTGAGCTGTAAGGGACCCCCTGGGATCATCAAAGTCCAACACCTGGCCTACACAGGGCAGTCCCAAGAATCCCACCATGAGCCTGAGTGCACTGTCCACATCATAGAAGTAATTCCCAGAAAGTTTTCCATGGTCTGGATAGAAGTACTTTGGGATGAAAGCAAGGGCTCCTGTGTTTCCATTTGCATATACACACTCAAATGTGTGCAAGTGAAAGAGCCCTGTGTATTTTCTGTGGATGATTTTAATTTAATCATTACGCAGTTGGGAAACTACAAGACGCAAGGACAGCACCACGATCTGCACCAGCTCAGCAGAGAGAAGCGCCGGGCAGACACTCAGGGTGGGATGCACTGAAATATCTGGCCTCTGGTTACAGATTTTTATCCGGAGATTAGCAGTGATTCCTGCCCCTTCCCCATAGTTAGGCAGATTAAATTTGCTTTTATCATCCGTTTGCTGAGAAGAGCACACGCTGACACCGAAAACCACCCCGGGCACCCGGTAGCAGCAGCAGCAGCTCAGGGGCCACCAGCGGCTCCATGGCTGCACCACCACGGGGAGCGGGGCGCTGGCAGAGGTTTGGGAGCTCCCCGAGAGTTAAAGCAGCTCGCAAAGCTGGGTCTAGACTCGGCTTTGACACCCACCCACCCACACACCCACACACAAGGAGGAAGCAGGGCGCGCAGGCCGCAGTGCCGAGGAGCAGCGCGGGGCTCCCAGGAAAGCGCATCCGCAGCAAGGAATGCGCACCCCGGGGGGAGGAAAGCAGGGCAGGGGCCGGGCAGCAGGGCCGGGGGAGGCAGCGGACAGGGGAAGGGCTGGAAAGGGCCCGGGGCTTGCCTTTGTGCTGGGTCCGGCCGGGTGGCGGCCAAAGCGAAACTTACTTCGATCGAAAGCGGCGGGCCGTGCCCCCGGGGCGGGGCGGGGCCGGGCCGGCTCCCCTGGCGTTTCCCCGGCCCCATCCCTGACCCTCGTCCACCGTCCCCATCCCTGACCCCCTCCGTGACCCTCATCCCCGTCCCCGTCCTCATTCCTGACCCCATCCCTGTCCCGTCCCCGTCTCGTCCCCGTTCCCGTCCGTCCCCCCCGGCAGAGGGTCTCGGGCACAGCCCCCGGGCCCTCCTCGCTCCCCAGGGAATGACAGCCACATCACAGCGAAACCGGAATTACCACTCTTTAATAGCTGTGCTCCGGCACAGCCCCGCCAAAGAAGAGCCCAAAGTTTCATGGTGACACGAGATTGTCTAGATCTAAGGAAATTTTTCCCCTTATATAAACTTCAGTGGCATTTCCTTATCCTCCCAATTATTCTGCGTGTTGCATCTCTGCTAATTACGATATCCCACTGTGTAGCCGTAGCATCAGGCCCAGCAGTCCAGTGCATGGACTGAAGATTGGCACAGTCTTGCTAATTACTCCTGGATGCGGGCTCCGATCCTGCGAAATCATACACCTACCCAGCGGTGCGTGGTGTTTAACATTCACTACCTGAAGAGATTTACATCAAAGAGACATTTTTCAGTGTAACTGCCTCCTAATTGGCACAAAACACAGGCATGGTAACAAACAGGCTTTTGCTTCCCGACAGGTCAGTGCCTGGATGTGATGGAGGAGCTCTTGCCGTGCTGCCTGCACGCTGCTGCTGGGACTGCTCCCTGCTTCCTGGGATCATGCCTGTGGCTCCTGGCTGGATGTGGAGCCAAAGTTTTCTCCTGAAAATCAAACTAACAGAATCCCATGGCTCCTCTCATGCCATCTGTTAGCTGCTGCTTTTCAAGAAGACAGCAAACTTTCCAAATCCATAATGGATCACCGTGGACAGCAGAGACACTGGAAATGTATAGACCATTTATCATATAGATAGAGGAGAGGAGAGGAGAGGAGAGGAGAGGAGAGGAGACTCTAATCACCAGTAGTCACTGGCAGTGGCACCTGAAACTCAGAACATCCAAATATGCTTTTATGATGATGCCTATGGGTGTTGCCCAGGAAATACACAAACTGTTTGCTTCTACATCTTGATGAAAATGTTTATCCCTTGCAATCTGATTACCACGGCCAAATTAGCACACCTAGAAATGGGATTTTTTTCTAAACATCATTGTGTTGCTGTCAAAAAAGTGGTCTGATAATGCTTGCCAATTTTCAAGACTTTGCTATTAAAACTGGTTATGGGGAATTTCTGACTCAAACTTTTGATGAAACTTCTATTTTCTTTTCACATTGGTTGCTGGCATTCACAAAGAGAAAGTTTGATTCCTCAGTGTGCTGCAATACCTTCCTTAAATACATGTTAATTTTAATGCAGTACATGGTACTAGACTTCTTTTTTAGAAAATCTTTCTTGTTTTCAATATGGAGTAAGGGGAAAATTAGAAATATAGTAGAAATAGAAGGAAGTATCTTGCCTCAGGTAATGGAATGATTGCCGTCTAGGAAAGGGTCAGGAAGGAAAAAAAATTCTCATGTAGAATATGGCACAGCTGGCTGTATGCATTAGTGGGTAGGGGAAAGAGCCAGCAATGTGATACCTGCAGCACCATCATTCCTCTCTTTTGCCCTGGAGACTCACTTTCCTCCTTAAAAACATTAATAATGGAGCCTTTGGCTGGATATTTGCATTGGGGAAAATAAGTGTTTAACCAGTGCATGCAGCTGCAGGATGAAAATGGGGTGTGCCTTTGGGAAACTGAAAGGTGGATGGCAGGTACAAAGGCTTGAGGCAACTGATTAGTACCTGTCTGGAATAATGACTGTGTCCTGTGTTCTGCACAGCATCTGTGAAAGCAAGGATGGGGTTTTGTAAGACCTAGGAGGCAGGTGTGGGGATACTTTTGGGATGGAGGTTTTGAGTGATTCACAATGTGTTCCCTTCTAAACAACAGTTGTTAGATTTTCACGTGTTTTGGAAGAAAGTATGGATGGTTTTGATATGCTGTGAAGAATATAGGGGTAGGGCAGGGTGATTGGGCACATCACAACTTTCTGGAATTCTGTAGAATAATGCACCTCAGTCAGCTTGATACATGTGTTTTTGTTGGGATTTCTCTGTAATCAGACAGAGATGGTCTGTTGCACATGCCATAATTTATGAGTTTTAAACTTGAGTTTTATTTGTGTTATGATACACAACAAATGGGCATATTTAGAGACTGGTGGTCATGTGAACTCTGTTTTTCATGCTTTTCACACTTCAAGCTTTTAGCTTAGGTTGTAGCACATCCTCACCAGTTCTTTCTCTGCTCTGTAACAGTGATATTTTCTTGGCCCTTGGTTCTTTTTTAGATTTCTCTCTTACTTTATCTCACTCTGTTAGAAGCATTTGCAAAATCCCTACACTCTCAGGTTTTCTTGACACTGGCAATAAGGGGAAAGTGTAAGCGTAAACTCTTTAATAATGAAATATAAACAGTTGTTGGTTGGTTTCCAAAACAGCAAAAATGGAAAAAGCAACTGTACCAGTTTGGAAGGTGTTTCCTTAGAAGTTTTTATTCAAGTCTTGGGAGATTTTCGTATGATAAATCTTTTCCAGTTTTCTTTCAATATTTTTCCAAGCTGGATTTGCTACTATGTTAAATTTGATGGAGAGACTGTATGAGGCAAAAGGGCCTGAGCCCAGGTAACTAATTAACCACAGGGTTCAGAGGTGAACATAGGGCTGGCTGAGTGCTTGAACTTTAACAGGAAGCTTCTACCAGTGCATAAAACTCCCACTTGGTGTAGTGAACCAGCACCTTTGGGGTTCTTTTGCAAACAGAGGGAAGATAGGGTTCTCATAATTTGTTCTGGCTTCCTGTTCTTTATGTGGTTGGAAGGGCACAGCTTCAGTTCAGGAGGGACGGAGGAGGTGACCCTGACTTGAATGTCTCTGAAGAGGTTACTTTGTGTAACTGATATGTGCATTTTTGTAATCAGATTGAGCATGCAGACGTGCTTCAAGTTTTCTATGCAGTTAATTCAACAAATTTAAGGAGGCTGGAGAGGTAACAATGTTTCTTCCCACTAATTTGCACTTTCAAGGTGCCGTCTCCTTGTACTTTATGTGTAACCACAGTACTTTTAAACCACATTGATTAAGGTTCTACTGTTAAGTAAAGCCTTTTAAGATTTTCATTGATATCAAAAAGCCTTTATGAGGCCTTTACTAAAGGAGAAAAAAAACCCACAATGAGCTTTTAACTGAAGAGAAAATGTCTTGCTAAGATTCGTCAAGATAACAAACTTGCACTGGTTTTGTGATTTAATTCCTTCCATGATCAAAATACAGGGCGTACTTTGTAATGAGACCATTCAATGTTTATTTTTTAATAAACTCCCTTTTCTGTTAGCACCTTGGCTTTAATCCAGGGTGGTGAAGAACAGGACGGGTTTGGGATCCTCAGAAACAGGAAAATCTTTGAGAGACTCCAGCAGAACTGGTGTACAATGGATGTGAGGGAGGCAGTGTGGCTGGGAAAGACAGTAGCTGTAGAGAACCTTGTGTCTTACCACACTTCTCCTCTTGAACGTGCTGTGACCTGGGAGAAGCAGGAGAACATGGAAAATGCATTTGCTGACTTCCAGCCAAGCTAGTAGTACCTGTCACTGTGAAAAAAGAGGAAGAGGCTTTGAATATCTTGAAATGAAGTAGGGTTTATCTGTGAAATAAAGGGCTTTATCTGTCTGAGAGGCCCCTTGGAAGGAACACATGGTCTCATTGCCTTCAGGGAGGACTGTATGCTCTGTGGGTACACAGTGCCTATGGACAGCTTGATGATGCATGCTGGAGTCCCCTCCAGAGGATCGGTGTTCAGGTGACTCATGGAGGAATTATTTGTTCTTGAATTGCCAAGTCTTTATGGTTTTGTGTGGTTCAGGGATGTCCTTCTTTCACCACCTTTCTGAACTCATTTCAGGAGGGTCTTAAAGGACAGGAGTGGGTCATGCACCTTTATTCTTGTTAAAGTGTGAGGCAAGGGCTCCAGCATGGCTTCAGACAGCATGGAGACAGCTAGGACTGCCTGGAAAATATCCAGTGTGGTGACTCTTGGAGTAGATGAACACAGAGAGGTGACAACTGCTAGTGTGCCAAATGCTAAACAAGGCAGGGACATCCTGGCCACTGTGACCCTAATACAGGTCACTTGCATAAACAGAATGGCAATCTGGGACAAGATGCAAAGCTGTGTGAGAAGAGAACTGGAAGCCTTCCAATCTATTTTGGTTCACAGGTGTGATTGGGATAAATATTATTGTGATGTAACTTCGTTGACATAAATCTCTCTTGATCCCAAACAGAATAACATGAAATAACTCAGCAGTTATTTTAATATAAGAAATTATGTTCTGGGGACATTTTTAAAAAATGAAAATGCGTCTGTTTACATGCTGATATTAGTTACTTTGAAAGGTCTTAAGTGTTTTCAGGACTTTGTGCCACTGCTCTTCAGATTAGAGACTCTATTTTCAGCACACCAGTTGCTGACAGAACATTGTGCCAGTACATTGTCAGCATTCAGTAAAAGCAGCAATAATAAGTTAAGCAAAACTGCATATCTCAATAGAGAGATGAATAGGACGCTCTCTAAGCATACCCAGAAGGTTTAGACAGAAATCATTTTGATGGAATTGTTTCCAATTTATAGGAAAGGGAAGTGCTTAGCAATATTCCAGGATTGCTGCAGGCAGTGGGCCAGATGCATGGATGACTTTTACTCAGATTGAGATAACTCTTAGCTGTGTCGCAGGGTTATAGAGCCCTGCAGCTGGAGGTGTTATGACTGGTGAGATGTAAATCTTAAATCCTGACCATTTGTAGCTGGTAGAATTTAATAGCTTCTTTTGTTCAGAGCAGACTTCACAACCCTAATAGCTTGCTTGAATACTAATATCAGACATTCCTTATCATTTTTTGATGAAGGAATTTTTATACTCTGATCCATTCCAGTCTACTCTTGGTGAACACTGTTAAATAGCTTCTTTGTTCATTCTATTCAAAAGTAAATGGTTCCTTTCTGAAGTTTCTCCTGTAGGAGATAGAGGTTTGGATTTGTACCCATCATGTTTAGAGCTCTTTGAGATAAGAGGCTCTGCCTGTTTCCCAGTGCATCCTCCTACACCTGGAGATGGAGTGACAGGTGGATGAAACAGGGAGATACGAGAAAAGAGTGTACTCTGCTCTGATGACATAATATACAAGGTGAAACTGAGCTGGCACCAAGGGAAAAAAATTAATGACTTGTCTGGGACAATGAACTTCTACATCCACCCAAGGGCCAGGAAGCTTCCAACCCATCTCTGGCCTGTATCTCTGGTGGTACCTCCTCCTGCTATGAGGCTGCTTCTAAATACACAATACTCCCCCCATGAAGTCACTTCTTCATCAGGGTGAGGAAAAACTAATGGTATATTGCTGCTGCTGTATTAAAGGTTGTATTGGAGGTTTCTTCCCAAATTTGCCCTAAACCAGGACAGTACTTTTCTCTTCTTCCTGGGCTTATGATAGCAAAACTGAAATACAAAATGATCAGGCTCTAACATTCACATGGACATAATTTGTTTCTGTGAGTTCATTCTTCTATTTAGAGAAAGATATTGCTGCCCTCCCTTCTGCACTGACACAGTTGCCAAAATAACCTCTCTTACTAACTGGCAGCTTTAAAAGCCAGCCTGCAGCTGACTTTGAAACAGAAGGTCAGCAAAGGGAGCAACAGACTTCAATTCAGAGCTTTAATGGGAGCCATTGACCACAGCAAAAGGCCTTGACTGGAGTGTCTAGAGTGTGCTTTGCACAGGCCAAAAAGTCACTTTCATACTCTTTGAACCTTTTGTATAAACCTATATATTTTTTACTCTGTGGATTTCAAGATGAATGTGCAGCCGTGTGCTAGATGTGGCTATGGGGTTTACCCTGCTGAGAAGATTAACTGTATAGATCAGGTCAGTTCTCTTTCTTTATCATTTTGGACTATAATAAATGTACAGATTGGCACTTCTAACACTGTGCAAATCTCTCAGTTCCAAAAGTTTGTTGGTCATAACTGGGTTCAGAACTGAAACGAATTAACAACATGTATATATTTGAAGAAAAAATAGTCAAATTCATTAAATGAGTGGTAAAGATCAATAGCGAGATCTTAAACTTAGCAGAATAATAATGAAATACAAATTGTATCTGTTTGGTTTCTCTTTTGTGGCATTTCCAGACATGGCATAAAGCCTGTTTTCACTGTGAAGTATGCAAGATGATGTTAACAGTAAACAACTTTGTTAGCCACGAGAAAAAGCCTTTCTGTCAAGCGTAAGTGTATTTCCTTTTTGCCCTTCATTTTTTTTTTTTTTTTGAAGGAAAGGTTTAATTTGGCTAGTCATTCTAATATAATGGAAGATCACCATTTGGACTCAGTCTGTCCCATGTGTGATGTGAAATTAGGTATTGTTGGTGCCTTCATATGTATGTTTGGATTTACCTGAATCACAAATGATGTGATTTTTTAAATCTTTTCTTTACCATGCATAAAGCTTCCTCATTTGGCCAGTGTGTTAAAAAATACCAAATTAAGTTCCATTTCAGTATTGTGGGAATAAAATAAAACCAACCACAAAATTCAGTGCTTTCCAAATCAGTGGTTAAGAGTTAACAAGGTTGAGCTAATCATAAGGAAAATGTATAAAATGCAGATTTTGGAGCTGGCTTGTTCTAGGAAGTTTTTATTTTATAATGATCAATTCCTGTCAAATTTGTCAGCAGAAAAAGGAGAGATGACAGTTGTTTTTTATTCTATTATTCTCTTTTGTTATTAGAAACACAGCATTGATATGATGATCATTAAAATTAATTTTGCTCTAGGCACCTACTCCCTACAATAATAACTTGAATGTAATCTAAGATCTCTCTGTGAGTAGGGGAAAAGTTGTATATAGAGGGGTGGAGGCTGGTATTGTGTTTTTGAGTGTCATAAGAGAACCTTTCTGGTGGGTTGTCTGGTACATTCCTAATATCCTTTTACACTTTCCCTTTTCTAGGCACAATCCAAAAAACAATGCATTCACAAGTGTATTTGAAACACCAATAAATATGAATGCAAAAAAACTGTCAGAAGTGGTAAGTGAGGTAAGAAGCTTGAGGGTCAAATGTGTTTGTTCTACATTTTGATAACATATTTATGTCTCTTGTTTTGTAAGTATAAATATGTGCTTTTTACTTACCTCCCTGTGTTCTTTTAGATCAGTAAGATCTCAGCTGGCTTTGAATCATGATTTTTTTTCCATGTGATTACTCATGTGAAAGAAATCTTAGATCTGGATTTGCTTCTGTTCTCAGAAGGAAAAATTGATTGGAGTTCCTCACCTGTATATCTGATAATCTATACGGAAGCACAGTTCACCTAAACTGCCCAGAGCTGTGTAAACTCAGGGTTGCACAACCTCCGGAAGCAAGAACGGACTTGCTTTGTCATCTTACCAGAAACTGTTAGGAAAAACCAGATAAATTACAACTAGGTGGGACGCAGGCACAAGTTCCCATAAATACTTTGAGGAGTGAGGTGGGCGAACCGCAGCTCCGGGGAGCTTTGCGGGGTTTTGCCGGAGGCGTTTTTTAGGGATGGAGGAACATCCTCCCTGCGGGCGCTGCTGTGCCCCGGCCGGCCGCCAGGGGCGCTCGGGGCCCGCCGTGGATCCCCGCGCTATTCCCGGGTATCCCGCATTGTTCCCTCCTGACACAGCTCCAAACTTGCACTTCTGACAGTCTGGTGAAATATAACAAATACAGCAACGCCCAGTAATCGATGGCTATCTCGCTTCTCTGCATAATGCTGTTTTCTTCAACGTCGAGTCTTTCTATATTCTGAAATAACGTTACTCATTGTGAATATATTTCCCGGGCAAAGCAATGTGTTTTGATGTGATTAGCCATCACTAAAATTAACAAAGGAAGTTGTGTTTCTTAGATTATGGCATGGTAAATTCATTCTGATGGCCTGTATTAACTGTAAAAACTTGATGCACATGAATAGCCTTTGTCAAGCACTGAATCATTTATCATTTTGTACAGCATTCTTATGCCTCAGTTTTTGCAGTATCATGGGCTGTAACTATTTCAGCAATGACTATCTCACTTACTTTAAACTGTGTGTGACGAATCTGCTCAGGAATGAGTTTGGGATTACTGCAGGTTCTATTTCTGGTTTAGGCAGTGATATGAGACTGATACTTCCAGTGCATGTGAGTACACAAGCCAGAGAAATTATAGCTCAAAGATCACTTTCCCTTGTTTTATACCCCTTAAAGACCTTCTGTCCTTTTCAATCACATAATGAGGTTTTGTTCCAGAGAGAAAATTGCTAAGGGGAGTAAAAAAGCTTATTCTGCAGTACCTGCTTAAAGGGAGTAATTCTGTAAAATTTTTGAGAGCAGAAAATTTTTTCCCTAGTAAATGGATAAAATAGCGATAACTTGGGAAAAGGTTTCACTTGCTACTATGGAAGTTTGTTGTTTTATATTTTATTTCTGGTGCAGAAAATAGAATGTTTCTTCAATCCCAACATTATGTTCTCACAGAAGTCAATGTTGAGACATCAACTGGAATGCAGAGATAAAAATTAGGTCTCTCTCTACAGAATTTTGGTGTTAGCAGGCAAATCATTCAGCTCTGTGCACCTCTGTGCCTTATTTATAAATGGGAATAATGGTACATGTGCTCAGTAACATTTCTGTCCAGCCAGTTTAAATTTCCTCCTCTGGGTTTTTACATCTGAAGAATGAGTTGTATAACAGAGATGTGATTTCAGCTGGATTTCTACATGCTATCATGATAAAAGTAGCAGTAGGAACATAATGACCTAGGACTAAATACAGTAGTAATTTACATATGCACAGGATATGATACTTTGTGGACACTGTGCAGGGAAATAGGAGAGTAGAATATTGCTCACTTGGTAATAGTTTTTCATCTAATGCATTGACACATCCTGCTTAAAATTTCTTAGGGATTTCAATTCTCATAGATTATTTCCCCAAAAAGTATTATCTAAGGATCAAATTAGTATTTCAGAATGTCATGCCAGGTTTCAGGTGTAATATGCTGCTCCCTTACAGATGTACAACTCCTATAGTGGCAGAAATCTTAGGTAGAAACTGGGCGTGGACTAGAAAGCAGAGTTTAGGCCTTATGGCTAAATGAAATTGTCACCTTATTTGTCTCCCCTCTTATTCTTCTCCTAAGGGGGGGGGTGAGTTAGTATGTACTAACAAACTACTAAAATGAGTCATTATCTTTTTTATTTTTAAGATAAAATATCGAGAACAGAGTGAACAAATCAAATCAGTCTTTCAGTGGGATGTAAGGTCCAGAGAAATTGAAAATGTCTATAAAGCCCAACAACTGGCTACCCAGGTAAGAAAAATCCCTCGAGTCTCCAAGCCAGCAGCTTGCAGGACACTGAGGATTGGCCCTGGCTGTTCTGATTATTAGGGGTTTAACCATGACATTTCAATACTTAAAAAAATCCTCTTTGCTTCTCATTTGGCTAAACTTTTCGAGGTGAAATAGCTCAAATTTAGCTTAGGATAGAAGAATCAGAAGGTGAGGAAGGAAGAGTGTGTCTCTAGTCAGCTGTTGGGGCTGCTGCATGTACAGCCATACTCTGTGTGTCTTCTCTCTACTGGCACTGGAGCTTCACAGCAGGTGATCTAATTCCCAGGGGGTGTTGTTTGAGTTTCACTCCAGGATCCGAGATCCTGTCATCTTGATGTCAGTTCTTGCTATACAAGTTCTGCCTTGGCACTCTGAAGGGATGTGGAATGTAGGCCTTGTGCTGCACAATTTCACTTCCACAGCACTGTGTGTTTCCTTTTTTTTTTTTTCCCTGTCAGATCAGCTGTTTGAGTGTTTAAACCAGGGTGAAGATAGGTAGTTATTTAGTTCCTGTTTTGTAGAATGCTTACTATGCTGCCTATGAGGAAGGAAAAGCGTGGTACCCAGGAACAATCCCAGATCCTGAGATGGTCAAGATAACACAGGCACAGAAGGCTCTGAGTGATGTAAGTGGACTGATGTTGGCTTTATTTTCATGGTCTATCACATTCTGAAGACTTACAAATGCATCAAAGTCAGTCTTTGGTAAGATGTCACTTCCAGGCTTTGCAGGAAGAATATGTGGAGGGTCTGTCTACACTCTGATCTTTGTGAAGATGTTGACTAAGGAGAGACTGACATGTTTGTTTCTGTCAATTACAATACTTAGCCATGTAAGCTATTGAAGTCACACAGGAGTTTTATTGCTATCATACATATATCTATTAATGTGACTCAGAAACACTTCAACTGCTGACCAAACTGAGGTGATCTGATCTGGCAGGCAATGCTCTTTCTCTCAGTAGAGCAGAATTCATGATGGAAAATGTGTCGTATTTTCCATAGACCAGATTTTTCACTGACTGAATTTCCATGACTGATGAAAATCACTTCTGAATTATGACTGTGTCCATACAATTAGGGTTACTGACCTAATCAACATAGGAAATTAAAAGTGGATAATTGATATGAATGAGAAATGTTTTCTGTCGCATGTAGGAAATAGTTGTAACTAACAAACTTATAAAGTGCAAGTTCTTTAATTTGTTTACTTTTAAATAAAGCAATACATACCTTTAGGAAGCAGGAGGAATCACATTAAACTACATTCTTCTCTAATAAACAAATTCATCTTCTAGTTTCAATATACAGAAGAATATGAGCCACGAAGAGGCAAAGGCAGCTTCCCTGCTATGATCACTCCAGGTTATCAGGTTGCTAAGAGAGCCACCCAGCTAAGCAGCAATGTAAGTCACAGGGAATTTTAATTATATTTTACACTTCTGAATTTGGAGAATCCTAGGTTCACTTATTCACTTAAGATGTTAGACTTTATGGTGAGTATTTGTTATACTGTTACAAAGTGAGAAAATGTTAACATGATGCAGAAAACGGTTAATAAACTACTTTACCTGGGAAGACAATAATATAGAATAAATGAAAATGTAGATGCTTCCTGGAAAATGTAGCAAGTTTTGCTGTAATTTATCACAACCTGAAAAAGAATATGACTCACACTGAAATGTTCATTTAATTCATTACCTTTGCTTTCACATTA
The DNA here is from genome assembly GCA_024734555.1 of Trochalopteron elliotii. Taxonomy (NCBI): domain Eukaryota; kingdom Metazoa; phylum Chordata; class Aves; order Passeriformes; family Leiothrichidae; genus Trochalopteron; species Trochalopteron elliotii. The sequence goes on from JANPWX010000042.1 coordinate 1,897,187, forward strand.
TGGCTTTGTTCATCTATGTATTTACATTTGACATTTTTCACTTTATTACTTGACATCAAATAGCTTTATATATTGAAATTATTTAATACAAAAGCTACTTTAAATTTATGCACAGAAAATTGCTTATTTATAAAAAGAACAATTTACATGAAAAAGATACGTAACAAGAAATCCCATAAAAATTATTTTAAAGTATTTCATTGTTTTCTGCAGATACTATCTACATTGTCACTGCAGTATGGTCTCGGGACATTAATGACTATTCTTATGGTATTTTAATCAAATGTATGGCTCACATAAATCAAGAGCAAATTTGAATATCTGGATCCATTTCTGTCTGTTTCTGGTATTCACTTTAAGGAAATTGGGCCTTAAATATGTGGATAGCTTGACTGTGGAGAGTGCAGAGTGTCATGACTGCTGTTGCTCATTTTCTCTTGAAGCCTTCTGATAGGAAATATACTTTTGATGCTTATTGTTTGTCATATAGATATATATTTTTTCCTCTTCAGGTGGAATATAAGCGTGGACATGAAGAGAGAGTTTCAAAGTTCACCTCTGTTGTAGACACTCCAGATATACTTCATGCAAAGGCTGGAGCACATCTTGCAAGTGATGTAAGTAAAACAAAATAGGTTGATCTGGTTTTGGCTCTGTAAGTGGTTTCTAGGATATTTATAAATTACTTGAAAATATGAACACCAAGAAAAATAAAAAAAGTTATATTTTAAAGGCAGACTCATTTTACCATTAAGCATTTAATAGTTACAGATAAAAGACCACATTCAATTTGAGGCCATTTTAGGCTGTCAGAACAGAAGCTGGGGAACCAGTCTGTTTCATACCCAGCAACTGGCAGCCATGCAAAGTAAAGAAAAAAAACTGCCTGACTCTAATGTAAATAGAGCAGGCATCTTGCAGACACCTTAAGTATTTTCTTTAAACAACTCTTTTCATCCTACACCCTGTACAAGACAAAGGAGCCATGCAGAAGATGTGTGATTGTGTAGTGAAAGACCAAATTGCAAAGATTCAGACTTCATGGCTCATCTTCCTTTTGGCAGATGACAGCCATGAATGCCTGACTTTGCAATTTTAAAGATTGATCATGTGTGCAATCAAGATACACTTGCTCTAATTGCCCCTGAACTGTCTTGAATTTTTACAGTTGAAATACACGGAAGACTTTGAAGAACAGAAGGGAAAAGGCAGCTTTCCTGCTATGATCACTCCAGCTTATCAAATAGCCAAGAGAGCAAATGAATTAGCCAGTGATGTAAGTGTCCAAAGCAAAGTCTCTTTTGGGAAAGAAAATATTAAACTGTCACACAATTTTTTTTTACTGTCAGAAATTCCATGAGCATGGCATACTGATCTTCACTGGCTTTCCTTTCCAAATGTAACAAAATCACAACACCCCTGTACTCTTTAATAAGCACCATAAACCAACATCAGTATTCCTTCAAAATGTACAGTTAATTGTGCTTTTTTATTGGGAACTGAAAGAAAAGCTCTTTTTGTTGGAGAAGATAACATAGGGAAGAACATATAACTTAGAGGAAGTGAATTTAAAACATTATTAAGAGTCATTGAGGAGAGTAAGAGATCAGTAATTTTGAAGGCAAAAGCAACCAACTCTAAAACAATTACATGTTTTTGTTTGCCTTTGATCTGTGGAAAACCCTTCACTTTTGTCAGCAAACACACATGGTGATTAAAGGGCAGCATCAGGTTACAGGCATTGTTTTGACTTCAGCAAATGTAGTGCAAATCTTGGTCTAAACTTGAAGGTTGATTGCCTAAAACTCCATCACTGGCAATAAAACATCTTTCAGAAACAAACCCATTTATTGATGGGGTTCAGGTGACCCTGTGGTAAAAAGTGCTCTGTGGTAACCATGAATTTACATTACAAACAGTTCTATTTTTTTAAACTTCTGGAGCATCAGGGATTAGCCACTGTCGAGCAGGTGGTGCAGAACACACTGAACCAGTGGTCTGGGGTGAAATGGCAAGTCCCATGCTCCCAGTGCATTATTAAAAGGTACACCACTAGTTCTGTTTTTATACCTTCAAGTGGCATATTTGACTTATGCAGCTTGGTGGCAATGGGAATTTTGACAATCCTTTATTGACAACATGTGCATGTCGTTTGGTTGTTATTTATTGTGCAGCATCTGTGTACCAGACTAAACTCACCTGGATTATTCGTTTCCTTTTTTCCTGTTAGGTAAAGTATCATCAAAGATATGAAAAAGAGATCAAGGGAAAAGCCAGCCATACAGCTGGATCAGATGTTGCTTTTGCAAGAGAAAATGTAGATCAATATGGACAGGTATGCAACATCCAAGAGATAACCATGCTGATGTTGATCATTACTACAGCTGATTGCTCAAAGCTTTAGAAACTGGTGACACCTATTTTCACTTTGTTTTCCTGTGTGAGAAAACAAGGTCTCAGGGGAAAGGATGGTGTGCATACAGGGCTGTGCTCCTAAAGTGCAATGTATCTGTCACAGGCACCTCAAGATGTGACTACAAGGTATCTGTGCCTACCCTTATGGTAGAGCCATTCCTAAAGAGTGACCTTGACAAATTCTGGGTGCATGTACACACTCTACATTTCTATCCTGGTGTTGTTATATATCACACTGAAATGTGTTTACTTGAGGAAATATTCCCATTCCATGGATAAGGAAATTCAGTCAGGAGAAAAGCAAAAGGGTTGTGCAATCATAGAAAGTTGGCAGATAGGTGCCTTTTTCCTGTGGGATGTTTTCACAAATCTTAGGAAATTTGCAGCTCTAAATATGTGTTAACAGCACTGAATCTCTTAGATACCTGATCTCTTAGATCTCACCTCCTCTACAGAAGGAGTATTATAAGCCTGACAAGCTGTAGTTCTGTATTTGTGGGATCAAATAGGCTTTAATTCTTTTTTGGTCAGTGGCATTCCTTTTGCTTATGTTTCATTTTTAAGGGAGTACCATTGGTTTTGTGGTCACCCAAAATGCACCCGAAGTTCTATTCTGATTAGATTAGGGAAATAGCACAGGTAAATAGAACTGAATGCAGCTAAATGGAATTTGAAAGGAATTGAATAATGGTGTTGTATAAAGAAAATTATATGGTTAATCTTAGGGGGTTTTGTCCTGCTCCTCAGTAGGTCCATATAATTTGGAGATATGAAGGAACAGGGGCTGTACTTTCCTAAAGCCTTTGGTATTTTACAATTCTTCACCTCTTCTGTCTAAATCTACATTTAGTATTCTGTGGAAAGCAAACCATACATGAAGAATATGAGTTTAGAATTATAGCAATGAAGCCTTCAATTAGTTCTGTCTTTTGAACTGCTACAAGTTTTAATGGGAATAAACAAATAAAATTAATTTGAAAAAGCACTAATTACATTTCCAAGCATTGGAATGCTTCTGTTTTAGAATTAATTTAAGTTTTCTTTCTTTGAAAATATCTTTGAAACTTCAGTCATGGACTTCAAATTCAATTTGAGTTTTAATCTTTATAGATTGGATACTGATATTATTAGTCAATAACAGAGTCGCTGAAATTAATGGATCTTTCTGAGTAAATTGTGACTTAACATGGATAAAGGGATTAGATTTCTAACTGTTGAGATCATCAACAATGAATTGAGTGTGCATCAGACAGATATATATATAAATATACATATATATATATATGCATATTTATATATATAACATGAGACAATTTAAGGGATCTTACCATAAAATTCTTATGTTGAACATCTGTTTTGTTCATGCTTAAAAACTTTGAGGGTGGCTAAAATAGATTTCTGAAACTTTGAAGATATGCACAATATTAGAAATTATATTAAAATGTATTTAAGAAAGTTAGAAGCAAAAGACAGGTTGGTCTGGAGGATTCAAACTCATTAATGGTATTTTAAGAAACTAACTCAGCTGGATAATCAACTATTTTTTTTTTCTATGCCTGTTTTTAGACTAATGCCATTGTAACTATGGCATCATATTTTTCACAAACTTGTGGTGTGACCTATTTTAAAACATGACATTGACAGTGCACATAATGACCTACAATGGATGGTTTTGCATTGAGAGCACACAAAAGAGATATCCCAGATATTTGTAGTCCTTTCTATCTGTGCTATCCATGGCATTCTTGACATGCATTCTATTCATGACACATTCTATTTTTACTCAAACTGCCTCTTTACTACAAAAGATTTACAAAATATTTCAGAGAAGACACATTACACTCTATCTCACTTGTTTGTATTCTTGTTTTTACTCCATATTCTCCCCAGATCTTGCCATAGAAGGCTTTGGTTATTGTCCATTACAATTTAAAAAAATAATCTCCAGCATTTTGCTATTAAACTATCTAAATGGCTTTCAAATTGTCAAACATTTACACATAAACTTATCTATAGATGGATTTACGGGTGTTATTTCCACAACAATTGGGTGTTTTTAGTCAGACAAAGGGAATTCTGTGATTTTGTTCACTAAGGAGTTTGGCATTTTGATATCTAGATATCTCTGCTTCATTTATTAATCCCTCCTCAAAGTACATCACTGCACTAGAGAACTATTATTTTTGGTCAATTATGGTGTGAAAAATGACCTTGGAAAGATCAAACAGCTTCTGTAACACCACAAAGGAAGGCCGATCCTATGTTAAACTTGTTAACATTAAGCAAGTCTCTTGGCTAACCAAACCATTAGCTATTTTTATAATATTCCAGGGAAACATGTATTGACGAACGGAGAGGCAAGTAGATATCATCTCTGTAAGAAATGAAGTGAGATCAGAAGGGTGTTATTGTGCACTTGAATGGTATCTTGACCACAGCTAATAGCTACCTAAATTTCTCTTGGAATGCAGCACAGGTAGCTTCAGAGGCATAGGTAACTTAACAGGTCAATTTATTCTTATATTTTGGTCATTTTTTCATTAAAAAAAAAAATCATTGAAGCCATGAACCTGTCTACTAACAAGGACTATGGGGCTTTGTAAAATAACCCATGGCCCCACCTGCTCGTGTGTGATGAGTAAACACTCTGAATTTTCTTCAGGGATATATGGATGAGTTTGAGGAGCACAGAGGGAAAGGAAGCTTTCCTGCTATGATCACTCCAGCTTATCAAAATGCCAAGAAAGCAAATGAATTGGCAAGTGATGTAAGTATGAAACCTGAATCAATACAATTCATAAACAATGAAAAACAGCAGTTTGTCAGAGCAATGCCTGGGAGGAGAATGCTGAAACTGCACTTGAGAAGTAAACAAAAGTGACATTTCTCTGCATTGCTGGGAACTAGATGGCTCAGGGGATTAATAACATCCATTAATAGAAGGGGGCACAGCTCCAACTTGCATGAGGGAGGAGATGGATGTAGCAACTAATGGGGATCCCTACTGTTAGGTTAACCCTCCTGGCAAATCTGCACCTGTATTATTAATGAAACCTTCAACTGCCTTAATCATCCTGTGGACTACTGTGGTATTCCCAGTAGTGAATAAATGGAGGATGAATGAACTGTACTGGTTTTGATATTTTGATGTATCATGCCTCTAGCACAAAGCAAGACATATGGAGGAAAAAAAGCATAGAGTATGACACTGTCACTTCAAAAAAGTGAGCTTATTTTTGGGTTGTGATTTTTGGTTTTGGGTGATAAACTAAAGGATTGGCAAAGAGGTGGTGGTCTGTGATTCCTGCCTCCAGCCCATTAGAGGCCCTCAACCCTATTTGGGGTCACTGTTTCTGGCAATGACAAGAAAATGGGTCACTCTGTAGGGCAGTACCCTGTGGCTGCTCTGAAGAGTTCCTGTGAATGACAACTTTTGTAGTGTGGACACCTGTCCCCAGTGGGGCTGTCTGAGCTGATGAGCTCAGTCTGTCTTCTGGGGAGCTAACAGATGGTTGAGTCTTTCAGCTTGTGTTAGTCTGGACTAGACACAAGCAATAAACTGCAGTGAAAGGATCAGTCATGTTCTGTTACCTAAGCTTATCACTGAGAGAATACAAAACACCTCAAATCCTCTGTGACCAATCCCAGTTTGATGACAAACTCAGTGATCCCCTGTTTAAACATGAAATATTTAACCTTTCCAGATAAAGATCACAGTTTCATAGGTTTTGAAAATGCTAATGGTCAGTAGTTTCCACATTAACTTGTAATACATAGAATGAAGAGGAGGACTGGTTCATGGCAATGAACATTACCAACCTGCTTTATGGTTTCAAAGCCTGAGGGAATGTGTGCAGACTTGGAAAATAAAAAAACCAAACCACTTTGCATTTCGGTTCATGTAAAATAATTTATAAAAGGCCAAGTACTACCTCTCTTCACCCATCCAAGTCCAATTTATGTCAATAACCTGATGTCTAAATTAAATTTAGAAATCCCTTATTTCAATCTTGATTTTGTAGAGAAACACAATTCCCTTAAATGCACTAAAAGTACAAAAAGATACAGCTTTTTAAAAAAGCTGGTTTTTACCAAAGGAAAAGTTTGCAGAGCACTTGATGATTATCTGTAATTCTCTGACTAAAATTAAGTACTGAGGACTAAATTCCTTAATAGAAGAGCACAAAAGCTCCAGCCAAGAATCTGCTGGTAATCTGTTCAAACTATGAACAACAACCAGTGCTGTTCTGTCTATGACAAAAATTTATAAAAAATGCTATCCAGTAAAATGTCTTGAGAGGGACTGTGAAGGACTATGGGGTTTTATTTGGGTTATTCAAAGTAGTAAATACAATGTTCCAGCTTGGCAAGTTCCATTTACTTATCAAAGTAAGCACAGGGAAGATATTATCCTGACTCATGAAGCCAGTCTAAATAGCAAGGATGAAAAGACACACATCTGTTTTATAATTCTCCCTACTTCTTTTCAGATAAAATACAAGAAAGATCTTTCCAAGATGAAAGGTGCAGCTCACTTTCACTCCCTAACAGCTGAAGACAACTTGGTCCTTAAACAAGCCCAAAGTGTTAACAAGCTTGTCAGCGAGGTAAGGGCTTAAATCGATCTCTTAACAAGTTTGGGAGCAGCTCACACAAACATTTGTGTTTGATGAGTGAGGACTGAAAGCTAAAAAAATGCTGTTGTTCTTACTGCATTGTACATAACAAAAATCATCTGTGTGTAGCACAGCAGCTGGAGACAAAAGCTCAAGAAAAGATCTTCAGGTGCTGCATTCTGGCCCTTCCAATCATCTGTATGAAAGTGTGGGAAATTAACTCCAGGAGAGTGATTCTAGTTCTGACCACATGAGGAATCAAAATCTGGAAAAAACCCACACCAAACCTGAATTGTGCTTTTAATATGATATTAAGATATAATGCTTTAGTATGAATTGGGTGTGTACCTTAGGGTGTCTCAAAGGGTATCCTAATAATCAAAAAATAAGAAGAACAGAGACAAAAATTATCCCATTCTGGTTATTCAGATTTCTGTTTTCTTCCATCATTGGGAAGACTGTGAGTCACTGATAATTGATTCTTTTTCTGCTTGGTAAGGGAAGATTGCAAGAGAATTCTCAGTAGATTCTGAATTATTAATTTATTTATAGTGTCATATCAGCTATAAAACTATTAATAAATGTGAGTTTCTAGAACTTCCCCATGGCAGTTTAAAAACTTATACTCTTGAGATGTCAAAGTATAAAACCTTCAATAATGAAAAACCCCTGGAAGTAGGGCTGGAAGGAGCCTCCTGGGCCAATGATTCCTGGCTCCTGCTGGTTCAACACAGCATCTTATAATCCTCCTATTCCAATTTCTAGCCTACATTTATTCCTGTCCACTTTATTAGCACTGTGTTTTGTGCTAGCGTTGCCCTTTAGTTTAAAAAGTTCTTCTCCCTGCATGGGTACTTTTTTGAGAGGTTTACAAATACACCATTTTCTTCTCTCTGCCTTTGATTTCCTCGACTAAGCAAGCTGAGTTCTTCTCATCTCTCAGTCTTTCACTGCAGCTGTTACAGGCTGAGTACATGCTCCTTAAACAGGAATGACTGTAAGAGGAAAAAGCTCTTGCTGAGGTCTTGTTGGAATCTGGTACATGGCACATTTGTACATGTTCATTTGCTCCACACTCACCTTAGAATTTCTTTGTATATCAGTTTTTTAAAATAGTTTTTCTCCTGTCACTGTCTTGTATACTTTGCAAAGGATGAAATTGCATTTCTTTTGCCTATAAAATGAGAATTGAGTATATGAAAATTCTCTTCATAATAATTTTCATCATATGCCATCTGATGAGAAACATATATCAAAATCTCTGAGCAGTGGGTCTGCCTAATAAAAAGTGTGTGAAGGAACTTGATAAAGCAGATTAGGGTTTTACCATAGCTTCCCATTGTGCATTTTTGTCACTAAGGTGGAGTACAAGAAGGATCTTGGAAACAACAAAGGCTACAGCATGAACTACTGTGACACTCCACAATTCAAGAATATGAGCAAGATCTCAAAATTCACCAGTGATGTAAGTTTTCAGTACCTCGTGTGTGGCTTGCTTGCCCTGGTAGCTGCTGGAATCATAGGTCATCTGTGTGTGTTTGTTTCAGATAAATGTGTGCTGGAAATGTGATTATAACTGACTTTAGCCCGTTATTGTACAACACTTATCCTAGTGTGTCCTGATGTATAGCTGGGGCTCATTATATTTAGGATTAGGAAAAGTACTGTCATGGCATTTGGAAGAGAGGTTATTTACCGTGCGCTGCTGATCTAAAGAAGTAACAGTCTGTTGTTACTGTTGCCTGTCATGATTATTACTTATTTCATTGTGCATGTCGAAGGTACTTCACCACAGTTCATGCCAGAGAGGAACATAATTACTGTGTGAAAATAATCAATGTTAATAATTATACCTCTTGTTTCTCATGAAATACTGTTTTGTTTCATACTGCCTCTTACCATTCTCTGAAATCCCAGAGAAGTAAATATTTTGTCATACTGCTGAGATGGTTGAATGATCAATTTTTTCTTGTCAAATCCCCCACTCTGGGATTGGTGAAAGATGCACCAAAACAATCCAATTTTGTTCATTTGTTAATGCCTGAATATTGTCTCCCTGGGACTTTGTTCTAGTATTTCTGATGAAATGCAGATGTATCTTCTTTATGTGGCACTCAGGTGACATGATGAGCAAGTAACTGATATCTTCTAGAACATGAAACTCACAGAGGGTTTTAGCTTTTATTTTTTAAAGTACCAAGGCTGTTATGGGCTAATGAGTTCCTGTATTGGAGCAACACTAGTAGACCAGAGTTGTAACAATTTCTCTCCCTGCTATAAAATAGGGAAACTCTGAAAAGCTGAAACTCTTCAGTAGAAAAGTTGAATATATTTTCTCAGAGTATTTTTATCTTTTCTTTTTGTACAGCTTAAATACAAAGAAACCTATCAGAATGAAATGAAAGGTCACTATGTGGGGATTGGCATGGACAAGAGGATGCTCCATGCCATGAAAGTTGGCAGCTTGGCAAGCAATGTGAGTTCCTTTTAATCACACTTGTATGGTTGTTGCCTCCTTGTCTTTCAGTTTTTCCAGAATTAAGTTGACAGAAAACTTTAGATCATACTGTACTGGGGATCTGATGGATAGATAAGTTGAGAAGAGGGGAAATTCTGGAAACCCTTTTGTACTGTTTTAGGGCTCACTGTGTGGAAGAAGTTAAAATAAGAAATTTCAGTGATCTGGCAACATACTGAGATCCTTCAGTTTTCTTTGACATCAGTAGGATGCTGAAGGTTGTTTGCCACCACCCCCAGGGTCAGACCTTTGCTGGAAAAAACAGTCTTTAATTAAGATTTCTGGGTTCCAATTTAATTTACTGGGTTAGTCAAGAAGCTATTTCATTACACACCATTCCTTCAAGTACATTATTTACAAATCTGTAAGAAGCTTGAGAACTAAGCAGGAAGATAAAAGAGATGTGTCATAGGTGGAAGTTAAGTTAATGCTCCCACTGTTGGCATTGGATTAATTGAGAAGCTGAAAAAGAATCAATTAGTGGCTAAACTATGCAAATAATTTCATTTTCTTTGTCACTCATGACATTGAACTTACTTTGTTTCTTGTATTTAATATTAATATTATTGTTTCTCCTTTCCTCTTGACTGATAATTATTCAAACAAATGACAGCTAAAAAAAAAAGAATGATTTTTTTTGTTCTCCTTGTGTTTCAGATAGCCTATAAGTCTGATTACAAACACGATGGTGTTGACTACAATTACCCAGCTACTCTCACTCCTTCATACCAGACAACAAGAAAGTTGGTCCCTTTGAAAGATGTAAATAGTTTTATGGTTTTGTTTTTGGGTTTTTTTTTTCCTATTACTTGCATAGCTTATCACCTCTCTGTAGGAGAGATAGTGATATATTGCATGTGTCAAATGATGATTTAATGATAGGAGCAAACAGCCATTGCTAACAAAGTTAAAGCAAAAAAGTGCAGTATCAAGAGGTCTCAGAGCAGTGGAAAGTGCTGCCACGTCCTGTCACTGCTTCAGTTCAGCACAGATTGTATAGTGATGTGAAATCAGTGATTCTGCCCTGTCCCAGCTCTGTGCTGTGAAGGTCTCACCATCCTGGGGCAGCTCCAACAGCAGCAGCAAGCACTGAAAGCACTGAAAGGACAGGGAGACTAAAGCAGCCTTTGTGAGTCCTTTGTGAATCCTCTGAGGACAGGTGTTGCCCCTTGAAGGGGAACTGGTTGGTCACATAACCTTCCTCCAGCCTGTGGTCTGTGAGGAGCTCCAAGAGGAGCCCCCTGTGCCTGTGCTGGAGTTACTGGGGGAGCAATGTGAGGTTTGTGTACACTGCTGTGGTTGTGTGTGTCCTTCAGACAAAGGAAGGATGGCAGTCTGTACAACTTATGATACTTTCACCTCTCACAAGCATTAAAAGCTTGACTGATCTCCTCTACCGTTGGCAACTTACCCTGTGCCTTGGGAGCACAGTCACCAGGCATGGCTTATAAAATCAACAGTCAGAGAGCAGCAGCTCTGCAGGGCATTTCTGACTTGCTAAAGTGTATTCACCGTGTCTTTGCACTGAAATTGCAATAAACCAGGAGTAATATGCTTTAGAGAGGTCAATAACATAGTGTGAGATTTATCTAGGCCTAAACACCTCTTCCAAGACACGGATGGTAGCATGAAGAGTTAGAATTGGGAGCCCTGATGTTTTTGAGGAAGTATTGGGTATACTTCAACTCTAAGATGAACTATTGCCTCCACAGCAGTAATTTCAGCTTTGCCTTTGTAAAAGCTGAGAACAGCAAAATTCAGTGTTAGATTGCTTACTGTGTGAGAGAGCTGTGTTCTTAAAGAGTTCAAGGTAAGCATATAGTCATGTCCAAAATGTGAAGAACATTTCAGCAATTCCAGTGGCTCTACAGCATCAGCGTTTGATCAGAGTGGGATGAAAACTGTGACCTCAGACAGGGAAATTTTCAGAGCACTTAACTCAGATCTCATCCAAGAGATGCTGGCATTTTTCCTCAGCTCTATTTATTATGGTTAAAGTAATATTTTATCCAGAGTATTAGTTAGCAAAACTTCATCTATGCAATCTCTCATTTTCCAGTCTGATGATTTCTTCCTTTACTAATTTTTTTTTAATATTTATTTTAAATTAGGTAAACTACAGGCAAAGCATAGACAAGCTGAAGTACAGCTCTGTTGCCAGCACTCCACAAATTGCTCAAGCTAAAATAAATGCTCAGCAACTCAGTGATGTAAGTTCTGCCACCATTAGCCACTATTGTTTAGTGGAATGATGAGATAATTTAATTTTGCAGCATTTGTAGCCTTATGTGTTTTATTCTTGATAGTTCTTCAGCAGATTTGTAGCCAAACCAAGAATATGTATTGAATGAAATCACTTTCAAAAATATGACAAGCATGCCAGTAGATCTAATGTTTGTCTCCACTTTTAAGATTTGTATCAGTGTGCTTTTTAAAGAAATTATTTTCTGTATATTTATTAAGGCAAGGTTTTAAATTTTATCTTTTCTACTTAAAGATAATCAATAGCTCTTTTATTTATAGAACAAATTTCTACTTCCTATGCTTAAGTAAAAGTTAGCCTTATTGCCTTCATACTTGCATCACAAATTCCTATGAATGTATTTATAATTTATGGCACAAATAACCTGAAATTTAACAGCAATCAATCTAATGGTTATATTTTTATTAAGTTAAAAATAACTGAGTTTCTTGCTGACCTTTTCAACATATGCAGTTGAACTACCGAGCACAGTATGAGAAGACAAAAACAAATTACACTCTACCTCAGGATGTTCCATTGTTAGTGAAAGCAAAAGCCAATGCTGAGTTATACAGTGAGGTAAGTCAAGCCTTGGGGACATACTGGCATTCATGATGCTCTTAATAAACTGAAATTAATACGAAGATGATGACACTCTGGAAGCATTTAGCCTTTATCATTTGGCTTTGTACTAAAGAACATGAAATGTGGTGCCCAGAATAGACAGAGATCCAATTTCAAGGACAGCGAAACCAGTAGACTTTTCTTTCCAAGGCATTTTTAGATGATCTGAATTTCTTTAAATCAGTAAAACGGTATTAAGTCCACAAAACTAGTTGTTTCTGAGGTGACACTTGTATGAAGAACCAACATTTGGAGAGTTCTAGTAATTTAAAGTCCACTGAACTCAATGGAAAGAAACAGTGACTTCAGCCAACTTGGATCAGTCTCACTCTTGCTCCACTCATAATTCCTGCAATAAATAGTGATTCACTTACAGTATTGTGGGTTAAAACCAAGTGCTTGCAGGAAAAGGTGAATTTCTATTTAATTTTTAGTGTATTTTTCAGGCCTCCATTGTCATAGATAGTTTTGGAGGGAAAAAAAACCCAAGAGAAATAAGTGAAAATGAGGAAAAAACCCCCAGATATTACTGGTTTAACTTCTGTTTTTTAACCAGTTTCATGATTGTTTATGGTTTTGAGTTGTCATTACTGCAAGTTTTTTGTGTCCTGTGTTCTTTTCCTAAGTTTTATTTGAGTTGCATTGGCAGAGTGTTGTGAAGGAGCATTCTTTGTGACTGTACTGTGTTGGGATGAATGCTCATTGTTAAATACTGGTAAAATATAAACATGCAAAAAGCCAAATCCAGAAGCTGGGACTTCCTGGAAACCTTCTGCCTTCGTTAGGTGCATGCATAGTATGAATGAAGGCATACTTGGATCTTGCTTTAATGGAATTTCAAATGGAGTCTTGAAAATGAGCTTAAAAAACTATTAAAGTTCCACCACTTTCAGAAATTAAATATGTGATTCTCATGCATTTCATAAGTGTTTGTGAGATAGTGTGGCTCTGGAGTGTGCTTTTGAAGACAATCCCCTGATCACCAGGGCTGCTTCACTGACCTCTGCTTCACATTGTGGGGTGGGCTCAGAGCACATGAACAGGATTCCTTTTGAATGCTCTCCAGGAGCAGCTTCCAATTCAGTGCATGCGACTTGACTGGTTATAGTTTGGGGATGAGAAAGAAAAATCCTGCAATGAGTGGTGTCTTGTTTGGTTCTTAGTACTAGCTGTTCAGCTTAGCTATAGATCAGCTCCTGTCAGATCTGTACTATTTAGATCTCTTTATACTATTTATGTCTGCATAGGTAGACATAACCAGAGGCAATTTTGAAAAACCCTCCCTCCTCCATATCTGTCTGAAATTGAGAATTATTGGTGGATGTTCTGGGACATTATTAAACATCTATGAACTCCAAGAAGAAAATTTTGACTCAATCCTGGACACTTAATTAGCTCAAAATGACAATGAACTGTGATTTAAGAAGGTCCCAGTTTGTGGACTGAGCATATTTATGCTTCTGTTTTTTTCTCTGAGTCATTTCCATGTTTGTTTGAAAATCCTGTGTGTTTATGTGTTAGTGACATATTGCTGTCTTTCCTTTCTCAGGTTAAGTACAAAGAAGGCTGGGAGAAGAGTAAGGGCCGAGGCTTTGAAATGAAACTTGATTCTCTGCCTTTACTTGCTGCCAAAGCTTCAAGGGATCTTGCTAGTGATGTATGTTACATTTAGTAACCTGGAATTCATTCTTTATATAAGTAGCTATAGCACAGGGAAATAAAGCATAGCTAGCTTCATCTGGATTTTTAAATCCTGCATTTGGCTGTCCATCTTTCTCGATGGCTAATGAACAGCTGGAAACTTTCTCAGATTCTGCTGTAAAATTTCACTCTCTGAAAATTATTTTTTAAAGATCATGTGTACAGAGTGAAGCAAAATTTACACAATAACCCCCTATTTAAATTCAGTGTTTTGAATTTTATAGCCTCAAAAATGGTGTTATCATCTACTACAAAGGGAATGCATATTTCTTTAGTCTGCTTCCTTAACATAAAGACATTTATATAAAAAAAATTCCAAACAAAATCTTTCTAAAAAAAGTATATCAAGATTTTTAACCTGTGGAGAGGCAGAAAAGGGAGACACTTTTTCTGCAGCTGGAAACTGTTCAGCAGTGGTGGAGATTCTCAAATCCCACCTCATTAAAACAATCAAGTCATGAATTCCTTGCTTGGATTGATTTCTTATCTTTGCCTCTAAGAGCCAGATAATTTAGCTAATCAGAAGAATTCAAGTTTATAAGCATATAAACTCAGAGGGCTGAGCCTTAAAGGATGAGGTTAAAGACCTCATAAGTGAAACTGACCTTGCATCTTTGGAATTTCTGAGAAAATCTGGGAAAATTGAAGTGACAATGACAGAATCAGACTAACCTCTTCTAAATTTTAAGCATCCAAATAACCAGTGAGAAACATATTGCTTATCTCATGGGTAATTGGAAATATTCTTAGATTTACCCTGTTTTTTTTGACAGATTAAATATAAAGAAGAATATGAAAAAACAAAAGGGAAAGCAACTGAGACCAAGGATTCAAGACTTTTGCACTCTCTGAAGGTGGCCAAGATGAGTAGTGAGGTAAATCATTTCTCTTACTCAAAAGGTGTTTTTCATAATTAAAAAACTTTCAGTAACACTGTGCAATCCACCACTGTTACTGCTCTCACTGTAAGAAATTTTTGGAAGCATTTAACAAAATTGGTTTCCTTCACCATCTGTTAATCCGCAATGATTGCACAGCCAGAGATTTTGGGCAACGGTGTCCTTATTTTGGGGCAGGAAAATAACATCCTGTTAGAACCTCAATATGAATAAAATATCATCATATTAAAACCTCAATATAAACACTTCTACTCAGAACTTTCAAGTCTGTAAGGGTGTGTTTGAAAATAAGTTGTACTGTAATAGAAAAAATGTCTCTAGAATCTAGAAAATTTACCCTGGCATCTGTTCTGTCCCTTATAGGACCTGATTCTACATGTGTTCGGGGGTTTTTTTGCCTAATCTGCATAAGGACCCAAACAAGAGAGGTGACTTAAGATAGCTTTGTAAAATCTGATACAGACAATCTATTTTCATCCCTATTTCTAGATTGCCTACAAAAAAGGTTTTGAGGAGAGCAAGGCCCATTTCCATCTGCCCATGGATATGATAAACCTGAGGCATGCTAAGAAGGCTCAGGCTCTTGCCAGTGACTTGGATTATAGAACAAGACTCCATGAGTACACAGTTCTTCCAGAAGATATGAAGACCAAGTGGGCAAAGAAGGCCTATGATCTCCAGAGTGATGTAAGACGATGCACACCCAGCTTAACTGTTAAAAACAGTACAAGGGGTTATAACTTTTTCTGTTTGATGTTAATTCTTGTTTCATATGAACACTTATACTTGTGTTCCCTGTGCCAATAAATGGAATTTTCCTCTGCAGCTCCAATATAGGGCAGATCTGACATGGATGAAAGGAGCTGGATGTATCACAGAAGGAAGTCTTAATATACAACAAGCCAAAAAGGCAGGAGATTTACTCAGTGAGGTAAGCAAAGTTCTCAGGCTTCGGTCTGTGGTTCGTTCAAAGGTTCATGCACATATATTCAATTATATCATGTGGAATAGGTAAGGGATTCCTAACAAGGAATATCTGAGAAATGGAAAAACTGATGGGCATAATTTAGTTATTCTATAATTTTGAAGATCCTAGGTTTTCCCTTTATATAATTATCAAAATTATCTGTGAGGTGGAAATCCCATAGTTGTGCTTCCACCTTTTTTCATTCTCCTGTCCATTTTGCAGATCAGCATTGAATTTCCATTGAGTTTCATGTGCTGCATGAAGTACAAAGAGGCTTTAAGGAGCAGTATTGAAAAATTAGATATTTGTTAGCCATAGTTGAAAATTTCCTTACTCCTTGGCAAGTAGGGGCTGTGACTTTATGGGCAACTTCAGCTTTTCTTGCTTTTCATTGCTTTTGCTTTATTAACTCATGGCTTTGCACTGCCATTAACCTTATGGAAGTAAACTTCCTCAGCTTCTTAGCTATGGCTGAACAGTCTCACTAGTCCTAGGAAAGCTAGAGAACAGAAAGAAGAATAAATTAGGGGAAGTTTGACAAGAAGGATAAAATCCCACTCAGTTCTGGAAGGAGGAACAGAAGCCAGTTAGTTACTGGCGATCACACTCTCTGACACCTTGGGTCTCTGACATCCTCTCACTACTCCTACAAGGGGAAAAATACATCTTAGAAACAAAAGAAGAGCAGCTACCTCAGATCTGGTATCTTGCTATGGGTAGACTGACATCTGCTTCTGGGGTGTGCTGTAGTAATAATCACTTCCACAACTATTTAATCCATAATGATCTGCCTTTTCAATCCAGTGCTGTGCAAGGCCATGAGACAGCTGACAGTCACTTAAACTGGAGACTGGTGGATATTATTTTAGAGATCTCTGTTGCCATACAAAGCCTGGTATTTTGTCATTTCTTTGCAGGATGTCACTACATTGTGTTCCATGCAATGTGACAAAACATGCTGTTTTTAATCTGCCTCCCTCCCTTCCAGGTTTCTAAAATAAAGCGATGAGCACCTCTTTGAAGTTCTGCGTGCTTTTTTAACTTCTATTTTGTGTTCCCCTAGCAGAGACACAGTGTAAACTGATCTGTTCACCCATCAGTTCAAACAGAAGAATTTTTCTCCTGAAATGCCAGATAATGAAAAAAATGCATTTACACCCTCTCTAGGTGGAATGCCCCACTTCATGACTGAGCTGGTAGAATAAGAATTCAATTAAAGTATACAAGAAGTATTTGCTTGGTCTCCCCTGTCACACTGTGGTCTTGAAACAGAGTCCTGCATTTCCTTGTACTGTCTCAAGGAAAGACAGGATGCTTAGCTCACTCTCAAATGAGTGGTGCAAAAGGTTTAAGCAAAGACATTAGTTTAAAACAGATCTGTTCTAAAGCCTTATGAACTCAATTAAAATTTTCCATTCACTTCAGTGTGTTTCAGATGTAAAACAAAATGTAAAAGGGAATGAAAGTATGGACAGTCTTATTTACCAAACTAAGAATACTAGTCTCTATGCAAATTTGTCCATTCAATTGGATTTTATATAAATACTGGCACCAGAGGATGAATAAAAACCAATATTTTTTTCCCATATCTGAGACCTGAGCCTTGTGGAGGCCTCTCATAGCTGTTCATCCCAGAAAGGCTTGACTGCAATGTCTATGCCTAGGTCTGCTTTGAAAAGAGAAAGGTTTTGAGAGAATGGGGAAGATTTTGAATCCAAGTTACTTTTAGGACTCTGAAATTGGTCGCTCTAATATAATTATTATCTTAATAATTTAAAAATATCTTGGTAACATATGCTCAGTGATTTGAACCACCCATGCATGTGCTTGAGAAGTCTCTTGTAAGGAAATGAGATAGTAACACTGACTGTGGCTTATCAGCTCTCTTGGGCCCTGACTTAAGTCATACCCAGGTTGTGAACACCACTCACTGGTTGGTGTGCAACCTAGGTCCTGTAAGATATGTAGACAGCACATCTGGCACCAAAGTTACCCATGCCTGCAGTGTCAGTAGCAGTGCATTTGGCACACACTTGTACACTGCCTTCCTTACCTCAAAATATCAGCACTGGGCAGTACTTGAAAGTTTATCTTGTTGAAACCTGTCTTAAAATTGTCTTGGGAATTTACAGGGCACTTCTGGCTCTATCACTCATGTATTTTTTGAAAGTGATGTATTTTGGGGGAGGGCAAGTACTGTGTAGAAAATTTTGTGTAACTTGCTTTAATTTGCTGTAGAAAAAGTACAGGCAGAAGGCTGATGCTCTGAAGTTCACCAGTGTGGCTGACAGTTCTCAGATCAAGCATGCCAAGAAAAGCCAGGAACTTCAAAGTGATGTAAGTCCTTGACAGAATTTGTGTCTTTGCAAGCAGCTTAGGCATAATGTGGTCATTCCTGACATATGTACACCTGTGTGATGGTAAGAGAGCCCCCACTCATGAAGTCTTTCAATATATAAAGCTTTTTTAGATTCATTCTAAGGGGTTTTATTTGTGTATTTGGTTAATTCCCTCCTTGAATTCTTTGAACTAGATAAACAGCAACAAAAATCAAGCACCATTGGGAATGGGCTCCTGATTCTTGCTACTTATCTCTTGTGTGCTGTACAAACTGCCTTTCTGTGTGTACTGAAATCAGAATAGTAAATCTCATAGATTTAGAGCTTTATAGTAGGGACTTCTTTTTCTGTTGCATGTAAGATACGTAACACTTTGAGAAATGGGGCATATTTTCATAGTTTTTCAGCAGTTGCTCCAAGAATTTCATGGGCTAAAATGATCAGTTCATTTCTCTACTGTAGTAGCCCTGGGATATAAAATGGGGATGATTTCTACTTGGATCATAAAAGGTCCTTGATGTTTTCATTCAAAGTTGTAATGTTAGTCCTCACTGGAGTATTGTGTCAGCAATTACATTTAGGTCACAAATGATCTCTGCAGATTCAATTGCTTGATGTTCTTCATTTCATGCCTAAATTCTCTGTTTCTATGCCCTATTAAAGGCTTTTGTTCTACCCAAGAAGTAGTTTAACATTGGGTGAAATATGTTCTTGCATGCATTTTATACAGAGTATGAGTTGCTGTCGGCTTTATAGCTAGATAAGTAGCTAACTTTGGGAAATAAAATTGAAATATCCTGATATATGTGCTGTTTCACAGCTTCCTTGAAATTTAACCATGAATAGTTAACCTGACTCTGTAGGTCAGTTTTTAACTCTATATTTAACACAAAAGTTCAAGATGCTAAAGAATGACTTTCCCAAATAAATTAACCCTTACAAATCCTTGAATATTTGGGGTGTTTTAACCAGTATTCCTTTAACATTAAATGTTGACTACTGCTTGTTGACATTGCTTTGCTTCCTGTGGACAGGTTGCCTACAGATCAGGGAAAGAGCAGTTTCTTCATCAGTACACCATCAGCAAAGATGACCCTGTCTTCATGCTGGCCAAAGCAAATGCTGCCAATATCAGTGAGGTACTGATGTGTGATTCCCTCACTCCTGTGAATAGTTACAGCTGCTGTGAAATACTGGTTCTGTAGGTAGAAGTAATGTTCTTTCTCAGAGAAGGTCCTCATGTTTTAGATATAAAAACTTGAAATTTAATTCCATGCTCCTAATGAACAGCAGTCACTTCTGCTGTTCTGAAGACTTGCCACATCTAGAGTTTGAAGCTGTACATTTTTCACATGCTTCCAGGTGAGTGGCAGACTGACAGTTTCAGTGGAACCAGTGAGATATTGGGGGGGTTGCAGTAACCACAGTATCCACAGTTACAGGATGTAAAGGAAGACACCAGGGTCTGATCTGTAGTCATATGGTTTCTGGGCATGGAGTGTAGGAGGGACTCATTACTTGAGAGCTTTCACAGTGACTACGGAGCAAACAGAATAGATTGATAGTAATAAAGAAACTGTGCTGTTGTGTCCTCTTTAGAAACTCTACAGGAGTAGCTGGGAGAAGCAGAAGGAAAAAGGATTTGTGCTTCGTTTGGATGCTTTGTCATTCTTGACAGCTAAGGCAAAGAGGGATCTGGCAAGTGATGTGAGTATGGACTCCATCAGCCTTCCTTTTCTTAGGACAGCTGACAGTCCAGGTTGCTGCTAGTGTTGGGGATGTGTCACATATGTCTCAGTGCCCTGAGCCACACTCACTTGATTCACACTAAGGAGTGATGGAGGAGTTGTCTGGGTGATTGGCATTCTGTAATTAGTCAGAAGGTTTGCTCCGAGCAATTCAGAGCTTTTCCTCACATGCTGACTGTATTTTCCTATTCTCATTTTGATCCAAGGGTGAATTTTAGAACTCAAAATGAAGTGGAAATGTCCTATGAAACATCATAACTTAATACATCTATGCCTGGCCAGAAAATTCCTGATAGGACTTTCTGACCTCTGTGCCTCAAGAATGTTGTTTTTCCTAAAGAGAACCAAAAAGAAAATATTTCTTACAGATTTTTGTGAACATAATATTATCAAGAAAGGACTTATTATTTATAGACACTAATTTCTAAGGCATTCCAGTTCTCTTTTGCAAATCATCCTCTTACTTGCTTGTATTGAGGACCCAGCATGCCACATCACTGACAGATTATTGCTTTACTCCCAGTAGAGCTGTCAGCTTGGCAGCTCAAATCATTTACTCTTGGTCTGTTTTCCTCTTCACAGGTTAAATATAAGGAAGGTTATGAGAAGATGAAGGGTAAGCTCATTGGAGTAAAAGCTGTGGAGGAAGATTCGCAGATGGCTCATTCCCTGCAGATGTCAAAGTTGCAGAGTGATCTGGAGTACAAGAAGGCCTTTGAGGGTACAAAGAGTCAGTTCCAGATCCCCATGGATATGGTTAACCTTGTTCATGCCAAAAAGGCTCAGAATCTGGCCACAGATATAGGATACAAGACATCCCTCCACCAGTACACAGCCCTGCCTACTGACAGGAGAGTGGCATGGGCCAAGTGGGCCTACGGATTGCAAAGTGATGTAAGTCCAAAACTTCACATATTTCAATACCTCTCATCCAACCCATTCTCAGCCCCACTTAGGGCTGACTTTCTTCAGACATTTATGCTTGTAATGCCATGACATCTTTATGCACCTACTTTTTCAGCTATTAAACAGTGAATATTAACAGTGAATGTTAACCACTTATTTCCTCAAGAGACATATTTGAGTTTTGCTGTGTTTTGAGGAGGGTAATAACTCCGTTTATGAGCATGGCTTCTTCAAAGCCTACTTCAAATGCTAATAAAACACTAGGATTCCTATATGATGTACAATTATTTTTGTTTCCTAATGTTCAGGGAGGTTAAATAATGTATGATGATAAAATTGGTGATAAAATTCCATATGGAGACCACATGTTCAGCTGTAATCATCAGATGAACTGTCTGATACTGTAAACAGTTAAGTTAGACTTTCCATTCTGAGGCTGTAAATCAGAACTTTTCAAGGAGGCTGAGATAGAAATGTGTACAGGCCTTGTTGACTGCTGAAACTTTTGTGACATCTTTGAGAAACCTGACTTACAGCCAAGTATTTTAAATTCAGTACTGTTGGTAGAGGAGATCTTGTGAGGAAAGTGAGAGGTGCTCCTGTACTCTTCTTCCTTAAAGACACACGGAAAAACAAACAAAAACCCCCTGCTTTCTCTCCAGTAAAACAAAAGGGTATGGTTTGGGAAATGCTAAGCATCATTTTCTTTTTATTGCAAGTCATGGATGATCTTTTAAAGAGTGCTCCATATGCAATGAAAGTGAAGTTAGAGTAAAAATTGCAAACAACAGTAAGGTGTAGACCACTTTTAAAAATTACCTTGCAAGGCATATTGCACAAGTGCTGGTGAGTCCTTATACTTCTATTTCTTTCTGTATTTTTTTTTGCTTTCCTTGCAACTATGCAATAGTGAATAAAACAAAAGCAGGCACTAATTTGACTTCATTGTTGTTCTGGAGATGTCTGAATCCTTTAATGGCATTTTAAGTGTATGAACACCAACAATAGGACATTTTCTTTCCTTTGTCAGAAGCGATACAGAGCAGATTTGAACTGGATGAAAGGAGCTGGATGGATAGCCACTGGGTCATTAAATGTGGAACAGGCTAAGAAGGCAGGAGAACTCATTAGTGAGGTGAGATTTCATGACAGCATGTAACAGAATTTGCTGCATAATGTGTGCAAAATGTCTGTATAAAATTAAAATAATTTCCACTCAAAGGGGAAAGAAAAAGGCATACCACATGAAAGCCCTCAAAACCAGGGATAGGACTGGTAATTAGAGGGAAACCAGATACCAAACACATACCAGTAGGAGTCCATATAGCCTTTGCAAAAACAAAGTAGGTGACAAATGATATTATGAATAATAATGGCAATCAAACAGTGCTCAATTGCTACCCACTAGCCCACCTTTTTAATGAAGCAAAACAGGAGAGATGATGAAAAGATGGAGCCACTGGACCCAGAACCTTCTTTTATAACAGATACACGTTTCCTTCTTGCTCATTTTTCATATATATTCATGCTAGCTATTGAAATTCATGTAGATATCTCTGTCTGTAGTTATCAGCCCAAGTAGTTTTATTCCTTATTTCTCCCTATAACCAATGTCACTTACAGTAGAAGGCAGACTCTAGAATACTTTATGCCTGTCCCATGAAACCTTCAAATGAAGTTCTGGTGGAAATGGTTAAAAGGTTCATAGAATTTTGTTTCTGTTATTTCAGAGTTATTTCAGTTATTTCTGCTATTTCTGCTGGCCAAATCTGTTGCTGTAAGAGATTGAATACTGTGATTTTTCAATAGCTATGATGCAGGAATCATGTGTCCATTCAGTCTGCAATGTCTCAGAAAAATACGGTCATCCTTTCACAACTGGCTGATTGCTAAGACCTTTTTTTTCCCCATGTAATCATCCATTGTGAAGAAGAATGGTTTTTTTAAGCACAATAAATGAGATCCTCAGCTAGTGTTAAGCAAGGTAGCCTTATAAAAGCTGGTACAGTAATGTCAGCTGGAATAGTAACTGTGAATTTGTATAGGTATTTCATTTGGATGTTACAGTAGTGGAAACTACTAAGTAGAAATTTGACCCCCTAGGTTGTTTATCTCAACCTTATTGTGAGTATTAAGTAATATTAGGTTTCTATGAGCCTTATCCTTTCTTACACATAGTGACTAGTCCTTCTAATACTGCTAAAAAACAATTGCCAGAATATAATCTCTAGCAATTTTATGCAGAGAAGTTCTGGTCAGGTCTGCTTTGTCTCCAAATCTGATTAAGACAAGGCATAAACCACTTTTGTTCCCTGTTAAATTCAGTAAGATTGCTCACTTTTAAAATATCACTTTTTGAAACCAAAACATTACTTATAAACTTATAATACTTTAAAGTGCTTATGTGTTTTACTTTGGTATTTTTAGTCTTTGAAGGGTGAAGATGTTGCTTCAAATAAACTTCTTCAGGCCACAGCTCAGTTTAAAGGAAAATTATGAGCCATGAGTCTATCTCAGGCATTTGGAAAATTTAGTATGTGCTATTTGGAGAAGTGATAAGGGTATTGATGGATTTGAGACAACTCCTGCAGGAAGGAAAGCTTTTAGTGACATGGCCAAATGGAAAAAGTGTCATTTTTTCATTGAACTGCCTACACCTTAATTATGCATATATAACAGGACCAAGAAGCTCTCAGAAGCTACTATGAGTCCTTAACAGCAAGCAAAATTAATATCATTATCTAGAAGATATGCCATAACAATTAGGTACAGTATCAATGACTGCACAGATTTGCTGCAGGTTTAAGGAGACAACCTAAACCCCTAAACAATAAGTCAAATAATTGCCATTATTAACACACTACAAATGTCTATCATTTCTAGCTTAAAGGAACTATAAATTAAAAATACAATCGGTCATACTCTGTTTGAAGTAATGTAGAAAAGATTTTAAAATCCTGAGTTCTGGAGTATTTAGGTAAGCAGAACTTGATCTTGAAATATTTTTCTTATATTTAAAGATTAATATTAATTGGCAAAAGGTTATTGTTAAATTGAAGCAAATATTAATCTGAAAGTACCTAAGACATAAAGATGAGGAAAGAGGAATAATAATTATGTTCACAAATTCACTCTAATCTCCAGCAACCTATGATTTTTCTCTTTCAAATAGCATGAAAGAGCAGCACAAAATTCACAGCTTTGATCTTTTTCTGCTCAACAGAAGAAGTACCGTCAGCATCCATATGCTTTGAAGTTTACCAGTATTAAAGACACTCCTGAGATGATCCAGGCTAGAATTAGTTATAACCAGGCTGTGGATGTAAGTTATAATGTATATACATTATGATTATAAGAGTGGTATCCTCTTTGAACGACCTGATTGAAGCACTGGCTTTCTCTCTCTTTCTTTCTCTGAGATTATCCTTGGGAACCATGAAACTTCTGTATTCTGGTGTGATGCATCCCACAAAGAGCATGTTTCTAACTTGGACTGGGAAGAGATCCCACAGAAATGAATGGGATTTTCATACAGAAAGCACTTTCTGTCCCATTTATTTTCAGAAGTAAAATTTAGCAGTGAGACTGACCTTTGACCTTTAAAGAATTTTGGCCTTTTGATATTCATTAAAGAAGAACATGTTTGGGGTTCTTTCCTCTTTTCAAACAGATCTTTCAAATTTCATTTTCTGCATATTCTTTGGAAACAAAATGTGAGGCAGCATGACAAGGAAGGAAAAATAAATTATTTCAAGCTGTCATCCTGCTGAGAGAGAAATCCAGGAGGGGAAATCTTAAAGGGAAGAATTGAGGCTGTTTGGTGTTTAAACATGTTTATTTTTAATAGAAGAGCGATTTAAAAATATTGTAGACTTAACTGGGATAATACAGAAGTGAATAATAAGCAAAAGTCACTCAAAAAAGACAAGTTTCAAACATGAGAGGATGTTTTATTGTGAAAATAGATATTTTTAAAGTGAAGGAGAAGATGAAAGACTTTGTGTAAAACACATGCTATTGTAATACTTTTGGTGTCTGTGCCTTTGGTTTAATTAATAAGATCCAAAAGGCTTACATCTCAGGCAAGATAAATATAAGTCATTTTGTTCCACTGAGCCACAGTCAAAATCAGTCTGGTGCTCTACTTCTTCACACATGGAGCTCTGATTAGTTTTCCCCTTACAGAGCTGCAATACAAGTGGGCCCAACTGCTAAAAAAGTGTCAGATGGGTGAAATGGAGGGGTCCATTCTAATCTAGAGGGTCTCAAACTCTCCTGCAGAAATAATAGCCTGGGAAAGGCAAGTCAGGGGCTCCAGACATCTAAGGCCTAATAAAGGTGTCTGTCTGTACCCATCTGAAAGTTATGGTGTCAGTGTAAGGAAAAAACGAGGCTAGCAAAGAAAAACAGCATGAAAAGGAGAACTCTGCATAGCCATTGCAGGGGAAGTTCCAGTTCCAGTTAATTGCACAGAACTCCTCTTACCTGTCTGCAGACATCTGAAGGTTATCTGGTCCTGGGCCAGCTCTATGTTCTTCCTCCAAGGGTTGATGGGAATGGCACACACAGACACTTCTTCTATGATGGGATAAACCACCTTCTGAGGTGTTTAAATCCCTTCCCATTGACTATTGAGCACCCCTTTGCAACTAACTCTGGAAATAAATTTGGAATAATTGCACAGATAATTACCATCCCATTTATCGGCTAAAATTGAACACCTTTGGAGAGGTGTAACTCATTGCTGCACACTCTTAATCACTACTGTTTATTTTTCTTCTCCCTGCTCACATATATTAGAAGTTTTATCAAATTAATATTCAAATATCTGAATTTTCATATACATTGATTTACACCCTCAAAACTTCAAGGAGCTCCTCTCTAGAATACTCTAGCTGATAAGTGTATCAGACTCCCAAAGCCTTTTGAATCCATTTTGACTGATACAATTACCTGTATTTATTAATGCCTCTGCTGCTCTTCTGTAGTGTTTGCTTTCCATAAAATTGTTAATGTTTTTGTTTGAACTAATGATTGAACACGTAGAGAGTACTTGTTACTGACATTCATCTCTGTTTGCAGAGGCTGTACAAGGAGCATGGAGAGAGTATAAAGCATCAGTATACACCAACGACAGATCTTCCTGAAATCCTTCAGGCCAAATTAAATGCTATGAATATCAGTGAGGTATAAACCTGACCTTTAATATTTTAAAGGAAAGTGTAAATGTTGATAGTGCTTTGCTGTTTGTCCTAAATAGGAAATCATACTAGATTTCTTTCCTTTCCCCAGTATATGATCATTCTAAGATCTAAATATATAATATAAGTAATGTGGGAAATCAAATTTCTTATCCAACTTCACCTACACTAGAAAGATTAAAAATGTACAAACACATAGTGTTTTATAATGGATATTTGTCTTGTGATAATTCTTGTTCTGCATTGATAATTTCATTTGTGTTTGCCCTCTGCATTAGAATAGAATGAAACTCACGTGGTAACATTTTTAGAGTCTCAATAATGCTGCAATGTCAACCCTCTGAACAGCAACTCTTCTTCATTTCTGTTCCATATTTCCTAGACTCATTACAAGGAGTCCTGGAGAAGGATGAAAGATGGTGGCTATCAGCTGAGACTGGATGCCATCCCCTTCCAGGCAGCAAAGGCTTCTGGTGCAATCATAAGTGATGTACGTGAACCTACTGCTGATATTGTCCAGCAGGACGTGTCAGTCACTCCAGACTGTATCTGCCCTGCTGAGTGACTCCTGATGGAAACTGCATGTCCAGCCAGCTCTGCATCTGGGAGACATCTGGCCTCAGACTAGTTAGTGGTGCTTTTGGGGGTGCAGCCATGGTGAGGTGTTATTGGTAAACAAGCAAAGGCAGGTTTGTGAAGGCAAAGCTGAGCAGTGTCCCTGCTGCAATGACTGGTCAGTCACAGGGATTGCAGTTGGGTGAGGTCTTCCTAGAACCCGCTAAAACTTCATTCAGATGTGTTGTCATACTGAATATTCTCAGAATTTACTGTATTATGAAAGCCCTTTTAAGCAGGTTTTAACAGCTGGACTAATACTTTTTTTTACTCCTACCCACATTTCTCTTCCTACTTCCTTTTTAGCACAAATATAAGGAGGCATTTCAGAAAATGAAAGGGCAGATGGCTGGCTCATGTGGCCTGGATGGTGACATTCGTATTGCTCATTCAGTCCATGCAACATCTCTGCAGAGTGATGTAAGTACAAGGAAGAAGATGGGGGCATTCTTGGATTGATTTCCTAACTGTGTATCGCTCCTCAAGGAAGATGTGGACTAGCTGTGGAATAGCCTACTTATTTAAAACTTAGGGCTTTCTGTCCCACTTTCCAGATATTTTAATATAATCATGATATTTTTGCCATTCTTCTAGGTTATTTACAGTAACATTAATTTGACAGTAAAAGAAGCCTGTGTTCTAGCACCCTCCCCTGCTTTGTACCACTGCTGGCTATCACAGAATATTTTGCTCTGGGAAAGCATCACTCAGAGGCATGTCTAATTGAGAATTAGCACTGATCCTTGTACAGAAGTAAATTAAATTAGTTATTCAGTGTTTATTTTCAATTTATTGTTTTTTTGAAAGACCAAAGGATGAATGAATTTATGGAATTCCAAGTCGGGCTTTTTTGGTTGGGGAATGGCTCCCACCTGGTCTTGACATGTGCTAAGAATCACATAAATTGGTGTTTGCTTATAAGATTTGTAACTCCTCGGTGCGTTTTGAAAGCTGTGGCTTGATCCAGAAGGCAGTGAAATATATGGGAGTGTGTTCATGGTTCTCAGAAGTTCTGGTCTTGTAGTGATGGCAGGCTTAGGCAAACAGGTAACAGAAAGTGTCTGAAGAATTCATCCATCTCTCAAGTTACTCTAAGTCATTTGATGACCACGAATAACTCTGGATGTTCATTATCCAAATAAACAGCTTGAACATCTCAAATTTGCATAATCTGATTGGGAAATGTCATATGAAACAAAGTTCTTTGAAGATTTCTGCACCTTTCTTCTCCTGGATAGAGATAAGAAGTGAAAAAAACCAACCCAGCACTAAATACTAGTCCAAAATTATGAAACTAAATTGGCCAAATCAACAAATATTTTAACTGAGGGTTTGTTCTAATTCTAATATAAATAAAGCTGCTTGCCTATTTTACTCAGGCAGCAGCTGCCCCTTTTTGTGGCACTTCCTAAAAATGCAGTGAATTAGGACTTCTCTTGCCAGTTTGGTTAATTTTATAGATTCAATGTTTTAAATTTTAACAAAAAACTGAATAAAGAAATAATCTCAGATTAAGTGAATATAATATAGATGGCTACTTTTTGATGAAGAATAGGCTGCCACATATTCTAATTATTGATCTTTGACAGTATGGTTAAACAAGTTAGGGAACTTGTTTAAAAAGAATAATTTATACTGCAAAATGGAAGAAATACAAGGAACGTCTCTTGTGATCAAAACCTGAATTTTAATTACTTTGCTGTGTTATGTATGCGATCTGTTTCTCATCTGATAGGTGAAGTATAAGCAAGGTTTTGAGGACACAAAGTCTCACTTCCACCTGCCACTGGATATGGTGCACTTGGTGCATGCCAAGAGAGCCCAGTCACTGGTCAGTGAACAGGAGTACAGGCAGCTGCTGCACCAGTACACGGCTTTGGCTGAAGATGTGAGGCTGAGGTGTGCCAAGAACGCCTACAAACTGCAGAGTGAGGTAATTACAGAGTGTCCCAGGGATATTCCCTGTTGGTTCTGGGGCAAGACAGCTCTGCTCCAACTCACTGACAACTGGCAGCGTGTGTTTGTGCACCAGTTGAGGGATAAACAATGGCTGTTCCCCCTTGATTTTCTGTAGGAATGAGACATTTTTCTTGCTGGGTAGTGGAACAATGTGTGTGATTACACTGTTCTGAGAGATTCTAGTAGTCTTTGATGGTTGGGTAGAGATGGGTTTGCAAGTGAGGATGATTGGACTGTTGGTAAAAATGCCCTTTTTAAGGTCTTTCTAACAATGCAAACACTTTACCAACTGGTATTTACAACTTGGTTTGGATCTGGATGAAATTTCATGTGTACTTGCACAAGAAAAATTTGATTTGTAAGACACTTATAAGCTCTGGTCCAAGACACATCCACTGAAAATCTAAGGATAAGCCTAACTGCCTGCATAGTCTTGGGTAAAATTAACTAGATAATGCCTTACAAATCTGTAGGCAGAGCCTTGAGGAAAGGACTTTTCATAGATCACATTATCCCTGCAGACCTCAGGAGGGGCTGTATCTTAAAAACATACCTGGCCACAAAATACTACTGTATATCACCTTTACACTTTCAGCCAACAGACTTAGAGATGACAGACTGTGTCCAAACAAGTGTAATGTCAGTTGCCAGTTGTGTTGCCCTAATTTGGGTGAAACACACATAATCAGAGATTCTGAGGCAGGTTTCCATCCATCCTGCTCCTCATCCTTCTCATTATCAAATGAAATAATATTGTTGTAATGTATTTATCAGGAACCTATTGGTAGCTTTTGAAAAATTAGTATTTACAAGGAATCCCTGCTAGGTTTGGTGGTCTGGAAAATATTTTAATGACGTGTATGCAGTGGTTCAGTGCTATTTTTCCTTAGCGTTCCTTGCTAATATTATGACCATTCAGAACTGTTAAAAATCAAGGCTATGTTGTCTGCAGTTCCTCTTAAAAGAGAAACACCCCCCCCCCATATTTTCTTATGTTTTTATAAACTGGTTTTATGTATAGATATAAATCAATAATATCTACCTGTGATTTATGTAGTATATATGAAGAAAATTCATGTACCTAGAAAAGATTTTTTCAAGGTTACAAATGGAAGACAGGAGCTGAAGCAGCATTTGGTGCTCATGAGGCTCAGTAGTCCTCAGAATCCTGCATCTGTCAGGGCTGTATTCACACAGACACATTCAGAAACACAAGATCTTAGGGCGATGTGTACGAACTCTCTGTGGTAGATACTAATTTTAATGGATTCATTGTATATTTTTGGGTGAATAAATATAGGGCATCTCAAATGCAAACTCATAATTACTTCTGCTTGGTTTTCCTTAGAATTTATATCGGTCTGACATGAACTTTATGCGAGGCATTGGATGTATTACCCCAGGGGCCCTGGAGATTGAAGGAAGGAAGAAAGCTTCTGAACTCATCAGCGAGGTAACAAAAGAGGGTTTTGATTTCTCCACTACGAACAAGAGTTTGCCAGATGTCTTTCTATTAGACTGGGCTGGCAAAGTGACTCACTGGATAATGCCAGATTCCCTCCCCTTACGTTTGATCATTCCACTCGTGTCCAAACTGCAGATGGGGGAACCTGATGGAGTTTAAGTCTTTGCAAACTTTTCTAACTTATTTTGCAAATCTTTTCTCCCGTGTTTCAGACCCAGGAGGTCACTATTTTATGTTATTTATTTAGGAATTTAAATGGGCTTTTTCAACTAAAAATTAAGCTGTGCGTACCTGTAATGAGTACCTTGTACTATTTCTCCAAAATTAGAATGAGCTGTGCAGTGCCCAGAATATTACAGGATCCTCATCTCTACTGCTTTACAGTCAGTCTGTTTTTCACCTGCTGCTTTTGTGTGCTGTTGTTTTTCTCCCTCTGTAACTGGACTTCTATTTCATCTGTCATGTTCTCTTTGTACAGTCTCTCCTAGTTTCAAATCTTGCTTTTTTTGTTCATATTCACATAGATGTGAAACAAGAAAAAGTAGGAATTGTGTTCTAGGGAAAAAAAAATCCCTGCTTGCAGTGATTTTGCAGTTGTTCTGTTCACAATTCTGACATCAGACCACAGGCCACGCGAAACCTTTTTTTCCTCACAAAAAAATACCGTGGGCTTGTCCAGCTCCTCTCTGTGGACTGGATTGCCTTTACTGTAATTCTACTACCCTGGGCTAATGACACCAAGGGATGAAATAACCTCATTACTGTTTTCAGCATATTCAGCATGGCAGCACTTTCCTTTCACGTTTTATTCCTTATTTACTTTTCATTTCCCCTGTGAGACTTGAATGCACCTAACTCAGAATGGCAAAAGGTAAATTAGTCTGAGGATTAGTAGACAAACTAGAGTTTTAAGCACAAGAAGCAGTACTA
This sequence comes from Trochalopteron elliotii, assembly GCA_024734555.1. Taxonomy (NCBI): domain Eukaryota; kingdom Metazoa; phylum Chordata; class Aves; order Passeriformes; family Leiothrichidae; genus Trochalopteron; species Trochalopteron elliotii. The sequence goes on from JANPWX010000042.1 coordinate 1,928,332, forward strand.
GACCACTGGAATTGGAAAAAAAATCCCTTATCTGACAAGGCAATTTACTTATGCTGCTCATTTTTCTTTGTGTGTGAACTCAGAGTAAATATCGTCAGCAGCCACATTCCTTCAAGTACACATCGGTGACAGACTCTCCTGGCCTCCTTCATGCAAAATTCAGCAATATGATTGCTAATGAGGTAGGCTCTCCTAACGTGAATCAGAAAATATGCTTTTCAATATGCAGCAAGCTGGGGATGGGGAACTGGGAAAGAGACAACGCTGTTCTGAAAGCAAAATGCATCAAAAAAAGTGAAAGCATCACTGATTTGTGCTTTTTCACAGTTAGATCACTTTTTGTTTGTTTGTTTCCAAGCATTTAATACCATTTTCAATCAATCTCTTTCAAAAAGCTGGCATAGTATCCATATAACAGAGTTCCATGATCAAGTTTTTTGCATGAAACAGAGACTCAAAAATCAAGACTGTGGAGTGTTCTAGAGGGAGCTCATTTGCATAGTATGATCCACCTTTGAGGGCTCCTCAAAGAGTCTTCTTCATTTTAGAAAAGAATCACTTTTCTAAATTCTGAAAAAACAAGACAAACCTATAGAAAAATTATCAAAATCATATATAATAACTTGAAGAAAAAATTCAAGCTAGAAAATATGCCCAGTGTACCAGAAATGCTTGCCTTTTTATTTCACATACATTCACGATGCCCTTAACATTCTTAGGTATACTTTTGCCCTGCTGGGAATGTAACAATGCAAGGATGAGAATGTCGTGGTTTGGCATCATCATATATTTATAAAAATTAATGTAAATGTCATTTATGCCCAGCAAAAGCCCCACATCTTTATGCCCAGAAAAAGGCTTTGCAATTTCAATGATATATTCAGCTACTTTCAATGATGGCTGACTACAGTTGTCACAATCATTAACAACTTAAGTACTGCTGTTTTATTATTGAAACAAGAGAGAAAATTAATTTCAGTTGTCTCTTTGATCTCTTTCCTAGCGCCTGTATAAAGCAGCAGGAGAGGACAGTCGGCATCACTACACACCAACACTGGGTCTGCCAGAGTTTACACGGGCAAGAATAAATGCAGCTATCCTCAGTGATGTAAGAATTTGTTCTGTATTTCTTACAACTTATTTCAGATGCAGGATGAATTGTGCAGTGGCAAAGAAGATGAATAAGTGGAGGAAATTTGAGGTCTATTCTATTTATGCTTTCCCTGATATGATTATAATGATATTTATCTTCATTAGCATATATACGGTTGTGAGTAAATTAAATCTACATAAAGAACGAGACATGTTTTGTCTGAGTTAGTAGGATTTCCCAAAGATAATTTAAAAAAAAAATTCCTTTGATTATAAAGAATGAGACTGTAACACGGAATAACAAATGAAAGATGGTTCCTTTGTTTGTTCCTTTGTGCATTTAAAAGTAAAGCAGCAGTCTACATGTGCCTTTCCTATTTTAGGCAAAATACAGAGAATCTTGGCATAATCTACGTGCTCAAGGCTACAAGCTGACAATGGAAGCACTCCCGTTCCAGACTGCCAGGGCCTCCAGAGAAATTGCCAGTGATGTGAGTTGAATGATTCAACCTCCCTTCTTGCCTAATTTCTGTTAACTTCATGTAAAACAATGTCTAAAGCAGATTTTACTGAATTAAAGCAACTCCATAACCATGTGAGACAAGTGTGAGACAGAATATATTACTTATGAATGAGATTCTTTGTGTGAATTAGGAAAAAAAAGAAGAGGAAGAATCACTGCTAATCGGGAACCAAGCCAGGTTAAACATCTTCCAGTGGGAAATGGCAAATGAACTAAAGTATTTGCAAACAGAAAAAACAGGGATTCTGATCTTTTTCAGGCTTTTGGCTCCTCATGTTATAAAGTGCCCACTAACTCTTTCCACTCTGCTTTGAGCTGACTTTTCAAAGTGTTTAGTGTTTCCAAATTGAAATGAAGTCGAAAAAAGCTGAGGTTTCTTTGAATCTCCAAAAATCAGGAGATACCTGTCTGGTTAGGAAGTAAAAATCAATGCAAATTCCTGTAAATGTGTATCCCCTTAACTTCTAAAATAGAGGAAACAAGTAATCTTGTCTTTATAAATATCCTGTCATTTGGATTGTTGTGTGCAGAACACTCAGACATGGTGGTGCCCATTTCTCAGAAAGCCTAAGTTCATCCCTCCTTCACAAGATATTTAATAAATTCTAGGAAGATGGAAAAAATCTTCATTTTGTGTAGTATTTAGTTGCATACTTTATCTCTAATATGATAAAATATTAATATATTTCACATGTGTTTGTCTAATGAAGCAACCATTTCTAGTTGTAATTTCTAATATATTCTTAACCATATTTTGCAGAGTGCTTTTGGTTACAGCTTCAGATCTGCTCTAGAGGGTACAAGTCCATAATAGAATTACATCTACTTACAACAGATCTGAATTTGGCCCTTCATCTTGGAAGCACTTTATAAACATTAGATGCTGTAATTTAATCCCTGCAACTCTCTTGTGTGGTAGATAAGTGTTATTATCCCATTTCAACTACATTATGAACTCTTCAGGGCCCAGGCCTTCCCTTTAAAGTTCTAAGCACCCTGTTGATGCTGTATAAATAAGCATTATCCTCATCATCACTATTTCACAGAGAGGATAAATGCAAGATCACAGGGAGAGTCATAGTCCCAGCTAAGATGAGAATGAGGAGTTGCTGGTTCTTATTCTTTCCAGGAAAACTGAATTTACTCTTTAAAATAGCTGGGTGGCTTTTGCAAATCTGAAGGCTACAGAGTGCATGGTGTTTTGCTTTTGTATAGATTTTTTTTCTTCTGTCTTTTGTTTGTTTCTTTCACATTCTCATTCCTAGTGATGGGAATAAAATTCTTAGAGAGATAATAAAATACATGATTTTAGGTTAAACATGATCGATGTTTTGGGCATGTTCAGAAAATGCAATGAGATGCACTTCACTTTAATGTTGCAGCTCCTGTGGTATTTAAATTTGATAGCAATGAGATATTCAGACAATTGCTTTCTAGTGCTACATACCTTGACTGGCTTTAGAGAAAACATAGATGTTTCAGTAATTTATCTTATCTGGAATAGCTGGTCTAAGTTTGGCACATTTTCACTTTTAACCATTTTCTAAAATTTTTAGTACCAATATAAACACAATTTTGTGACGGAGAGAGGAAAATGCATTGGTGCCAGAAGTGTCCTGGATGATGCCAGGTTGCTGCACTGCTTGCATGCTGCCAAGTTACAGAGTGAACAAGAGTATAAGAAGGGATCCCAAGACATGTGGTCTCAGTTTCACCTGCCCATGGACATGGTCAATCTTGTCCATGCCAGAAAAGCCCAGGCCTTGGCGAGTGATCAAGATTACAGAAAGAGACTCCATGAATTTACAGCGCTCCCAGAAGACATGAAGATGAAGTGGGCCAAAAGAGCCCACATGCTACAGAGTGAGGTAAAAATCTTTCTTTTGGACCCTACCAGCATGTGCTCCTGAGCCTGCCTAGAGAGGGATGGGATAAGATGTGAGGGAGAACCTCAGGGCTTGGCTTTTGCATTTAGAGCCCCAAGTCAGGAGATCAGACAAATGGTGATGGTTTTGCCTGATACCCTCACTGCCTAGTAGAGTAATGTACAGCACACATGAGTTAGTTGATTGTCATGGCCTTTTAACATATAGGGGAGAACAATAATGAAAAATGGATGACTGAATTGAAGTCACACTGTGCCACACCCTGACTCTGAAGTGAAGTCAGGATTGTTGGGATTGCAGGCACTTTGCTGACTTTCACTTTTTATTGGATCTGCCTGATTTTCTTTGACTGATTAGGAGGTAAAAGCAAGCCTTTAATGTGAGTAAAGAAAGAGTAATGTGTACTCCTAGAAATAGGGTTAACGAGGAACCATGAATCAGATAAAATAATTAGTATTCCTGACTGGAACTCACCTCATAAAATTATTTCAAAAGAGGTTTTTTTACGCCCAGTACAAACAGGTTATTACTTACTGCTTTGAGTCATACTAATTCACTCATGGGGCCTTCTCTTGTAACTTGCATATGATACATTATTTAATTCCTGGTGGGACGAACAAATGCAAACAGTTTGGCTTCACGATCTGATATGTGCATGGCAAATGAAAAACCTCAAAATGTGAATATGAACCAGGGAGATTTTTTGAAAAAACCTTAATAGCTGTGGATACAAAACTGATAGTTAATGATTTTCATTTTTAACAGCATCGCTATAAATCAGACCTGAACTTCATGAAAGGAGTTGGTTGGATGGCTCTGAGATCTCCGCAGATAGAAAGTGTAAAGAAGGCTGGAGAGCTCATCAGTGAGGTAACTGATAAATCTTTCATGGGATAGCAAGTCTGTAGGAATTGTTTACCATCAAGGCTCCTCGTTACATGACACTTACGAATGTAGCTTATCATTTCCTTTTGATGTGGGAGCCTGTTTATACAAGGTGTAAGTTACCAAGAAGCAGTACGGGAGACGCAAGTCCACTGTGTGACACCTGCTGAATATTTTCCATTCCAAATGAAACACAAGAGTATAAGCAAAACATGTAGCAATAAATAAATGCAGGAAACTCCATTATGAAATTCTAAGCAGGTGGTTATGGAAGTTGTATGGAGAGATACAGCACTGACAACCTCACTGAAGGGGCATTTGCTTGCTCAGTATCATGCATTAATGGAGAAAAATTATGAGCTGTCAAAAGTGTAGTGTTCAAAAGCTTTTTGCATGTGAATTTTTAGTGGGAAGTCCTTTGCGCACACACAAGCACAGACACACACACAAAAAAGTTCTGTGCCTGATACAAAGGCTTCCCCAGTCCCTAGCTGAAAGAGCAACTGGGACTAAAGCAGAACAGCAGCTTCAGGGAAGTGTCTTTTATATTTTACCCGAGTTATCACACTCTTGGAATTGTCATATATCATTAACAGAAACATCTCATGTTTTTTTTCCGTTGTTTGTTTTGTTGCCTCCTGCCCCTCTCAGATAAAGTACCGTCAGAAGCCAGAAAGTCTGAAGTTCACTGCTGTGGTTGACTCTCCAAGTTTGATTCATGCCAAAAACAGCTACCTCCAGTGCAATGATGTAGGTTTCATTGAAATGTATAACTGATCTTAACTTTTGATGTGCCATAGTGCATAAAAGAATTGATCTTGACACTGCTTCCAGTATCATCTGCATTCAATGACTTTTGGCCCCACAGAGACTGTACAAGGCTGGAGGTTCTGAAGACAGGCACAGGTACACCCTGCCTCCTGATCATCCAGATTTTATCCGAGCCCGACAGAACGCCTTTTACATCAGTGATGTGAGTAAACCTTCTCCTTTGGGGAGCTGACTTGGTAAACTTGTTTGGGAATAAAATCTTTCATGTATGTAGAAGCCAGTATCTCTGAGCCTGACCAGATCTAAAAGAAGCCAGAGGCAGTGAACAGCCAACATGTTGCTAGGTTTGGGCTGGAGGAATCAGGAAAAGTCTGCTGAATTTACTTTTCAGCATTCATTTAATTTCCTAGAGAAATCAGCTATTATAAAGGATTTCAAACCTTCATTATAGATATGATTAGTTACAAATTAAAATTTTTGGTTTTGTTTGGGCGAGGGAGGAGGGAGAACCCTCTTTCCTAGACTATATATACTACCTTTCTGAAGAACTTTCTGTAACATATGAATGAAAGGTCAGCCCTGTTAGCAGGGTGTACAGTGATGCTTACACTGCTTCTGCCGTGGCTGTCTTGCAGGTTTTCTGGCATCTCAGTTTACTTTCAAATTTATCAGCACCTAGCACTACATTCACCAGTGAAACAGAAGATTTTCTTAAAATGTGAATTAGGTTTTGTGCTTCTTTTCGTATGGTCACAAACTTCAGAAGGAAGGAATCAAAGACTTACAGAAAGCAAATGAATAAAATCAGAATGGGACAGCCGAAAGTGTCAGATACCATGGCTGTGTAGTAGGACCTGCAGACTGGAAGCTATTTTAAGAAAGCTACTTATGGAAGAAGAACCAAATCTAGAGCAATTTCTCTTCAGGATGTAAATGTGATTCACATCCTCAAAGTCACATTAAATATGTTAGAACCGGCTGTTATTCCACATGAGTTAATGAAGCCACATGTGGCTGGGGATAGAGACGAGGATCATTTGAAAAGCTTGAAATAACTGGTATTGAAATTATGATGCCAGGAAACCCAAGACACTGCGAGTGGATGCATCAAAAGAGAGAATAAGGGCAATATCAATGCAATATTGATGTGACTGATGCATCACAGTTTCTAATAGAAATTAAATCACATCAAAAACAACCACATTGAAGTACAAAAGGAAACCCTGGTGGCACTTTTCAGATGAGGCATTTTATCATTATGGTGAGTAGAAAAGAAGTTGAAGTGCTATAGAACTGGATCAAAACCTCAGAGATGGTACTGATGACTCTTGATACAAATAAGCCCAGTAGGATAAAACATTTATTATTGCAGTTATGGGACTGCGTTTAAGAAACTGCAGGGGGAAATGACTGTTTTGTTCTTTTCTTTTCAACACAGAAATTGTATAAAACATCTTGGGAACAGACAAGGGCATCTGGCTATGATTTTAGGATTGACGCCATCCCATTCCAGACAGCAAAGGCTTCAAGAGAGATTGCTAGTGATGTAAGAATTGTTCTGTTTCAAACACTTCCCAACCCTCTTCCTATGCCACCCCATCCTGTAAAAATGGGTGAAGTTTGACAGGAGTAAACTTTGTTCTGGTGTGGGAAATTTGTGATCCAATGAAACAAAGTGCTGGTTAAATGCAAAGATTTCCAACTAAATGCTGCCATTAGTAATGTCCAATACCAGGCTGTTCTGTCTTACGTCCCAAGAGTTTTTCTTGGGAAGAAGACATATTATGATTTAATCAGATAAAATAGGTACCAGGTTATGAATAGTTAAAGCATGGTCTAGGATAAAGTGGGTTATCTTTGAACACAGAAGACCACAGCTGGCAAGAAAGCTAAAGATGGAGGAGCTTCATTGCTTGAGCAATGAATGTGCTTGTGCAATGAATGTGTATTGTGTGTACCCAAGAGTGCAACAATAGGGGGATCACTGATTACTTTTGAGAGATGAGCATTTTGGGCCCCCTAAGTCTTTCCACTCCTTTAAAAATGAGCACAAAGGTAATTCTTCTAAAGTGTCTTGTTAGATTAGGAGATGTAGCTTGATATCAAACAAACCCTTGGTCTTTGTGCACTACAGGAAACATGATTGATAGCCAGGGGAGGATAAGTTATTTCATAACAGAATTTGAAGGTAATTTGAATGTGAAAATGAGATTTTCCTCTGCACTTCCTGCAGTACAAATACAAAGAAGCCTTCCTGAGAGACAGAGGCCAACAGATTGGATTCCTCAGTGCAAATGATGATCCCAAAATCAGACATGTCCTCAGAGTGGGGAAACTCCAGAGCGAGCTCCAGTACAGGAATGATTATGCCCTAAACATGGCACAGTTCCAGAGTCACCTCAACCAGCCAGGATTCCTCCATGCCAAGAGAAGCCAGCAGCTTGCAAGCGCTATTAACTACAGGCAGCCCTTGCACCAATACACTTGTGACCCTGAGCAGCTAAATGTGAAACATGCAAAGCAGGCCTACCAGCTGCAGAGTGATGTAAGTGTGGCTGAGCGACATGGTCCTTCCCTGGGCTGGGGGCTGTCTGTGCAATCTCCTTTGCAAACCTTACCTGCCAATAAAATCATCCTGAAAGAACCACATTCTGCTTGCTAAAAATGAATAATCTGTTTATAATTGACTCTGCTGCTCCTTTATATGCTCTCTCTTGAATACCCAGGGTATGCAATTTGGTTAGAGCTCAACAAAATAATACATCTTGGTGCATGTTTCATTCTCTCAGGTAAAATACAAGTCTGACTTGAACTGGCTCAGAGGCATTGGCTGGACTCCCCCAGGTTCTCACAAAGTTGAAATGGCAAGAAGAGCTGCTGAGCTGGCATACCTTCGGGAAATGGGACTGCTGCGTGCTCCTGCTCAGTACAGTCCTGGAGCTGTAAGTAGAGTAAACCATTCTTCTCACAAATCCCAACAGCTCTGCTCCTTCCCTGCACACATCCTGTCTAATACTTTTGAATGCTCCCTGGAGTCTACAGCTCTCCCTATTATCTGAACAGGATATGTGCACTTCCTTTATGAAGCTTTGTACGTTAGTGTACATCTTCATTTGAGGGAACCGTTGAAGGGAATTCAGCAGTGTCAGCAGTGTCATGTCAGGATGTGTTTTCCCCAGCTGGTGGATGATGTCAGATCTCCAAGTGTCCTAGTACCTCTGAGGAAAGCAGAAGCAGAGGCAGAAAGGACTCCTCATGCAACTTCCATTCTCTTTTCCTAATTTCATCAGGAACCACATGTTGCCATGTAATTCTGTGTTGCCATGTAATCTCCACTGGCAGCCGTATTGACAAGCTGAGTGTAGGCTCCTGACAGCTTAATATGTGCTGTGGGAGGCTTTGTGCAAAGGGGCAATGCTCCAGCCTCCTCTGCCTCTGTCCAGCTAAAGGTTAAAGATATTACAAGCAGGGATCTTCCAGGCTTTCCTTCTGCCTGCCTCCACAGGGGTGACTCCCAGTCTACAGTGTCCCAGCACAAGAGGGCAAAAGTCCATACAGGAATTTTATACACTTACACTTAGGAAGCATTCATCTACAATAAAAGAGAAGCACTGCACTTCAAATACTTTGATCGTTTAATTGTTAACTTTGGTAAGAAGTCAAGCAATAATCCAGACCAAGAGAAATAGTACATACCCATGGTTTACATTCCCATCTGAAAAGTTACTCAGGAAATAAATGAAAAACTATGGTTGAGCAGTGGAGGCAATGGGAACTGCAGGCAAAACCTTCCTAAGTCAAAGGTATGATAATTATCCAATGGTCCCAGGGAAACCTACAGGTGTGCAATCCATGTGGAACTCAGGTGTTTGCTGGTTTGCTTTTTATTTAGGGTTCAAAATAGAAACTAGGACTTGAGCACATTTAGCCCTTTGGTATGTGAGGTATCTAACTTACATGAACAGGTCCATTTTTGCACTTCTCCACAGCAGAAATTCTCTCAGCGCAGAACAGTGATTTAGAATTTCCTCTTTTTTTTTTCCTTTTGCAGTTGTGTAATTTTGTTATAGAATAATAGTTAAGACTTTCCCCTATCCACTGGCTGGTTTCACAATTTTTTTTGGATGTGATTTTACAGGACCAGTTGGAGACAGAGGGATCTCAGCAAGTTGGAGTCAACCCTGATGCTTCAGAAATTCTGCAAGTCAAGAGAAGGCAAATGCAGTTCTATCAGAAGTAAACAGAAACATGACATAACATAAATATATTTTCATCTTGTCTTGCAAATCCTGTAGCTTTTCCGGTTTTCTGGAAACACAATAGATGGCATTTAAGAATTTTTGTTTTAAAAAAACCAAAGCATTACAATTTATAACTGATAATTTTATTTTTGTGTGGATACTTTGTGATTTATCATTGAATGTATTACAGATTATGCTATTTATTTAAAGCTGTAAATTAAATTAGTACTAGATGACTGGCAGGCTCAGCTTTGTACCACAGATAGTAGAATATGAAATAATTTGTTATGAATAAATCAGGTGACTCTTATTCCATGTTTTTAATTTTTGGAGATTTTTATGTTCCTGGAATATCGGCACTATTCACCTAAGAGAGTACAAAAGCACAGTTCAGGTGGTTTAAGAGATGAACAAGTCAAAGGCAAGTGGGAGAAAAGTTATCACTGACTTGCCAAAGGCAGGTCTTCTAGCAGACATCAGGGAATCTCTTCTACACTATCAGGATACATTCAAGTCACAATTAGTTCTTCAGGTTTTTTTCAAACCTTCCAAAGTAAAAAATCAGAATTGCTCTTTGCAGTAGGGGTAGCTATTGACAGATTAGGTAGCTGCTTAGAGAAGATTGTAAACCATGGAATTCAAGTGAGAGTGACATTACTATTTTAAGAAATTGACTCTTCACAAACAAGTTCATTTTTTATATCCTGATTTAATACCAATCCCTTGTTTTTCAAATTTCTGTGCAGAATCATTGGTCAAAAGTTACACAATTTGACAATGGTTTTAGACGGATTTTTTTAATAGCATTTAGTACTACTAGATCTCACTGGTTAAGCACGTATAAACCATTGTAGATCTGGAGCACACCATGTAACTATTCTCTAGTAAGGAATAAAGTGGATCATTCTAGTACTGAAAGTTTGTTTGATTTTTCAATCTGAAATGCATCACTAACGAAATTTGTAGTTATTAAGCCACAAAAGTACTTTTAAAAATAATTGTCCTGCCTAATCCTCCCTCCTCATGACATTCCAATGGCTTCAATCTTGCAAACTCAAACACGTGGTGATTCTTATGTGTGTGAAAAATGGTACTGGCTTAAGAGCACACACCAATAGCTTTGAGGTGTCAGGGTCCAATGAGTGCAGAAAAAACACACCTTAGATAGGAGCATGCGGGGAAGAGGAAATGTCTGGCAGCAGCTGAGCTGGGAGAATTTTCATGGCTTGGAAAGCAGATCTAGAAACATGATATCAGGACCTTTGATTTGTTTGGGGAAGAAGTGGAGTAGCTTTACTTTCTGATCTGTTTAGCTACAAAATGTGGGTTTATTTCAAAGCCCACAACAGAAAAACTGTTGCTGATATTTTAGCTAATGCTCCTAAGGCTATTTTCAAAATGGCAATGAAGGATGCCCCATGTAGGCCATGAGAAAATATCACTAATACCTTTGGTCAAAAATGAGGCATTTAGAGAATTAATAAAAGTAGTAAAACTCTCAATCTTACCTTTTGTCATTCCAAACCTCTCTCCTAATGACGTGACCTTGATGAAGACTGAATTGTGTCTTTAATCCAACTGGCAAATTTTGTCACCTGGGTATAAATTCCTGGCTTGTTTTTTAACCCACATCCATCACCCCAGCTCACAAGGCCATATACGTAGTAGGAGCCATTTTTTACACAAGTCAGTGGGCCTCCAGAGTCTCCCTGATGAAGTAAAGCACACGTGTTCAAAGCATGAAGCAAAATAGTAATCAAAATCAGAATGCTTCTCTCTCATCACAAGACTTTGAAGTTGTAATGATGTTCCTTTCCTAACAGAGGTACTATCAGATGCTGCTTAGCCCCTAAGTGAAATTTCAGTTCTGGGACCAGGTCAAATGATACCAGACTTTTTGGGTGTAAGTTTCAATTTTTTTCCAGTCTGTGACATAAATCTGACAAGGTCACATGAAATTTACCAGGCGTGAAAGTACCAGGAATTCAGAGCCTGCACGCAGAAAGATAAAGATGTGATCCCTGGCATAAATGAAAACTTAAGCTGTCTCACACTCCTCAAAATAGCCTTGAGTTGCTTGGTCTCATTTTTTTGTTTTATTTCTGATTTCTCTTGCAAAATATGCTTTACAGTGGTAATTTACACCTTAGGAAGTGTTGTTCAAACTGTTTTCTACCTTTCAATGGTATAAGTATGAACTTGTTTCACATTTGTGTTAGCTGTAATGAAAAGAAGCATCAATACTGACTCCCTGCAAGTCCTAGCTCTGACAGTGAAAATCAGATTAGAATTGGCACTCAAGGTAGAGGCCATAACAAAACTAAGGAGAAAAACAGCAAGTTTTCAGGTTATTATGACAAACTGCCTCAGAAGCCAAGCTTTCCAGGCTGGTCTCTTGATTCCACAGATCTGCCTGTGGGTGACAGTGGCAACATTAGCTCTAAGGATGTGCAACTCAAAGTGTGCTGCAGAAAGGCTGTTGAAATACGCTGATGTGAGAACATATACATATGCAGCACGTTGCCAAAGCTCTGCACAGCCTGACTCTTTACACAAAAAATTAATGTTCAAATACAGAAAAAGCAACAGACCTGACAAGAATCGATTCTGGGTTTCCGAAGTCTTCCTGCACAAAACATGCTATCATCCAGTGTATTATCATGTAGTTTGGGTTCATTGCATTTGCTCTGTGAAATCAGCTTGACATAGGCATCTAACAGCTGGTGGGATCGGTCATCTATGGGATGTGCACCAAAAAAATGGAGTCACTTTCTTCCCATTCCTGTTACATACTGTCTTGTATTCAAAATACGAGCTTGCTTGGCAAACAGAAGGCATGGGGGAAGAACAGGGGGGATGCATGTGCTAGCCTGGGAAGGAAAGAACTATCTGGCTGAAATAATAAGTTTCCAATGAGTTGGAGCCTGAAGTTCCACTCAGGACAGAGTTGTTGCCTGAATAAAAGTGAAGTCAGATATTCAGAATTTGGTTCCAATCAACTCTCTCCGTGTAATCCTGCATTTCCAAGGTGCTGGTTGTCTGCAGCTCCCAGAGGTCCCCATGGGATTTGAGCTGCTCAGCACTTCTCAGACTGCTACTATTAGATGCTTTAACATGCAAGCTAATGAAACAGATGAAAACTGAAAATCATACAATATTTAAGGGCAATGATTAATTACAGTGAATCTAAAGACATAACTTGACATCTAAAGGCAATAGCCTTAGTTTCAAAGTACTACATCTGTAGATAATTAAAGGTGGTTTATAAGTTTGGTTCTGCTTGAGTTTCAGGAAATATTCCATTTCTGCAGTGATTTCCTGAAATGCTAATAATAGTTCTGCTCAAAGAAGGAGCCATCTAGTTTGAACATGTACAGGGTACTTGATATTCTTTGTTGGGGGGAAAAAACCCCATAAAATTCCTCTTAGCCTTTTTAAGGGAGACTTTTTATTTGGAACTTTAAAAAAAATTATATTAAATTCTGTTGGTGCATTCTGATCAAATAAACACACTTGTCTCGTGGATTTCAATGGGAGTTACATAAGAAGGGAGAACTTGGCCCCATGTATAGTATCAATCTGTATCAGTCACAAAGCACTAGGACACCTACTGCAGCCTCAGTGATGGGCTTTCCTTCTGCTGCTTTACAGCAAACACATCAATCAGAACATGAGAAAATGCATTTTTCAGAAAATTGCCATTATCTTTTTTTAAGCATAATAATTTCTCCCCTTAGGACTTACTGTAAGCAAGAAAGGTCTTTCTATAGAGCTGGTTGAACTTGAAAAACTTGGGATTTTTTGGTTTTTCAGTACATCTGAAGGTCCAGATGCTGCTTCTGAAAAGCTTTATCTGACCCAATGGGCTAGAAAACCATGTGAAAATTCCTGTCTTTCTTGGTCCTGTCTTGAAACACACAGGCTATACAATAGCCTCTCTTGATACTTCCTTGCTTCTGCAGCTGGCTTCAGATGAAACCGTGACATGGAGAGTTGGATGGCAGGCAAAAATATGCATCAGGCATCTTATCAGAACTCTGACAGGTTTGGTTGATTTAGCAGTTAGAGATTTCTGCTAATGAGTAATTTGGATGGCATGTTTTAGCTGACCTTATTTTTGAATTCCGTGTCTTGGTTTCACTAGTGCCTAGGTTCTCATTTGGGTCTGGCAATTACTAGAATTGCTGAAAGTAGCAACCCACCTTGCCACTGGAGTACCCACCAAAATCCAGTTAGCCCAAAAGTACCTGTCTCTGTCTCGCCCCATCCAGAAATGAAGCAGGAAGTCCCAACAGGAAGGAAGAAGTCAGGGAGACATGCTATTTTCACATACTTTGTTTCCACTGCACAGTGACCATCAACAGGCTGCAATTTAAGTAGTGCTGGAGAGGAGATAAATAATGACAAAAAGTCAGCTAATTTTGATCCCTAACCATTGTTAGCAGTGTGTGATGCAACCCCATGCAAAGTTGCATAAAATCAACATTCCATTTGCCCTGCTGTGCTGGACTTGTTCCCATTGTTCCCATTGTTCCCATTTGGCCCCTCCTGAGCAGTGACTTCTACCTACCCATCAAAATTTACATCCCAAGATTCAAATGGGTCTAGATCACAATTTGGCCTGATTATTTCCAGAGCATAGTCTCAATGAGAATTTTACATTGACTTTAGTGGGAAGGAGGCACTTCAAACAACAAAGGTTGGAGGTGAGCCATGTGAGTATCAAATAAAGGATTTACCAATATCATTGTATGGGACACCACCATTCTCTCTGTATTCCCCATGTAAAATTATTTTCTCTACATCAAATATTTGCTCATGATCCTCTTTCTCATTGAGATTGTGCTTTCCAAGGGCTACTTGGATCTTTGATTCTGGATTCCTGAGGGAAAAAAAAAAGACATTTATATACAGACATTTTTTATGAGTGGTGGTGAAAACCTGCACTTTTAGTAACAAGAAGTCAAGATGTTTCTTCCTGTTGTAAAGCTTGGCCAGAAGATTTCCTAAAATCATTTTAGGAAGGCTTAGATAGGAAAGCAGTGGTGTTGGAAAATACATGTGCTCTGTATTTGTAGCAATCATGAAATAAAGTGATTTAAATCTGCAGGTACATGATTCTCTTTGCATTTTAGGGTAGAGTAGCAGTGTGCACACAGTCTATTACTGTGGCAGTGATGTCGAGTGGCAGCTCATGTAGCCATGGGAGTAGAGTTGCTTGCCATTGTCTGAGCGTATTTATAATAGTCCATGTTGAAATAATTTCCAGTGTGTAATTCACCTGTTTCCTAGGGTGGTGGTTTCCAACAGATTCAATGCAAAGTTGGAGGAAATGCAATATTCTAAGCTAGCTGACACAGCTAGCTTAATAAATTTTTAACAAATTAACTTTTAACAAATTAAAGCTAAGTGCGTATTTTGACTGTTTTGAAGAAATTAATTCTGATGTTATATGTGACATTGCTTATGGCATCCCAATATCCCGTGAGTTTTTAATGAAATTCTTCTTTTGCACATGACAAAATCTTGCTACTTTCCTCCTTTTTTCCTCTCACACAATATCTTTAGCTCATTTTATTTGAGTGGGGCCTGAGTTTGTTATTTCAGCAAGCACAATTTTCAAGTACATAAACATTTTTATGTATGTGTTAATTTTTTTTCTGTCCACATATGTGTTTTCCTTTCAATTTGACTCCCAGCAATCATTTTGACTGTAAATAATTTGGATACCAAGCTGCCTTTACTAACCGTCCTGATTTTTATACATTTATCTACTCTAATCATAGGACATGCACCTACTCAAGGCAGTGTGCAGCAGTAAGAACCCAGCATGATTTAATTAGCACTCCACCACAGAAATGTCCACTCCCGTCTGGAGATGTCTGTATTTGCAGATATGCCATCCAGGGATGTTTTCCAGGTGTAGCCTTGGATCCACCATAGATCCTCTTGAGTGTCCCACGAACTTCAGGTTGTCCACATGTTTGGAATATTTCAGGGGGGTCTGTAGGGGGTTCTGTTGGGGTCTCTTCAGCTGCATTGGAAGAGACAGCAGATGTATAATGCAGAGTTAATATCAGACTGGAAGAGTTAAGCAACAGGGAGTCACCTGCTATTCTAGAACACCTACATGCTGCCAAATAACTTGCTTCTAATTTTTTACCTGAACAGGGTGAAACATCACAATATTCCCACTCTATTTCCTTATTTTTTCTGATGTAGCACCATGGTTTTTCATCCTCATCAGGATTCCTGAAGGGAACAGTTGAGAGAATCAGCCAGAGAATCCCTGAAACCAGTGAAGGAGCTGAGGATTCTCAGGGGGAAGCCTCATATGGGAGATGAAGTTCCAAAGACAATATTTCATAAGATTTGACAAAAAAGATGTCTGAGCAAGGAATAAAATACTGCCATATTTCTATTCCCATACCTATCTTAAGCCATAAGAAAAATGTGTGACTAGCTCAAAACAAAGAAGGCAGCTTCTGGAAGCCTCACATCAGCATGGTTAGAGAAGGCATCTCTAACATTCTGTTGTTTTATAGGCAAGCAGTGTCTAGAATGATGTGAGATCTTAACAGCATCAGTTTCTCAAATTCATGAGTAGTTTGTCCTCAGAGATCTCTTTGATACAGACCTCTACATCTGCCTCTTTGAAATATTACCTGCAGAAATTGTGTTCACCAATGCCATGTGAGTCAGCATCCTCCATAAAGGCATTAAAAGGTTCGTCCAAGAGATGGTGGGAATTCCAGTGCAGGCAGGTCCTGCCATTCTCTGCTTGGTTCACTCTTCCTCTATATGTAGAGGAGTCCTCTTCATAACAATCATGTGGTCCTGTAGGAAGACAATCCTTGTATGAAAATTACTTTTGTGTTGTTCCTTGCTCAAAGTGGTTCCTCTTCCTTCCCTTCCTTGTTCTGCATTCATTTTATGGAGGATCAGAAGAACCTACTGGGTCAAGTAATTATGTTCCTTATTGTACACAGGCCAGAAATTAGAATAATGTCCCAACATCTGTCCACCTTCTAGCTTGATTGACTTAAAATGTCACCCATCAGAAGCAGTCCCCTCAGCCTTGGGAGTCACAGGTAACTGGGCAGGCATCTTCACAACATCAGATTTTGAGTGTTCAAGGAAAACCTGACACTTCTTCCCTTTGTGACAAGTGTGACCTCTGAGAAATGTATGTTCACTTATTATATACCAGTGAGATCTTGCCAAAGCACACTTAGAAATACCAAGATGGGAACTGTTTCAAACCCCTTTGCCAGTGGTGTCTGCAGAAGTCAGCCTCTTCCTCTGACCCTGTCTCCAAGGTGCCTGGTGTCCTGGTGTAGTCAGGCTCTTGGAACAGTGACAGGAAGTCACCATAGGATGCTACAAGAACAGCATCAGATAGTCTGGCTGCAGGAGGAAGCCAGCCCCTGGCTCTCTGGAGGTTTACCCCTCCTCCTGAGGGGCTGTGACCTACCAATCTCGCAGAATCTCCCTCTGAAAGGTTCAGGGCACCTGCAGGTGAATTTTGATCTGTATCTGTTCCTTATGCAGGTACCTCCATTTTTGCAAGGGTTTGGACGGCACTGTGTGGATGCTGTCAATATGGAAAACACAGAACAACCTTGTCAATGTGCTGAGCACTACACAGCCACCCACATGCCCAGTGGCATTGTTTTATGACTGAACCACCACCCTGCAAATGAATCATAACTCATCACTGGCCAGGCCCGTGGATGGGAGCTGCAGCATGTCCAGGGCAGGATCACCCTCTGCAGTGGGTGATTTCCCACTGCAGTTTGGCCATGGTGCTGTTCCCAATACAATTTGTCCCCAGCTGAGTGCTCACCAAGCTTGCAGAAAGGTCTCTTGAAGGGAGGATTGCAGCTACACTTGAAATAGGGCGGGGTTAATATAATCAGGCAGTCACCAGAGTGGCAGTTCTTCTCCAGACACCTGTTCTCCACTGTGGAAAACATGCATAAAGTACATCATCAGCATTTGTGTGTGCCGAAGAGCTGTGCCCTTGCAGGGATCATGGGAAGATGCCTTCCCTTGATGCTCCAAGGAAGCTTTCATTTGGCAGATGTGGACTTGGGATCTCACTTCTTGTTCATAACATTTATGGCAAAAAATCTGTGGTATCAATGAGCAGCTCCCCACTGCCCACCTTGCAGGGCATAGAGGACCACTCTCTGCGCTCCTGAAGTTTACTTTACTGGATGCTCTTTAGACAGACTTTGGCCTGGATGAGGTCCTAAGAGTGATGGACATGACTGCTGTGGGCTGTCAGAACACTCAGCTCAGCAAACAGTGGATTTATAAAGTGCAACAAAGTGTATTAACTGTCAAAATAAGGAGTGTAGGTTAGCAAAAGAGCCATTACCTTCTTCACATATAGTTCCACTGTATGGCTCAGGGCAGTGACAGCTGAAGCCACTTCCTTTGGCTTCACACGTACCACCATTCTTGCAGGGGTTGGAGGAGCAGGAGTCTGCAGAGGTAAAAGGATGGAGATCTTTCAGCCCCTCAACCTTCATCACCTGCTTTTTCTTCTTGCATTTTGTGGTTGCAGGAGTCTGTCTTCCTGGGCACAGCATCCCGTGTAACAAGTGTTATGCTTATGCATCGACTCAGCACCCACAGGAGCAATATGAGTTGCTGCAGAGTTTATTCCAAGCTGCAGTGGCTCATAGTTTTGGGTCTGGAGATCCTTTACTCCCCTTGCCCTATTACAGAGCTGTAATGGGGCAAGTGCCTTCCTTTGATCAAAGATAGATTTGCCTCTGTGGCATTGCCTCTGACTGTCTGCCTTCATACACTGAGTCTTGAGTGCTGTGGATCTGGCATTGTCCTGTTTGGAACACAGCATTAAATCTCCCCTGGAAAAGCCATCCACTGCCATTAGACTCTACCATACCCCTGGGTTGCCTCAAGGGAGTGAGCACCTGCTGAAAGTCACTCATGTGCTGCTCCTTACACTGTGCTCAACATTTCCACTGCTGTACAGGCTGCCAGGAGCAATTGGTATTAGCGAGAGCCAACAGTCATCTTTGCTTGCTTTGTACCAGGGGGATAACTCAGGGAATGTTACAGGCAACTTCCCTGCCTCTCTTTCTGAGTCCCCTGAGCAATCTCAAGGATCCTTTCCTGTCCTCCTGAAGTTTGACAAAACAAAAAAAGAAAAGGAAATAAAACCCCTGCAACTGATAAAAGAAAAAAAAAAAAAAAAACCTGCTCTACATTTGGTTTCTAGCATAAATACAGAACATATATCCCATGAAAACAGCAATTACATCTTACAGTGACTGTAGACAAATAAGCCTGTGCTTTTTTGTAGTAGCAATCAGAAATGTTCTGCATGATCAGAATCCATCCTGTGAAACTTGGAGATAAAACACAGGATCCTTACAAGGGAAATACAAAGAAGAACACTGCAAACGATCCTCCTAACTCATCCCTTTGATGCAGGCATTTCGAGAGCAGGCTGGCAGCCAGGCCTGCCACGCTTATGCCTCAAGCACAGGGTTGGGATTTTACCCTTTCCTTGCCTTCCTGACCACCCCTGAGAGGTAATTTTCATAGCAAAGATGTCACCTAAAGATGTCTCGATCCAGTCCAGTTTCTCCCAGAGCTGCTGCTGCTGGAATTTGGTGTTCCACTCCGCTTCTGTATAGTAGTAGTTCTCATAGTCATCAGCCTCATCTGCAGGGAGAGGTGAGAAGAAAGAACAGACGAATTAAAACTGTAAGGAGACAAGTTATGAAAGAAGTTATTCCTGAAATGTACAGTACTTTTACCTTTCAGCTCATTTGGGATGTCAGGAGGTTTAGAAACCACCTTGAGGACCAAAGACGCTGTTCAGCTCTTCCTTGGCTTAAGCAGAGCTCACCTAGTGCTCAGCACGGCCACCCTGAGCCCAGCTGGCCCCAGTGCTGCCCTCGAGGATGCTCCTGAGGGACACTGGGGCTCTGGCTGCCCAGCTGACCCCTGTGGTGGCAGCCAGCATGCCCCAGAGGGGGTGCAGGCCAGTGCTCACCAGGCAATGGCATAAGGAGCCCCTTGTGTGGCACCACAGCCAGGGCAGATGCTGAGGCTGGTGCCAGCACAAAAAGATTCAGGTTCCTCTAAGAAGAAGAGATGTTTTTTGTCCAGCTGCTTTGCTGACCATCACCACTGCTGCTGCAGAATGAGGCAGGGCCCACCCCAGCGCTGGGGCCCCGCTGTGTGAGGGGACACAGAGAGCAATCAGGAGGAATAGAGGGCCTGAGGCACCTGCATGGCTTTGTGACTTCTCACCCACAAAGCAGCCTTCAAGGCCCAGCACTGCAGATGTGCTGAGGAGCCCATCTCTGCCTCTGCCAGCCCGTGGCCTACAGGAGCCAGTGTCCTCATGGAGCCTGCGGGGACCGTGGCCTCGCCAGCCATGTTGGGGAGTTTTTTGATTAAAGTGGACTGGAGGCTCCTTGCACAGGTAAAACTCTTTCCAGGGGAAGCCACTCCAGTGTTTCAAAGACAAGCTATGGTAATGAGCAAAACTAAGCTACGTACAGAGACATTTTAAAAAGCTCTCCCCTAAGGCCGGGCCGATGGCCCCATGGATAATGTTCTGCCTTGAACTGATTACCGACTGCATTATCTTAGTTTTCTCTCCTCATTCATTCACTTGCAGCCTTTATCTTTATTCTTTCTTTGCTTCTGAAAAAAAGAAAGGAATTCCACATTTGTACAATGGGTGTTTTATATTTCATATTAAAATAGAACTGTCTTTTTTCTTTTTTTTCCCTACATGCCAACTCTCGTTTCTCACCAAAAAAAAAAAAAAAAAAAAAAAAAAAAAAAAAAAAAAAAAAAAAATAGAGGAAAGTTTCACCTCATTTACTGCTATGTCAAGTCAAGACTCCTTTTCCTCAGCTCATTATTTCCACAGGAGCTGAGTCTTGACTATGTGCAAGTGTTGCAGAAGTGTACGCCTTGCTGAGGAACAGAAGGATCTTGCTGAAAGATAAGGACATTGTCTACACTGAACAAAATTAAATTTAATGTGATGTAGTTAAGGAAGAAAAACAAAAAGGAAGTTTTGCCTGAAATGCAGCCTCCAAGTTCACTTTGTTGGAGAGGAGATTTTGCAAACGACTTGAGTTTGAGGGAACTGTCTGAAGTAGTCTGATTTTGCATCCCCTGTTTATTTTCAGAATCTTCGAGGGGCAGGCTGGCTTTTATTCCACAGTTGCTGTCTGAAGAATGGGGTGTCCCTTTTTATGGTAAAATATACCTGCTAAAAGTTATAAAGGATGAACGAGGAAGTGACGACTGTGAAAGACGGACTGCAAACACGCCAGCATGCTTTACAGAGACTGGTTAGGACTCTTCTGAATCAACAGGGGAAAAATAAGTGCCCTGAATGAGCACAAATAGCTAACCCATTGTAGAATCATCCACCCTGGTTTTTAAACCAACTGCTTTGTGTGTGTTGTTAAGAAATGACACTGCTGTGACTTGATTTTTTTTTGGCATGATTTCTCAGCAACAGATTAATCATTTATTAAGAACACTTATGTAATTACTTGACATGTTATGAACTACTTTTAAGTTTAGCTCTTCTGTAAACAAGATGGCCGAGATGTAATTCACATTTTGCAAGATGATTTTCTGGTGGCTCTGAGAGGTTTGGGGGCACAATCCCCCATGTGCACTGATGGGGCTGTTTTGGGAGAGGCTATTGCACACCTGAGGGCAGTTTGGCACCCAGCAGCTCCTCAAAGAGGGCAACTTCAGGCAGCCAGGGCTGAGGTAAAGCAGGCAACCCTGAGCAATCCCCTCAAGGGCTGGCAATTACCATTTCAAGAAGTTTAATGGCCAAGGCATGGAGTTAAGTGTGCGCGTGGAAAGGGCTCAGAAGATATCAGCAAACCCCATTGGGTACCCTGTCCCCCATGTGGATATGGGAGTCAGGAAGCTGAGGTTACTGGCCAGGTGATCAGGCAAGGTGCTGTAAGAGTGCAACAGATCTGAGAAATGATCAGTGTCCCTGCTTTCCCCATTGCTATCCTTCTTCATGAAACTGAGAAACACACATAGCTCCTACAGGTCACATGAGTGATGTTTCCCATCTCCCAGCTATTCCGTGTCATCTCCAGCTGCATGAAGCAGTGAAAAACAAAGACCAGAAAGCCCTCAGTGGGGCATATGATATCAAACTAAAAGATGTCTTATTTATCACTGTTTTGACACTAAATAACTATTTGGCTTCCACATCTCTTATTTAAGAAATGCTCCCATTCCAATTTTTTTAATTATTCATAACAAGCCATAGGTTTAGTAAAGCAAAAACAACACTTTTTTTTATCTGAGCAGATAATTAAAGCAAAAAGTCTGATATACTGGTTGATTTAAACATATTACTAAATCAGAGTGTTCGTTCTTTGTAAGTGCTGGAAAACCTTAACATGCTTAAAAAAAGCAGTGATCTGACATTTGTCACTGAAATGTGACTATTACATGAAATTAAATTAGACATCCTGCATGCAAATTTTCAAAGAATAACTTTCCTCTGTGTAGTACAAAAAATCCCCCCATAATTGATAGACAGAGATTGACTTTTAAAGCTTCAAATCAGCTTTGAGGTCTGGGTGATCTTTTAAACTGCACAAGCTTTCATCTGCAGTTTTTCACATTGCCAAGAGCTGTCAATCAAGCAATGGATTTCTGATCAATATCCCCTTGTTCATTAGCTTACACGGGCTCTCTGTTACGGAAAGAACAGACACCTCGATGCCGACAGTCACACTGTTTTCAAAACCTTCCCTGGATCAAGTGATGACTAATGTTCCAAGTGGGAAAGTGATGCATTAGGATGCCATCGGGTGACCTGAATTGCGAGGTAACTTTGTTGGACTGCAGTTGTCAAGATGAGTGATGTGCAGAGTTAAAGCCTATTGCCAACACACATCAAGAGTGCCAGAAAGTACCCAGCATTTATTCAAGCTCTCTGAACCTCTGGACACTGACTGAAATCTGGCCCAATTTAAGCAGGGTGAGTTTTCCTACCACCCCCCTAAATATTTTTTGTCCCCAGCTCTGAGATTATTGCAGTGTTATTTTTATGAGGCTGAAATCCTGACTATTTTAAATAATGAGATATTTCCCATTTACTTCTGCAGAGATGAGACCTCAGAGTATTTCCTCCCTTCCAAGCAGGCTGTGGCTGGGAGTATCTGCAGCTTCAGAAAGAAGGGGGATCAGCTAACAACAAAGCCAGAGAGCCTCTCAAATAGTTTTGTGGTTGTTACTTAAAAGCAGTTTTGCAGCACTTTTTTCCTCTGAGGGATGTATGCGGGGTGAAGGGGAATCGTGATGGCTGAAGGAGTGGAGACTTTAAGGGGGATGGGGAGTAGGAGGTTGTAGGAACAGTAGAGGGACAGATGTAAGGACCATACACCATAAAGCAGGGAATGAATTAAGAAATTGTGAAAGGGATAAGCTACCATCAAAAGGCAGACCAACCAGTTTGCACAAGGCTGTGTAAACAGGGGGGTAAACCCTGAATCAGGTACATGACTGTGGGTAAATATTTGCAGAACACAAATACTGAGCTCAGACACAAAAATGATTTGGAAATTTTTTTTCTAGACACATGTTCTTAAAGCAGCAACATTGATTTGGGCACTGCTGTATGAGTGACAAGATAACTGGTTTGACCTGAAAGCCCAAATACCACTGAAATGAACAGGAATGCAGATGTATAATGAGTGCATACTAAAACCCACCTTATTTTTTTGCAGGAAAATGGGCAAAATTATTGTAATATTTCATTAGATATGCATTCATAAACTCAGGTCTAAGAACCATTGAAATCAAGAAAAGAAATAGCAAGGCTTACCTGCAAAAATACTAAATTTATCAATAAAACCATAATCTTCTACATGGACCAGATAGGCTGTGAAAGGATATACAAATCCTCACACATCCTACACATCCTCACACAATATTCATCACAGCTTTTTCCTTATCAACATCTTAATGTGACACAACCTTTAACGATTTTTCACTTGCAATGGGTTTGTTTTTGAATCTTCTAGCACTTGGGAAAAAGCCTTGCAGAAATAAGTTCCACAGTTAGTAGCAGGCTGCAAGGGAAAGTCAGCTTTCATTTATTTGATCTCCAGTTTGCATCCCCAACTAGGCTCTTCGCTTATCCTTCTGTGAGGTTTGCAACCCAGCACCATGACCTCTCCTCCACACCATGGCCCATTGTCACCCAGGGGTCCCCAAAGCACATGAAGGCAGCGAGTGGCAGAGAAGTCCTGGTTTGGGACAAAATTGAGAGTTCCAGGTGTGGTCCAGCTGTGATCAGCTGCACATTGGTACTGCTGCTGGACCTCTGTTTTTAGATCCAGTGTGTCAGACATCCTCCTGGCTGGAACATGATTCAGCATTGTCTCCTGCACTGACACAGCACAGGTGGAGGTCTGAAAGCACTCACCATATTGCTTGACAAAAGTCAAACAGACTTTCTAGGTAATCATAGGTCATTTTTTAGGCTCAGCAGCGCTCTCCATGAAGTTAATATAATTAACTGGGCACTAGTGAAAGGTCTTGATGAACCAGGTTGCCAGCCTTACAGTTTTGTGTCAGGCAGAACTTGAAACGAAGAAACTGAAACCACCTACCTTCCATCATGTTGGCCCAGAAGGAAGAATGAGAAGCCTGCATGAGATAATAAAGGTCACAGAGTCATTTTCTGAAAAAAACAGAAGGCGGCACAGAGCTTTGCTTACAGTACAAAGATTCTGTTTGCCCCTAGTGCTAGACATCCAGATAAGGCTGTTCCCCACTTTGGAGCTAAGTGACCTAGATTTTAAGAGCTCTTTGAAAAGAGTAACAAACTGTCAATAACCCATGGGAGCAGTCTGGATTTTCCAAGCATACAGTCTAAGCTGCTTGGCTGGTCTGATTTGGGGCAAACTTGACCTGAATGAGTTGTCTCTGCTTATAAAGGGATGGCACGCTGGCTATTTTCCAATTTCTCTGAGATGCAACATGCTGAGGCCACACTCTAGCTGGCTGCCAAAGCTGGAGCCTGGAAAGTGCCTGGGCATGGCAGAATGGGTGTTGGGCAGTGCAGCATGGCCCAGGACCTTACACCTGGTGCACTCAGAGGGACTTGGACCCCTGAGCTGGAAGTCTGTCAACAATCTTCGAATGTAGGAGAATAATTCTGGTGCTCTCCAGGAGGAAATGCCAGGTGTCCCACCTCCAACGTGGGGCCCCAGCCTTTCCTGTTTGGCTCATGATCAAGGACAAGCAACAAAAGGGAACAGAAGAAGAGAGAAAACAGCTCTTAGCCTTTGAAGACTGTGAGTGAGGTTTGTCTGAAAGGAAAGGCACTGACTCTACACCAGGGCACATCCCCAGTGTGACAATTTCCGTTTGCTTTCCCTCTTGCTCTAAATCCCAGCTGAGGACAGGATTACCTGCCTGCAGTGAGGATACACATGCTAACAGTGGGTGTAAAGGGGATTTGAAGCTGCTGTTCTTCATCCCTCACATAATTCTAAGGAATAAAATGTATTTCCAAACAATTTAACAGACATAGTAAGGACAGCATACAGACACACGCAATTATTATGTGCACCTATGCATTGCTACAAATACAATTAAATATATACAGTAAATATATGCCCTGTTTAGTCACACATTATATATAGAAGAAAGACATTCTCAGATAATGCTGGTTGAGACTCAGAACAAATGAATCAGAAGCAATGAATAAGAAACAGGGCAAAATAAAAAGCTCAGAATTCATGTTTGTGAATATTATCTGGAATATATAAATGAGCTTTTGCTTCAGGCACGTTTGCGTCCCTCTTGTGTTTGAGCTAGGGAGAACAGACACTCCAGTTCTCCCCTTCCCCACTGACTTTAATGAGAGCAATGTCCCCTGAACCACTCAGCAGAGCCCCTTCCCAGGTGCATTTGAGTGAGCCACACACATACAGAACTAAATCCTTTGCAGCTGGAAGGACACACAAGCACACACAATTGCCCCTCCTGAATGAGTACAGAGATGATGGTAAATGAGAAGGCTGTAAAAGCTCTGTCCTTGGTGTATATGTTTCTTGAGTGGAGGTACAGCATTCGTCAGATCCTTTGCCAGACCCCAAAGGAGACTATATAAAGCAAAGGTCTAATTGCTCCATTTACAATTAGTGGTAGTGTTCATCCATAAACAACAGACCAAAACAAACCTTGCAAGTGCACTCCTTTCTTTTGGAGAAACAGATGAAACAAAGAACAAGGAAACAGCACTAGGAGCAGGATGATGCAAGAAACATTTCATCTCACTCTCCAACTCTTTGTGCTGCCCTGTTGTGATGCTTGCCTTATGGAGTTGGAAAGGGTTTGATTCTGAAAGATTTGACTTAGTGATTTCACCCCTACACTCGGGGCAGCCCTTGGCACCCCAGGGAATGCTGGTTTCAGCCCAGGCTGAGTGAGGTGCACCAGGCTGTTCTGTGCCTCAGTTTCCCCACTGTAGGGTGGAGATGACAGTTGCACAATGCTCGTACCTCAAGGAAATAAGAAAGATGAAAGGAAATAGGAAAGAGGAAAGCATTGTGCTATACTACTTTCTTTTCCAGGTTGTCCACCAGCCGCTCTGTCCAAACACGGGTAGAGCTGACCACAAAAACGTAAATAATTGTAAAATGGCAGTAAAATTTATCTTGCAATAAAGTGGTGCCCTCAACAATGTGCAGGTTTACAGTATCATCCTTCAGAGCAGGCAATGGATTGGTGGTTGGTGACTGAGTCCCAGATTTTGATTCCTGCTTTTGGATGAAAGGCTCTGTCTGCTGGCGCAGTATAAATATTACTGGGAACAAAGGCTTCTGGAACACCCAGCATAGAGAGTCCAGGAGTTAAACAGAATCTTTACTGTAAGGCTCCTGTATCTCCTTTTGTGCTGCAGATCTCCCTCCTCGTGTGCCTGTCACAAGCTGCAGCAGCAGAGCCACAGGGGACAAAACCTCTGGCAGAGCTGACTTCTCAGCATGGAGTTTCCTCCTCTGTCCTGAGATCCCCTGGACCACTCGCCAGGTCACACTGGTTTTGAAACATTTTCACCCCTGCGAGCCAGCAGGGTCAAAATTTAGCTTTTTGACTCATGGCGTGAAGCTTGCCATGCAGCAGAGGAGGAGGAGGAAGAGCTCAGTCCTTCCCTGCTGTGTGCTGGAGCTCTCCCCTTCATCCCCTCCAGGAGAGGACGTGGGATGCAGGATGTGGGATGCAGGATGTGGGATGCAGGGTGTTAGACATGGATACAGAAGGCGGCTGTCAGGAGGGGTGCACAGGGTGGGGGTCCAGGCGGGGCTGCAGGAGGGAGGGCAGGCAGGGGCAGGGCAGGCAGGGCCTCCTGCCTGCAGTGCCGTATTGCTCGTGGCCAGCAGAGGAGGATCTTGTCCTTCCGACGAGGTGCAACTCCGAGCCCAACGAGGAGCAGGATTTGAACAAAAGGAAGGGGGGCGGGGGGAGAAGAAATTAGACTGTGGGGCTGGTTTCACCAAGCGGTCTCCTTGCTGCAGCTCGACACCGATACTTTGTGCTCTCTCAAGAGGGAATAAAATCACTGGATTCTGTTCATAGCAGTTCTGCAGTGATGCAGGAGAGAGCTGGAAGAATTTGCAGAGTGCAATTTTAAATTTTATTACTTCGGGCTCATAAAAAAGAAATCCTACCAAATTAAAAAAAAAAAAGGGGGGGGGGGGGGGGAGGGGGAAAGGGGGAAAAAAATAAGCGAGGAGGGACATTTTACATGGGTGCCCCTGCACTGGTGACTATGAAGCCACCTACGTCTATAGGGCTCCTAGAAAAAAAATTGTGAAATTCAAAATATCCTAATTTCACCTGACCTTCGTTGTCTTTTGTCACTGTAAAGATTAGCACTTCACTAAAACTTCATTCCTCCAAAGAACCTTCAAAATTTTACTAAATAGATTTTGTACTTATATTAAACATTGCAGATACATGATACAATAATTTTTTCCATTTCAACTCCTTAAGAAAGAGAGTGTAATGAAACGTAATAGATTTCAAACAGGAATGACAGAACCATGAGCTTTCTTTATCTCAAGATGGAATCCTATGGCTCTTTCTCAGACGAAAATGTCCAGTTAATCTCTAGCAATTCTTTCTGAATAAACCCAGGAAGATTTGACCCTAAATTCAAGAGAAATTATTTACAGCTGCCAAGGGCATTCTGCAATTGAACTGTTTATTGTGTCTGGGGTACAATGTTACCTCTTATTACAATAAAAATGAATCACTAAAACACAAAAGCAGGTGGAGAAAGAGAGCAAAAAGGTGACAGCCCAGGGTTATGCTGTGAATTTACATGTGTGCAAAACAGACTCACAGGGAAAACACTGTAATTACTCAAGCTTGCATGACAGAGTAGCAAGAGAGATGAAAATTAGCTCTATACATACGCACACACTGCAACAAAGCACTACTGGAATTGCAGCATTGAACTGCATTGGTAGGAATTGGTTTATTCACTAAATTGCATGAAGTCCTGCTAATTCTCCTGCAACTTGTCACAAAGTGGCCTCTGCGGCAGAAAAACAAAGACTATGCTTTCATTTGTTCATCTGTGCAGCCACAGCTTTTGCAGCCAAGAAGGAGGTGGGATGGGGTTGAGCTGGAGAATGAAGATGGATATTTGATCAACTTCCATCCACAAGTGACACAAGCCATGAAGGAGCCACAAGGGCAGACACAGCTACTGCCTTCTCGTAGTGAACCCCTTGATCCTGCTGACAGCTCTCAGTAGGAACCTTTGTCTGGGCTGCTTGCCAAAGGAGGAGGGAATCAACAGTTCTGATGCTCTTACAATCGGCCAGATTTTTGCCTGCAACCATCTTGGGTAGTGACAGTCTTTGAACTTCAAGGGAAAGTGGCTTTTCCAGCAATGACATTGTATTTCTCAGCCAAGGCCATGGTTGCACTATAATGAAAGCAGGGCATATTATCATCTGGAGCACACATGCAACACATGTTGTGTTTTTAGCCTGGGAAACCATTCTCTGAAAGGATTCCACCAAAACCTCTGAGTTCTTCACTTCTCTGCTAACAAGACATCTCCTGCCTCCACGCTGAACTGCAATTTGTGCTTCAGAGTAAATGGTGTGTTCCTTATCAACCAGTCTCAGTGTACCCAGAGAAGTTCATACTTAAAATCTTTGTTTTGTTGATCATTTAGTGGTGAACCTTTCTGATGGTAGCCCCTAATACAAAACCCACAGGGATCCAGGAAAAAAAACCAAGATCCTCCAGAGGTGCTGCTGAAACCAGCTTGGTCCTGTGTTCAGGAGTTACCTGCTCCTATTTTCCGAGGAATCAAAGTTTCCAAATTAATCTTTGCTCTTTAAGAGGTGGCCTGGTAGCAGCTAGGTGTTTTTAAAGCTCACTGGTGGTTGAAGTGCACTCGTGCTCCCAGGTGGAAAATGGGGTCAGCCTTGAATGCCACAGCACAAGGAAGCTACAAAATGTGTTTCAGGGGGCTGCAGAAGGCAGCTAGTCACACTAACACGAGTGCCTCTGCCATCAAACAGTCCTGCAGCCAGTACTGGGAATGCAGGTTATACTGCTAGACTTAAAGCTTATGCAAAGTCATTAAGTCCCTTTAGTTACACGGGATATCAACCTGCACGCTGCAGGGCATAAGCTGATTGCCTTCGGGGGTCAGCCAGGAACGCTTCCCTCTCTGAGAGCGCGGTGCAAAATTAGCTGGGGGCGCTCCCAGGGCTTTGTTGCTTTCCTGCTGCATCAGGCAAATTTAGGCGAGCACTGCAGAAGGGTATTACACCTGATGGGCCACAAATCCAGGCAGGCTTGGCAGCATTCTCTTCTCTTGGCAGTGATCATTGTGCAGCCCTTGTGTGCATGGTGCAGCCCTGCAGTGAGGGTGAGGGAGGCAGAAGTGGGATTTTACAAAAGGAATGGATCCTGACTTTGGAACACCCCAAAATGTTAGTCTCCAAGCACCTGAGGCAAGGAAAGACCTGCACTGCTGGCAACAGTATCCACTGTTCGCTGTGGGCCAAGAGGGAGATAGACCCTTATGATAAGGGTTTCTTTTTTGCAATTGTTTGATCCTGATGTGATGCTTTTATCCATCCCTTTCCACTACTAAGTGCACTTGGTTATTGGATTGGGCAAGGCTAGTCATTTCAATACACTTTCCATCACAAAGTAAGTGGACATCAATTTTTTGAAGTTCCAAAATATTCAGTGAAGAGCCACCTCTGCTACTCTGACCCTTGCAAATCTTCCTTGCTGCTGCCAGGGAAGTTGAGTTTGCAGGGATATCTGATACCATGAAAATCCTGATCTGGACACCTGTAGATTTAAAAATAACACTTTTTCCTGTGAATATGAGCTGAATCACTTTAGAGCACTGTTAAGTGGGAGCTGCAGACTGGTGTATGGGGAGGGCTGTGACTGGAGTGTTGTGGGACATAACTTACTATTGTTCTGTTCCAGATTTCTCTAGCCCAGTTCAGCACACCATTTAATCATATAATTTAAATCTGAGTTATCCAGAAAAATCTGGATAACTGAGGTTACACAGCTCAGTTGCAGCAGAGTTCTTTGGCTTTCTCTTCGACTAATTAAGGAATTCTTAACAATAAAATACCTTGATGGGAGGCACATTTCTACTACAGTATCTTGCTGAGCAGAAGTGAAGTGAAAAGCAGGGGGAAAAAAAAAACCAACCCAAGAAGAACTGCCATGTCTGAAGACAATCTTTGGTGCAGTTGCATCATATATGCTAAAGTAAAGGACCAAATTCAGTGGTCACTATGCAGCTTTATGCCTTTTATCGAAATAGTTTGGATTCATGCAGATGGAATAGATTTCTTTTCAGGTAGCATGAAAGAACTGAATGAAAATTTTTGTCTTAGGGTTCTGCTCCAAACCCGCCAGATCCATGGAGGTCCAAGTATTTTCTTGTTCTACTGTGAATGACTCAGCATGAACTACTGCTTAAACTCATGTTTGACTTTGGCTATATTTCACCAATAATATTTTTTAATCAGCTTATTGCTTCTGAAAACTTCGAAAGCCAGATTCAAATAAAAATTATGAAGATAGTTCTAGAAAAGGATGAAAACAGAAATTTAAGGGTGTTTTCTGTGGTTCCAGCAAAGTGCAGCATCTATCATTTTTTCATTCAAACTATTTCAGTGCAATGTTTTGTTCAGGACAAATCATTAAGACAAAAATATCCTCTCATAACTTGTTTGTCATGCAATGGTCACATCATGGCGACTCCTTCCCCTCTTTTTTTTTTTTTCTGGGATCCATGCCAAGTGCTAAGCCAGAAAACCTTGTTATATTAATTATGAAGAAAAAGCATGTTTTATTAAAAACTAGCCTGCTGAATATTCTGTCGTGCTGCTTTTCAGTGACAGCAGAATTGCTTTTGCATTTTAGCAATGTTAATGAATTTTCAGAGGCGGGGGGAGACACACTCTACATTTTCCATAGCAATTTTTAAAGCAAAGTCAGATTAGGACTGTCAAAGCATTGAATCCATCCAACACTTAGGACTAGTTAGAAAAATCTGGGGCAAAACTTCATGATGTCTAAGACTGGTCCCACATCTTCCTAACTGAGCATGAATTAGCACTTCCAAATTCATTATGAGTTTATTTGTATTAGATGGCGTTTCCACAAAGTCAGTAAAACTGGTATTTAAGTATCCTAGAGCTGATCCCCTCAGTAAGATGCTACATATACTACTGGACCAAGTGGGACATGGGTCCTAGTAATACACTAAATAATAATTACTCTATTGTGTTCTGAAAATCACTGATCTAAAATTCCAGACTTCTTTAAAAAATCTATGCCCCAGTTTTAAGCCCCCTCACTATATATTTTTCCCAAAGACTTCAATTTAAACACATCAACATCTGAATTTTTGCCATGCATTTCAGTAAATATGAACCTATACACATAGGAACAATCACTAAGAAAGCAGATGTTCAAAAGAGCCTCAGATTCCTTCGTGCGAAAATCTACTTGATTGCTTGGAAGAACAAAAGAAATTTTTTTAAAACTGACTTTTAACTTTCCTTTGATTACAAGTCATTCTTCCAGTCTTCTTTAAAGAGGAGATGAATAGATGTAGGAAAGCATATCAAGCTCTGCCAGAGCAGAGCTCTGGTCACCCCTAGCTGTGTTGAATATTTTGCCATTAACCTTCCTCCCACATTAGCAACAACGAAAATTCAGACATTCAAAACATATGGCTGGGGCAATTTTTACCTTTTACAGAAGGGTTTGCAAAACTGCCAAGGCAGGGCCTACCTGACCTGTTTATTCTGATATTTAGTCTCTTCAGAAGGAAGACTGGAAATAAGGAAGAAAGTTTTTACGATGAGAGTGGTGAGTCACTGGCACAGGTTGCTCAGGGAGATGGTGGATACCCCATCCATGGAAATACTCAAGGCCAGGCTGGATGGAGCTCTGAGCAACCTGGTCTAGTAGAAGATGTCCCTGTCCATGGCAAGGGGGTTGGAGCAAGATGAACTCTAAGGTGCCTTACAACCCAAAACATTCTATGATTTTAAGATGCACTGCCCTAGCTGGAGCCCAGGATTTTGGGGCATTTCTTAGTGCCCAGGGCTAGGAGAGGGACCACGTTCCCCACCACAGACCACTGGGAGTGGTGTGGTCACTCAGTGTACCTAGGTGAGCCATTCCTTGACATGGGGGATGTTTGCTTAAAAAAAACCCATGGGGCTTCCTTCTTATGTTGCATTAACTTGGTCACCCCAGTGGCCTGAAATGCAGATACAGCAGAGCTGGCACACGGAAAGAAAAGGAGAATAAAAACATACTCACGCCCAAACATGTGGTCCCTAGGAGAATAACCAGTGGAAGAACTTGAAGCGTCAAAGAACTGCTAACCATCCTCATTTTTTCCTTGAAATTAGCTTTTTCTTCTTGCCTATGTTTTTTCAGACAAGCCACAATCTTTTGAGGCCAAGCTAATTCAGTGCAAATAATTAACTGTGCTTCAAATATTGTTTAATGTTCAACAGATTGCCCTGATCAAATAAATGCATTCTGTCCAGATAATCACTGCATTGACCAGTGGCAAACATTTCAAATCAGCTGGTAACAAGGATGGAAACAGTATAAATTAACAATAAAAACAAGTATTTATCTTGTATTAGAATCACCTTTCAACTATTATTTTAAATGGGGGAAAAATATATTTAAAAAGTATGAATCATACTTACTTCTCTCCCACCTGAAAAACAGTGAGATCTTGTTACATAATATATGATTTTTAAAAGTATCAAAGTGTGTTATTTGATTATTTTCTAAATTTCAGACATGAATCAGAGTTCATGTTCTCAAGCTTTTGTCCACTTATGAGAGACCAGGATTTTTTTTTTAATAAAAAATCTAAATTCTCGAGTGACCTCTATTCTCCTGAGGCTGAAGCATTTATAACAACAGTAGCAACTCAGGAAATCAGAGTATTACTGCAAGAATAAACAACCCTCTGTTGCGGAAATGCTGACAAACTTTTGCTTAACAGATATTTTTTTGTGCTGCATATTACAAAAACAAATGAAGTGACCATTCTTTCTCCAAGAGAGTTTAGACCCTTAAAAGGAAGAAAGTGATACAAATAGTGTCCACATGCTGAAATATGAGGAAGAAAACAGTGAAATCCCAAGGGCTTCAAAATTTCCCATCCTGAATGTGATTTTGTGGTGAAGAAGACAGTTGTGAGAGCTTGATTACAGTGGCAAGTGCTGAAATTTGGATGCCAGAGAACCTTGTTTCTGATGATTCCTTATTCTGGAGGATGAATATTCCTAAAGGAGATTTCAGACACCAAAAAATACACAAAGAATTTTGGTATCGTGACTATTCCACACATGCATACCTTAAGCAGGTGACTACAAAAAATATATGTTTGAGACAGCATGTTGGTGGCCAGCCACAAGTACAAGTTTATGAAATTCCAGATTCTTTAACTAGTTAGAAAGACAGCAAGATAAAAGGAGTTAGATAACACACGACTTTATGTAATGTGTCCTTGAGTAAGCTGATTTGCACTGAATTTTAATAGAGCCCTGATTCATCAAATCTCAAACAGAATTAAGGTATGGACTGGATCCTAATAACATCATGCTTTATATCCATGAAAGATAAATTAAAGGATGCAAAACTGCTATTGACAAACATTGATTATATGTACTTTGATGGACTTTGAAGTTGTGCCAGATGCGTCTTGTCAGCCTCCGAAGTTTTCTTTTAAATCTCATTGCATAAGGCTTTTACTTTTTAATTATTTTTTCCCTCAGCCTCTTTGATCAAGAAAAAATGTAGATCATATTTGTGTGATGCTATTTCCTATGCATTTTATTTAGATATGCCCTTGTGCACAGCTCATGATATGTAAAAAATGCTACATGGCACCTAGTTATCTTAGCCTGTTATCCTGGGTGCTATTTAATACTTAATTGACCTTCTCAAGCTGCTGAGTGAAATCCTGCCATGTGCAGAGAGCCAGCACAATGCTCATAGTCCTTTATACCACATAAATCCACACAATAAGATGCAAACCACAAGGTTGCTGTTCTCTCTTTGTTGCCAGGAGAATTTTGACCAGTCAGAATGTCCAGTGGATCCATTTTTATTCTGGTCCCTGACAGTGGCAAAGTGGTCCTCATGTCAGACCCAATGGGAAGGCAAACCTCCCTGCAACAACTTCTGATTTTTAGGAGGTGGTCTGAAGTTTATACAAGAAGTTTAAACAGGTGAAAATCCTTCTTTCACTTTCCTATATATGGAAATATTTTGTCAGCAGGGAGATTCAAGAAATTGAAAAGAGGTTTTGGAGCCATACTGGTATTTCAAAGTTGTGAGCCCACATGCACATCTTGCTTTCCTTGTCCATCAAGATATGGCCACACCCTTCTGGGCATGGAAATGCATAAAGTATATTGCATTGCTGTGCATGGCAAAAGGCTTCAAGGGTGGTGCAGGACTTAGGTACAGGTGGGGTATTTTTGGGGAATTGACTATTCCCTACATATCCAAGCCCATCCTAGTGACCATGTCTTGCACATCAGACATGAAGCATTTCTCTGTGACAATTTAGGTGTCTTCCAACAACAGACATGGAGGAAAAAAAAGATAAGAACTATCAAATCCTTTTAAATTGAGAATGAATAGATGAAAACAAAACTTTGAAGTACTGGATCAAGATTGTGGTGGGCTGGGGGTTTTCTGCATCATTGTTGATACTGCCTTGAACAAATGATTTCTCTAAATACTCCTTCATTCCTATCACAAGAATTGGCTAGTAACTTCTCTACTTTCACTATGTCCTGTCTGTTTAATTAATAAACTCTTCTGGCTCACTATTTTTTCGTGTATTAATGAGCAGCTCCAGGCAAAAGACATGCCCTGTCCTAGCTGTGATGTCTACTATAACGGAAGGAAAAAATAACCTAAAAGACTGTAGTCTCAAATGATTCATTTGGAATTACTACTGAGTATTATACTCTATAATGCTTGAGCACTTTGGTTGCCAGAATAAACAGCAGAAACATTACTTTGTCTTTTTTTCCCCCCTAAAATGGGAATTTCCACTGAAAAAATATTACTCTTGGATATTTTTTTGCCACTGTATAGATCACTTGAATTCTGATCCTGGAAAGCATTTCAAACCCTTCCTGGCTGATAACTCTTCTCCATCCTCCAACACACATGAATATTCTGTCCTGGATCTACCTTTATGTGTCTGGTATATGTGAATTATTATGCTATTAGACACACTAACTGCAGATCTAGTTATTAACACCAGAATAAACAAATCACCACAAATGTGAGAGAGGAGTGAAAATTCCAACTATAAAAGCAAGATAAAAACATGTATTATTTGACTCTGACAAAAGCAGAAGTTCTAGAAATACTTGCTGGCATCAGCCCACAGATGCACAAGCCAGACCCTTCAAGGGTATGAACATCTTTCTTCAGAGTGAACAGCAATGCCATGGAATATGCATGGATGCTTTGACTTTGGCCTTTTACACTGCTACCATTTTGTGACTTTCTTTAATTAGCCTAATAACTCAAAAGCCCTACACATGTTTGTGTTTCCTCTTTAGCGTTCCCTCCACTTCCAATACATACAAGCCCTTTTCAAATTGCAAATGAAAACGAGAAAGCAGTAGCCCTATTATTCCTCTTTATACAGAAGGACTGGAGTTGAGAGAGAGTATAGGGGATTGACTTTTAATATAAAATCTGGAAAGTGGAGGAGGGGTATTCTCTATGAGAAATTCGTCTTGGTGGAGAAAGCCAGCATGAGGTCTAGACATCCCTTAAATCAACATTTAAAGTGTTGTGGTTGCATTTTGCTTCATAATTCTCTCTAGCAGCACATTCCCAGTGATGGTTTCAATTCTTGGGCTCAGATCAAAAGCACAGTTAAAAATTTCAAGATAATCAAACAAACAAAGAACAGAGTGAGTGCAGGCAGCAGAAAGTTCTGCTGGATGTGCGAGAGGGCTCGTCCCTTGTCGATTCTGCTGTAACCCAGGAGTAACTCAGCAAAGGCTTTATGCAAGCTCAAAGCTGATGCAAAAAACTGAGCTGGTTGGAAAGAGAAGCAATCCCACCCCAGGGATCACACCAGGACCAGCAGCCTCTCTCCAACACTGATTTGGTAACAAACTCTCCTTCTGAAGGTGCATAAACACCACCTTGAAGAACAACCTGCCATGGTGGAGCTTTGTCCATGTGCTCAGTCAAAGATTGACAGACACCTGGCTAAAAGATTTTCTATCCTCTTCTGGCCTCTTGGATGTTCTTTTAAATCTTTCCTAGAACAGCTCCAGATATTCTTGTTAGCTGTGCTGCTTTCTGAACCCATTTCTGTGTCTTGGAGCTGCCTGCTAAAAGCATTAAAATTGTAAAGTGGTGGATGAAGGAAGACAGTTTTGCTTTCAAGCTGAAAAACATGCATTAAAGCCCCTGTAGTAAATTTACAGAGTATTAAAAACAAACAAAATCTGACCGTAGGGTAACATCATTTTAGGAAAGATGCAATGGCCTACCTCAAAGTCTGCATTAAATGTGCACAGCACTCACTTAACCTGCCTAGGCTGTAAATCCCAAGGGCCAAATTCTGTCCAACCGTCCTAAAAAAGAGATATTTTTAGACTGCAAAGGTAGAGCTAATATAGTCTCTCTGCTCCAGTTACCAAACACCTCCTCCACCCCATTGGTTGTTCTCCAGGCAAAGTAGAGAGCAGGAACATTAATCCGAGGGAACTCGTACAAGCAAAGTTGTAATAAAATATGACCCCCCTGCTATTTTGCATGTATTTAGAGGCAATCACAGATAAAGAAACACCTGAGTTTTAAAAAAGCCCAAGACATGCCTTCAGCTTACATCATTAAATAATAATGACTAAAATTTTTTAAATTATTTTTATTTCCCATTTGCTGTAATGTCGTTACTTTAAGGAGGAGTCACACATTTTTCATTGAGTCACCATTTGTTTTCAGGAAAGGAATCCAACAGGCAATCATACAGTAATACACATACTAAATATCTGTGAATTCTTTGGCAGAATAATTTAATATGCTGTTCAATGAATTGTCTGAATGACTGAAATAACAGAGACAAGTAATTTCAGCTGCAAAGTTGTACAAATGTCATGGGCACAGCCATGCAGTTCTGCCAGAGCCAAAGAATTTTCAGTAAGAACTATACAAATATTTCATTCTCCTAAAATGTTTAGATTTCCTTGTGCAGTACACTAAATAAGTATATAAAGCCCATTTTTAAATTTTCATGTATAGTCTAATGGTCATTAGTGCACATGGACAGAATTATTCACCTGAATGGCCCACTGAAAAGTTGTACATGGTGGTAGACCCTGCCTTACCTTCTTGTTCTTCTTGTGGAGGTGCTGACATGAGCAGCCTCATGTTGTGTTTATCTTGGTTTCGTGTTCAACTTGGCTGGCCTGCTGTGATAAGCAGAGCCAATTTGGTTGAGCATAAAGGTGTTGATTAATTTCAAGCTCAGTTTCCCCAGATTACAATTCCTCTTTTTGTTCCCACATCTCAGATCTATACTTTGACCTGGATTTTCTTTCTGAAAAGCTATTTTTTCTGTAGACACTGATTCAGTATTCAAGCTCATTTTTAACGGAGTTGGAGTCAAACAATTTTTTTTCTATTTAAGATTCTGAAACTTGTAACAGAAACAGCACAGCATGGTTTGCACTTTTCTCCATGTAGCAGTGGTAACCACAAGTAAAACTGATCATGGTTTTTATCAGACTTTCTCAGATGAGAAAGTTGTCTCTTGCGCAGCAATGCTAAGTGTGAGCACCAGATAATTAACTGCAGTGGTAATAGTTTGTAAGCTTGTCACTGGAATTGTGAGCAGATCCTAATGGATTTTACGTCCCATTTCCACTTCATCCATCCTTACCTTTCTCTGAAATCTTCAACCATCATTCTTACCCCTGGTTCACTACATTCAGCAGAGTTTTCTTGCTTCCCACTGGTCCTCTTTAACCAGCCTTTTTTTGACCAAGCAGCTACCAAATCTCTTTTTTCACCTTTTCCAATCTCCAATTTCTTTTCTCATTGCAGTAAACCTTGCAGGCTTTGAAGATACACTGATGGAAGGTACAAAGAGCCAGACCCAGTGAAAGTGATGGAAGTGAGGTATTTGCAGCCCAGTGGGTCTCTGTGCCCACATCACCAGCGCAGCCTTCAAAGGGCCAGACTGGGAGTGGACAGACCCAGCACTATGAAAAATCAGAGTCTAGGGCTCGTGAAGGGAAATGCAGGCAGTGTCCAGTGAGGCTTCTCTTGTTAACAACTGACAACTGTATCAGCTCACAGGAAAGTCACTGTGGTTTTCTCGCCTCAGACTCCTAAACCAAAAGCTGAGCAGTTTTAGGGTTGAGAAATTTTTATATGAGCCTACCATGACAATGTTTTATGATAGCAGCTGTCAAGTTCCTCCTTTCCTAACCCTTGGCAGTAACATGAACATCCTGGTTGACAATCTTCCTGTAATGCATCATATTCTTACAGAAAGAAGAAAAGAGTCAAGAGTCACTACGTTCCTACGAAATGCTTCACAAGAAGGATATCAGTGAATTCTTTTGGCTATTGTTAAAAAGAACTTTTTGATAAAAAGTTGAAATTTTGTGTGTAAAGCAGCACTTTTCATACAGTAAGTTTAGACAGGCCCCTAAACTTTCACTGCAAATTTTGAATGTGGAGGTGCTGGTATGGGTGGCAGCATGTACCAGTGTTTACATTAAAAGAAATTACAGTTATGTTATAATCATTCCTAAGCCAGGCATTGAAAAACTGAATAATTTATTGTTAAAACTAATGCAATTGTTCTCCAAAGTGGAACTGATTCCTGAACAACCTGATCTCAGCTCTTTAGTGACTTGTTGAAGGCAGCAAAGCAATATGGTTACATTATTTTGAAGTCTGTGGTCTGTTATAACAGTACATGATTTTTAAAATGTGTATTTATTTCCCCTTTTCCTTTTACCATGGTGCCTCCCTAGCACAAAGGTT
Organism: Trochalopteron elliotii; assembly: GCA_024734555.1. Classification (NCBI taxonomy): domain Eukaryota; kingdom Metazoa; phylum Chordata; class Aves; order Passeriformes; family Leiothrichidae; genus Trochalopteron; species Trochalopteron elliotii. The sequence continues at coordinate 1,967,388 of JANPWX010000042.1, forward strand.
TGTCCTCTCTGACATCCTCACTTCTGCACCTGACTGAGTGGGACCCCAAAAACAGAAGCAAACAACCCCCTTGAGGGAAGGATCTTTCATACCACGTACAGGATGCGTTGGAAAGGAAGGCTTCAGGCAGGAGAAGAAGCTGGAAACCCCATTTTCCCTGGCTCCTGAAGCTGGTCCTGAACAGATGTTCCCATGTGGGAGCTGCCAGACATTGCATCCAGCAAGGGGGTCTGACAGACTCTGCACATAAATCCCCTTTCTCTAGACATCCCTGGGTCCATCCTTCCAGCAATCTGCCCCATATACTGGGTGTTCAATAAATTCCAGAGGAAGGAAAAAGCATGTCTGAAGTTACCCCTTCCCCTTCCTTCTCTTCCCTTCCCTCCCGAAGAAGATGTACCCCTTCCATGGCCCATATTTCCAAACTTTTTGCTCCTTTGAGTGATTTTCATACTCTGAAACAGCATCATTGAATTTTGCTTAGTTAAGGCAAGACGGCTCATGTCAGAAAATGTTTGCTAGATTGGGTCTCATTTTGTAACATTTCCCCTCAAAGGATGATTCAATGATGCATCTTAGAATCAGATTCCAGAGAGGGAACTAAAAGAAACATCAATAAAAAAAGAAACTGTGAGGAAACTAAATATAGAACAGGCCAATATGAATTAAACAACATCCTAGAAATCTTCACACAATAATTGATTTGCTCATTTGTACTTCTTTCTATTCTTTAATCTTTCAGCAGGGCTTCAATCCTCCCCCCATTGCTTTTTTAATATTCTCTGTTCATCTGTTGTCTACAATATTGTTTCTGATCTCTCTCATCCCATCAATCATCTATAAAAAGAGACTAGTCCACACACTCTGGTCTCCAATCCTAATGACTGTAAAGAACTAATCACCTAAACTGAGTGATGTTCATTGTTGTAAGTGTCTCTTTGATTTATTAAACATCTCTGTATAAATTCCTGCATGTTTTGCAAGTTGTTTCCTAGAACCTGTATGAAGGCACTTTGAAATCCTAAAACTGTCTGCTTATGGGGTTTTTGGTTCACCTAATAAAGGGATTCTAGTCATGAAAAATGAGCTTTTACTTAACTGAAAGGACCACTCAATTCCAAATTCAGGTCAGAGCCTCAGTTTGAGCTTCCTGAATATACAGCAAACTTACAAAGGCAGCTCATATACACTTTATATTAATTTGAAAACACTGTGTGCATTGCTTTGGGATGTCTGCCTGCTGATGGCGAGCCATAGATACTATGGAAATACTCTTAATGATGGCATTTTCCATAGCTGTCACTTTCACATGCTGTTGCAAGCTCTTCAGTTGAGCAAGTGGATTTCCAATCTGATTAATTAAGGCTTAAGAACAGAATATGTTCACAACCTGTCCCCTCCAAAGCCATGTTTTCAGCAGGGACAGGGTGGGATTCCAGTGCTGGATCAGAGCCTTTTGGACCACACATCCATGGTGAGGCCACTCAATGCCCACCAAGGGATCTGGGTGTCACCAGGGTTGGGGATTTTCAAAAGGGTACAAGATCCAGGTTTTGGGAACTGCCTTCCCATCTAACCTGGTCTCACTTGAAAGGAAAAGAGATATGAAGGACAGAGCAGAATTCAGCACAAGCAAGGTGTGCCTGAAGATTGTGTGAGGCTTTTGTAAGGAACCCACATGAGGTTCTCGTGAGCTAATTGCCAAAAAATGGCAACTAGACAAAGCATTAAATGGGCACAGCTGTTGGTGGAAACACACTCAGCAGACAACACTCAAAACAGAAGACCAGTTTCACCAAAAAACCCTCTCTGTGATTTTCATGCTCTTTCACCAGCACCTTAGGGTGCAAGACTAGAAAGAAAAGGTATAAAGTGTTTGAATGAGGCCATTCTGGAAAGGATTCTTTGCCAATGAGAAATCCACTCCCCTTTCTCATGCTGGATTTGAACAGAATATCGAGTCCCTGCTAAAAATAAATGCAGACTTCTTAATGTTCACCCCAGTCTTTACAGCAGTCCCTGGCTAATGAACCAGCCGCTGTTACAGGCAGGTGAGTTTCATGCATTGATTGCCTTAGTGCCTCATACTAAGTAAAAAGGACCTTAATAATCTTATTATTATAGAAACATCATGGAAACTCATAAATATAGATTCAACAGTTAACATCATAAATCTGTGAAAACCCTTTTTTCAGCACAGTATGGGCAGAGTTATGCTGTCAGAAAAAAGAAGTGGGAAAAAGTGTGTATAAATTAATTTATAGATTTGCCCACTTTTTGTGTTTACAAAACATGCACTAATACCTTGCAGATTCTGTGTTCTGTAACCATTAGCAAAACAGTCACCTACAACCCTCTGGTAAGGCTGGTAAATCTTGGTTTGGTATATATAGCTCATATGGGTTTCCTTTTCACTGTCAGGTTAGCAGATCGAGTGTTACTCTTAGAACGAGATTTTGTTTCCTTGCCTTCCATTTAGCATTCCAAATTTGCTTTCTGCCTATATCTCAGAATCTCAAGCAAACATCTGTGTTCTGTGATTGCAGTTGTCACCTAGAATGGCTTCCCCACAAGTGCCCAGCCTTGGAAAGGGCTGCAACATAAAAACACAGCAGAAGAGGGATCTTTTCTCTCTATTTTTTTTAAAGGGAAATGTGACAATTATATTTGGGGGACAAAAAATTATTTTCTTTCCCCGAATAACTGAAAAACAAATAGAGATAAAAGAGTTCTAATTTTTCTGTTCAAGCAAATATTCAAGGACCTGATTAGTGAAGTTTATGTTCCCATTATCTGTACTCTTTTATATATATATATGCTGTAAAAAGATATTTCTATTAATATTAGGTGAGAGCACTCCATTACCCCGTTACAAGCACATAAATAAATAATAGCCATCTGCAACACTGGTGTCAGCATCTTTATCACAGGTGCTGATTTGGGCTAGATGATTTCCAAACTCTCAGGAAGGAGAAACTAATTTCTATTCTGAGAAGCTCCTACGCAGGGGACCATCACACAAATGGACAGAGATTAGGGACAACTGAAAATTTCCACCTGTGTGAACTCCCTGCACCACAGAAAGGCTTTCAGGGAGAAATGTTTTTAAAGAGCTTCAGAAGTAAAGCACAGACAGGGAAGGGGCTTTGCATTGTGAGAAAAAAGTCACCAACAGGAGAGCTGAAAGCTCACAAAGAATTTAGCCCCCAAGCAAGTTTAACCAAAATGTTTGCTTAGAGCCATATCACACCACTCTGCAGCTGGATCACCTAAACTAATATCATACCCTTAAAATATTTGCTGATGATGGACTCTGTCTACAAATTTAGTAGCAATGATTTCAATGAGAAATGATCTGTGATTTTTCTCTGTACAACAATACTGGCAATTTTAAATCTATTATCTCACAACCTACCTCAATCTTAAAACTTTTTTCTTCCTTGCTTGTCAAGCAAATATTTTCCAAATCTCTGTGGGATAAATACAGTGATGATTTAATGTGTTTTACAATCCACTGAGATTTAAACATGTCAGCTCACCTAGGAATGGATATTATATATTTTTCAGTCCTGGTTTGGGAGAAAATCCTACATCTTGAAGAAAAGAAACAAAGACCTTCTTTTTTTTTTTTTTGATTTGTGTGTGTTCTTTGGGTTTTTCTTTTCTTTTCTTTTGTTTTTTTTTCCCAGAAAGATGGTTGCTGCTTGAGAGGCACCAAGCAGTAAAGAAGACTGAAAGCAGTTAGTCTTGGTGGAGGTGAACTGTACGGTTAGAGGGCAGAAAAGGAGGTCAGAGGTATATATGATCAATACAATATTGCACAGGAATTGCCACAGCGGACACCTCATGCCTACTTTGTGTGAGCACTTATAAATACCTGTCTGTATCACCAATCCCTGGCTCAGCTGAAAAAGGTTCTGTATCTTTGACGTGAGGCAAGAAGATCTCCATCCCCGCAGTTCTACTGAGATTACTCAGCTGTGAACAGATAACTCGATACAAAGAAGAGGAAGAAAAAGCAAGGAAAAAAGTAGAAGCAGACAATTTCATAGAGCCCAAACCAGACAAGACTCTCTCTGATGACCAAGGGAAAAGCTTTGATAAACGGTAGGGCAGCTCCTCAAATCCAGGTCTCTGAAAGTGGGGGTGGAACACTGCAGGAAATAATATGAGAGTCCCTGCTGTGGGAGTCAAGGGAGACAGGGAAAATAGTTCAGGTAATAAAAAAAATGTTAATATTACAAGAGTGGAATGCATCTGAGTATAATTCCAGACTTTTAAGTTCGGTTTTCAAATCTTGGAGAAAGAAAGAGGCAGCCTGCTGCCATCTCACTAGTTTGTCACATTGGGTTTAAGGTGTGGAATAAATCAAAACTTTTTTTCTTTTTGGAACATGGTACAAAGAAATGCATTAATAATACATGAAAAAAATGTTCATCACGTTGGTGTGCATCAGTGGAAACACTATTTTAAAGAAACTATGAGCAACACATGAAAAGATTTGACCTAGGTTTCACTTCTGATGTGCCAGGGTGGGGGCAAGGTGAGAATTTCTCTTACCTACTGATGTGTTACAACTGTGACTTCCTACTTGGGTAGAGAAGTTGGATTCCCAAAGCAGGGATGATTTTTTTTTTCCCCTACAAGCAAGCAAGGAAGTTTGAATCCTCTGAGCCTTCCCCTCTAGATGCATTCAAGAGGAACAGAGAGAGAAATAAAACAAAACCTCCCAGTTAGCTGGTAGCTGCCATGCCTTTTCTTCCTGTGCATACTGAATGTTTGAAAGTCTAAAGACTCTGATGTTTGCTGAGAACAGCAGTGGTGTTTGTGCTCAGCTCGGCACTAGTGCAGACGTGGGGCACGTGCACATGCTTACATCCTGTGCCTTTTAAAATACTTGTATTTCCTTCCCTTTAGCTTCCAGATACGCACTTAAAAAAAAAAAATTAAAAGTATACCATTTCTATTTATGGAAGAGCATAGCTGCAATAAATATTTGTTTCTAAGTTAGCTGAATCTATCAGCAATCACAGTGTGGGAAAGATCAAAGGGAAGACAAGATAAACACAAAAATATTATTTGTGGTTTGGATTGTGGTGGCACCCAAATGCTCCACACAAAAATGGGGCCTTCTGCAGTCAATGCTGTACAGGCAAATAGTGGAACTTTTTTGTCTTCTGAATCACTAGCAATCTCAATAAGCAAATTTAACCCAAGGGGGATGGAAACAGACTATTTCTCTTAGAGACCAGAATGAGGAAATGTTCATTTTGCCAGGACATCTCTGGTTAACTTGATCTGCAACAGCTGTGGGCACCCTCTCACCAGCTGGTGACCTGATGAAAAGAGATTCCTGGGTTCCACCACCTCTGTGGGGCTCTCTGTCCAAGAGGGAACCCTTTGGAGCCCTTGTGCTTCAGGAATGCAAAATCTTTGGTTCCACCAGCTCTTCCATGAGCTCCCTATCCTCTCAGGGCTGGTCAAACATTGTCAGACCAGACAAGTTCTTGCACTTAGTGGCCACTTGGTGGACAGAGAGAGTGAACAATGGATGTGACTGTGCTGCCCCACTGACCATCTTGCCCCACTCTCCAAGACTTGCTGGAGGACACGTCAGCTGTGTCTGGGCAAGCAGAGAGGGAAGGTGAGTGCTCTGCATCCTGCTCTGCACGTTCTGCCAGGTGAGGCAGACCCATCTGACAGCCCTCACAGGGCTCTTTGCATGCATTTCATTCCTCTCTCCCAAGACACAGCTGCTCCACCACCCTCTTCGACCCAGATGTTCAGGTGAAGAGTATGAGAAAGGGGGAATTCACTGCTCCAGCAGACAGTCATTGCTCTCCCTATATATGTCTTCAGCCTGTTCTCACCATCTTCATTTGTAGTTTTGTGAACTACTTTTAACTTATTTAATAGACTCTCACAACAGGAAAAAAGGCCCTAAGGAAAGAGAATAAAAGTTGTTACTTTGCTAAGACCTTGCCTGGCAAATTTCAACTCAAAAACCCCAGAGAATGCAGAAGAGATTAATGAAAATGCTGAGAATCACCATAATAATTCCAACTACCAGCACCAGTGTCAGCAGGCTCAGCAGGGCCTGTCATTAGAAAGCCCCCTTTTAAATGGGTGTCCCTCCTATTAGTTAAATTATCTACACTGCAGAGAAGAATATTCCAAGGTGACAGAAATCGGAACAGTACAGGCTGCTAAAAATGAAAATCAGATAATTGCTCATAAATTACTTCTGGGGTCTTTCAAGATCTTTCAGTCTTGCTGACTGAAAGGCAAGTCATTTGGAATGCAATAATTAAAATAAAAGCTGCAACATACAGAAAATGTGGTTGGAAGGAAGATATTAAGAGATGTATTGTACCTGCATAAATTATCATCTGGTTTTTGATAGCACCCTGAATTCACTCTTATTTTCCTTTAAAAGAAAGTAGAGATGAGAATCTTGACATGGAGAGCACCTCTGGCTCTGGTCCCCAGTCTCTTCCCTGCATCTTCACACATATTCCAGCCAGGGGTAAAAGGGGTCTGAAAATCATTGTCCTTTCTCACACTTTTTCCCCAGTGCTGTCTCTGTGTAATGCTCAGTGACACCCACCCCTGACACTGGGGGCCAGCAGATCTTCAAAGGTGGCCCAGCAGTCCTCAGATCCCCTCATGACTTCAGCCCCTTCAGAGAACAGGGACTGCCCTGCTCACATGAATTGAAGGGAAAACCCCAAATTTCCTCCCTTGGGATGGGACCTCAAGACTTAACAGGGAAATATTTTAAACAGGCGGCTTTTTCTTCTAATTTGTCACATGTGAGGGCAAAATTAATGTCACTTGGTGCTCAGCAGAGCCATCTCTGTATTAGTTTTTTTCAGTAGTTTTAGATGAAAGTTGCTGAGAGACGGAAGGGGTGCTCTGATGAGCTGAAGGTCAAGACATTGTCACCTCTTCAGCTGTATTCTCTCTTCTTTTTCTGATCATCCCACACAGCTACCAACTGCTTGGAAGAGGATAGCCAAACCACTCCAGAAAATGTCTGTTAAAAATCCATTTGACACTCATTTACTGCTGACCACATTTGGTCTAAAAACATTAAGAAACTATTTCACCCCTCTTGGCATTTATTGGACAACATGGAGATATTTTTTCAGACTTTACTTGCTGTTTTTTTTAAAGCCAGACTGTATTTTGTTAGTTGCCCAGAGGATTTAATGCATGGGCTACTCTATAAATAAGACTTATTATTCCCCAGTGATAAATGCAGTTTCTTTCTCAGAAGTTCCATAATAGCTCATGTGGGATAAACAGGAGTTTTCTGATAGAGTTAAGTTTCACAATTAAACTGGAGACACTTCCTGCTATGAGGGATAGATAACCAGTTTTTAAATCATCTTTTAATTGCTGAAGACAGCAAATCTTCTGCCCATGAGTTACAGCTGGGTAGTGAGAACAGGATGACATCAGTCACCAACTGTGACTCTCTGTTGTTCCCCAGAGAAAAAAATTTGGTTTCCCCAGTCCAATTTATAGCTTGGAGGAGGTAGGGGAAGCTGTAAAATCTACCAGGCTAGGATAACAGGCTGGCACCGTTATCCTGATCTCAGTAAGGCCAAGGACTGTACAAACAGCTGAAATTCCCTGTGGTGTTCAAGACGAGGCAGGAGAAATTCTGCAGGACAGCCACTGCAGCATGGACAGCACCGTCTGTTCCTGGGAAGGAAAATACAGGATTTTTATCTTCAGGGCTCTTTGTCTGTGCTTTTTGCAAAAAATAAATTAACCCCATGTACATAGAACAAATGTACATATATTACAGGGCTCCTTTCATGAATAAAGGATGCCAGGTCACCTAACCTCCATCCAAATGAGTGGCACAGGAAGGGAGAAAGGAGAAGCGAAGGTAATTTGATGTTACAGCTGGGAGGAGACAGAGGTTTATGCATAGCTGAATCATCCAACAACCTGACCTGCCAGAAAATAGCAAATATCACAAAAATTCATGTGATTTTCATCAATCTGTCCCCTGCTAGGGCTCTAGCATTGCTGGCATGTTCTCTAGCTGGATCTCAGAGACATTTTGCAGGGGAGGCATTGCCTCTTGCACAGCCCCTTCCACCACTGATCTCACTGCAATGCTGGACCTCAGCACAAAGAAAAGGAAAAGGATGATTTTTCCAGTCATGACATCACTTCCCCACAAATAATGTTTTTCTCCAGTCCCATCACCTAAGCCTCCCTTAACACCTGGTGGTTTTAATAGGTGTTCAGAATTTCCATTATAGTGAGTTTTTACCATTCTTTCTGCTTTTTAGGCTCAGGAAATACTTTGTGTAGGATTCAGGGCATGCAGGTGGGAGTGTTCCTGCAGCCTGACCTTTCTATAATCTGTAATTCTCAGTGGCCATGGTTTTGCCTTTATCTGGAAACTTATAGGAAAAAATCTCTTTTGGAACAATGAGAAAAAGGCTGATTAAATAACTGCCTATCATCTTCTGGGATGGTTATCCCTCAGTGAATGCCTGAAATCAGCAGTCAAGAACAAATAAAGAGTTCATTCTCCTATTTTATGTCTAGATCTCAGTGTTACACTGGAATGAAGCCAGTTATCCTGAGTGGCACCTGGGCCATTTGGAGTTGGGCACAAAAGGCCTCATGGATCTGGTGCTCAGAGGCACCACTGAGGTGCATGCCTGCAACACGTGGGCTCCTCTTAGTCACTTTCAGGGGTCAGAGTTCCTATGTTGAGGGGCCAGGGCTCCCAGCTGAATGCACTGAGATGGGCTGTTGGAGGTATGTAAGAAGTATGTGTGTGCAGCCCAGAGGAGATCAGATTTATCTGTAGGCAGGGGAACTTTGAAGTTTCCCTGTTGGGCATCCACTAGAGAGCAGATGGAGATCAGGCTGCAGAGTTGGTATTTCACAGGTCTTGGTTCCTGCATTGCCTGTTTCACCTGCTTCTCTTATATTTCCCTGCTCCTTTACCACTCCTCTTCTATAGACATACTGTTGAAAAATATTTACATGAAAAATGTTCTAAAGGGAGAGAGGTTAGCAAAACTGTCAACTGGGCTAAAAATATTAAGCAAACCTTTTCCAGCCTCCATGAAGTAATAGATTTCTAATGCTGCTTACTCAGGACTTCTAGCAGGCTGCTGTACTCACAGGAGGGTGCTTTCTTTGCTTATTTTATGCATCATTTTAATGAGAATATTTATTTGCTTCTGTGAGTGGAAAACATATTTTCTGATGGAGAAACTAAGGAAAAACTAAATGTAGATCTTCAGCCTTGAGAACATTAAATTTTTGTGCCATTTAGCTATCAAATCACAAAATCATGGAGTCTTAAACACCATGATGGAAGGGGACATTAAGGACCTGGTCCAACCTTGCTTGGCAAAAGAACAGTCTAGACAGCATGCCTCAGCACCCTTTCCAACTGATTCTTAAAGTGCCCCAACACTGGGGAATCCAAATGTAAATACCTACTCTTGAGGAACTTCTTCAAGCTGGAGCAGATATATCCTCAAGAAAGACTGTGAAAATGTGTTGACATTGAGTGTGAACTCAGAGTTTGATACCTGAACATGTATTAGACCAGGTTTGAGCACTCCATTCATGTGTCCTTTTTTAGTGGTAGACCCATTGTTCACTCTCTCCTTGGCCATGAATTTTTTTCCTCTACCAAGAGCAGGATTTCTGCCTTTCCAAATAAGCATCCAATCACCTAAATCTCTGTATCTGAGACAGAAGTACTATCTGTCCCAGTAAAACTGGGACTGCTTTGACAGCTCTCCTGCAAGGTGTTCCTATGTTTTTTGATCTACACTGCCTGTGCCCAACTGATCAGGGCTCACCCCAGCACCTGAATGAACTGGACCATATTTTTGGTGAAGAAAAAGGGAAGATAGAGGAATGAGTGCCCTGCTGTGCTGGCTGACAGAGGACAGAAGGAATAGAGGGAAGAGGGAGGGAGTCAAGCTGCCAAATGTAGCTGCAGCATGTGACATTGGGACAGACAGCACAGAGGGGACAAGTGCACGTGGATGGAGCAAATTATGCAGTTTGTTTACTCTGCAGTGATGAAAGAGAAGGGTCAGCTTCTATACACCCCGGCTCATAGGCTGGCATATATGATTCATATATATGTATTTAAAGTCTTCTATATCTCTCTGGCTCAGGCTGCCACTCATTTCTAGTCTTCTAACAAGCAGGCTTTTGAACAGCATTCACGCTCACTTTTTAAGTTTCGAAAGAAGCATCTCTGGCTGTAGAGGCTGCTGCTAATGAGAGATGAGGCAGAGTGAGGAGACAGCACTACTCCAGGTCGTCTCTGTGTTGTGCCATCCTGTGCTGTGTGAGCAGATGATAGCAATGCTCTCCACTGCTCTGGCTGCACCATATGGGTCAGAGTCTGTGTTAGCACACAAGTAACCATTAACCTGGCCTTTGCAACCGGCTTCCAAAAACATCTCTGAGCATTCACCTTTTGTTCTGACTATAACAGTTGCATTCAAGAAAATGTCAGTGAGCAACAAGATAGGGTTCACTAGGACACGAGTTACAGAAAAGCAAAATCATGGCAACACAGAATTCACCCCAGTCTAGGCAAATAAAGAAACTCCTTCTCACTGCCTTGTCTGTGCAAAGGGAGATGCATTTCAACTCACAGTCACAGCAAGGGGCTGCAGCCACAAAGTCTCTCAGCTCTTCCCACCACTGGGCACACACCTGACATCTGTGTGGCAGGAACTGCAGGTTTCTCTGGTCTGCAGTGGGAACACCTACCGAAATGAGTCCTCAACATCCCTTAGTCCTTGGTCCTTTGGGATTTTAGTCACAAAGCAGATGAGTAACTCCTTTCTCCACATCTTCAGACTCAATGCTAGAAGTACTTGAAATACTGAAGACTGACAAGAATGTATCCTAGTTTGTACTGAAAGGATTCATAAAACAGAAGATTGAGAACTGTATCTGCACTCTTTTATATTAATACTGTAGCAGAGCTGCCTGACCAGATGTGTTGGATGGTCCCAGTAGAAGTTTTGCCTGCTCCTGTGACCCCATCTGCTTTCCTTGCCCTTTTCGAAGACCAGATACATTTCTTTTGAACATGGCTGGAAAAGCTGGGAAAGTAGGCAGGAGTAGCAAGCTACCTCCAGGAGGTGCCTCAGTCCCACTGATACATAATTTCCAACCACTAAGAACTCCACAGAAACACAGAGAGTTGTGGTGCCTCTTCTCCTTCTTTTTTTGCAAAAACATCTTTATAAGAAACTTTCCCACACTTGGAACATCAGTTCAGTATCAGCAGAAGATAAAACCAGTGGTTCAATAACATCTTAATAGGAGACTCCCACACCTTTGGAAGGCATCAGAGCAAAAACTCTACCCATGCCTTGTATAGCTTTGATTTGCTGTTCTTGAAAATAAAAAGTGATATCTATATAGTCTCACAGAGACACACAAAAAAAATATATAGAAGAAGGAAATATGACTCTTGCACAGTTAATTTTTTTTAAAAACCTACAAGTGCTGTCCACCAGCTGTCTCTTTCTCAGCGTGAGACTTCAGGGGCTGGGCAGAGCACTGCTTGGTGAAATGGATATACTAAACATTGAGCAAAACCCCTTCTCATTTACAGCTCTCCTACCTTCAGCAGAATTACATCAGGGATCTGCTCCATCTGTGGTACAGAGCTGTGCAATTCATACACCCTCATCTACCTTAAAATTCCCAAGCTGCACTCTACAAGCAAGGAAGCAATAAAAGACATGGTGCACAGACAAGGCTTACAGTCTGCACACTCAAGCTCTGATGCTGTAAAAAATGCCTAGCTGAAACAAAGATCTAAGTTCCACATCATTTATTTAACTTTCAAGCATCATATCCTAGGTTTTACAGTGATGGGCACTACAGAAAACACAATGAGAAATAGATGGGTAATTACAGTGGTGGTTTTGACTTTTACCATCATCTAAAACTGTAGTAAAGTCAGAAGACACAGGTTTATGCTTCTTGAGATACGTGTTTAAATCGAGTTTGTGTCATAAGTGATCTGAATGTAATGGTCACAGCTTGACTCCTAACCAGTCTTAGATAAGTGACTGAGATTCAGAATTAGGCACAATTTTCTGTATCAGAGCACGTGCACTGCATGGTTCGGGTACAAATCAGTGTGACTGGCAGCACACTCGGGACTAGGGGAGAACAAGAAACTTAATTTCTGAGAGAAAGTTGTGATGTGTGTGGGATGCTCCCTGGGCAGCTTCCCACAGCCTGGCTGCCCCTGAGCCTGCAGCCCTGCAGTTTGAGAGAGGCATTACTCACTTTGGGAGGAGAGGAAGGGGCAGAAAGAAGCAGCTGGTGGGGGAAAAAAAAGAAAAAAAAAAAAAAAAAAAGATGTTATGAGAACAAAACAGACATGAAAGATGTTTTAAATGGCACGTATGTATAGATCACAGGGGAACTTTGAAATGCTCGATTAAGTATTGAAGTAGCCATCACACAGTCCATAACCCCTGCCTGTTACAGAAGCCCCATGCAGGCAGGTACCGCTCGGGCTGCAGCATCCTTTGATGTCCAGGTACACGACAGGAGTGTGAGTCACCGCTCGGCGAGGGACCGGACACCGCCACCCGGCCCCGGAACCGGGTCAGCGCCGAGCAATCCCGCCGGCTGCGGCGTGGGGCTGTGCCTTTTCCCGGGAAATGCCCTGCAGTGTGGGCTGCCCTGGCTCCGCAGGGGTGTCACCCGGGGCACACGGACCCGCATGAAGTGACGGCTGCCCAGCCTGCGTCGCCCCGCGGGGACGCTCCAAGGCGGCGACGTCCCCCAGGGCTGTGGGAAGGGTACAGGTGCAGACAAAAGGCGCGGCGGGGTGCGAGGGGTCCCGAGGGGCATCCCTGGGTGGCAGTGTCCCCGCGTGGGGCCGCCTGTCCCCCGTGTCCCCGCGGCGCGGGAGCCACGAGAGGGCACTGAAACACAACCGGAGCGACGGAGCGCCGAACGGGGGCTCCGGCAGTGCCACCGCCTTCCCTCTCATTATATCTTTAGGTAAAATTCCAGAACAAAGGATCAATGCAAGGATATGCTCATCGTCGCGCGTTCCCACTGTCCCTTACCGGGTGTGAAACAAAACCGGGGTGGGTAAATACCCGACGATGAAACGCTTTGTGCACCGGGAGCTCGTGAGATGAAATGAGACTTTTCCGGTGCAGTTGTTTTGTCAGGGCTAAAATAATAATTGTATCGAAATTCATTTTTAATTAAACCGTTTGGTGTGCTCGGGGAATCTACATTGGCATGTATGGAGTGCCCATCATTGCTGTATCGGTGGGCTTTATCTGCACAATCAGTTAAGCTTAGTATATTTTAATTGAAATTCTTTCAGTCTTTCAGCTGTTACTTCCCCCTTCAGATTATCATTCATATTATAGCTGCATTTCATGCTTATCCTATCCTGAGTGATTAAAAGAATTATTCTGCCATTATATTTAATTCTTCCCTCACTTTCACAACCACTTTTTATTATAAACTCTTGCTGTTAGGAGGGAATTTGGTGCAAATCAGTTCACACCTTTTTGTTAGCTATAAACCAGATGTAAGAAACCCCAGCATTAAAAAATGTGCAGAAGTGAATGACTGTCATTCTTGATAACTGAAAATATGACACTAAGATAATATGAAATATTTTTAAATGTAACTGGAATATGCAAGATGTAAGTACTGAAATAATTTTAGCAAAATATACCCCTAAAATTTCGAGGAGACAACCAAAAATCAAAAAAAAGAATGAAAAGAGAGCCTGTTACTGTTCTGTTTTTACACAACATATTTTATTTTACTTCATGTAAATTAAGTTTATTTTAAAATATTCGTTGAGCATTCTTAGTTCATCTCATTGTGAGGAAAAGAAAGGAAAAAGAAAACTAGATTTACAGTTTTCTTGTATGAAAGAAAAATGTTAGAATTGAAATTATTCAAGGCAGAGAGATCTTGATTTGCATTTCTCCAGTAAATCAAAATATTAACTTAGTTAAAAAATAATTTCTGCACATAGTTGTATCAATTAATGCTCTCTTACGATTGCATTATTTTACTAAAATCTCTGAAAATGTGATGTGTTTTTTTATCTCTATTTGGTATTTTTTGTCTCTCACCTCACCAGTAAGGCACTGTTTTCAGTTTAAGTCTTGGTGGTGAAAGCTGCCATCCTGAACAGCCCGCATTCCCAACCTCCGTCAGAAACAAAGGAGGCAGGATGTAGAGGGGAGCTCAGAGAAAGGAATAGCATTGGAGTTTGATTTTACTTCAGTGGGAAACATGACATAAGTGAGAAGAATTAGTGTGAGCACAGTTTTGGAGGACAGCAGTCCACATCCAGTGCTGACAAGGGAGAGGACTTTTAACTTAACAGTTTCTTCCCACACCTCACAGCTACGAGCCTGAGTAACATCCACCACATTCCGCCTGAACGAGGCATTTATTTCAGTTTGTGAGAGAAAAATTCTTACCAGTCATAACAGCATCATTCTGGCACTCAGCGTGGACCTGCACCTTCCATCAGGAGCTGCAAGGGCCCTGGGAGGGGAGCTGTGCTCAGTAACCTGTGGTCACCTGCTCGACAGGATTACAGGGAACAGGATTACAGTTTCCATTTGTATGTCAACATTTAGACCTCAAGAGTTTTTATCTAAATCCTGATCATTTGTGTGGGTTTGTGTATGCTGGTATGCTAAGGGAAAAAAAACCCAAAAACCAACTTTCTCTAAGAATATGTATTTCCTGGTGATGGTTTTTTAAGGACAAAGCAGGTTTTCCTCTCTTGTGTTAAATTTCAGAAAGCTTGTACCTAGGGACACCTTCTTGTGACATACACGTAGGTTCTTGGAAAATTTTTATCATGCTTCCAAACAGCTGATTTGCATCCACAATATGTCTCAAAATATAGAAGAAATACTTACACAGATGAGGAAAATACTTGCATATATCATAGCAGTATATATTCAATATGATTCTATTATATATCCATGTGTGTATGCAATTGTGGAAATTCTGCATACTTCAGAGGGGGAACAACACCCTGGGAATGCACTCCAGTTTAGTTTAGTAAATTCCTGGTTGTACTGACTAAGGGGAGTACAAGACTTGTCTGGCTCCTGGGCAGATGACCAGTCTGTAGCATGCTCTGTGCTTTCCAGCTTTGAACCTCCCATGGCCCATAAAGTCTTTGCAAATATTTCCTATTGTTCCGTGCAGCATCTCGCGATGCAGGGAGAGCTGATCTGAGCCCTCCCCTCCCACCGGACTGCCCAGCCAGGCAAACCTGTCACCCCCATCTGCACTCTCCTCTCTCCTGCAGCACTGGGACACACACAGAGCAATCTCCTGCCCCCTGTGAGCAAAAACCAGCCCAGCAGTGCTCCAGACACACTCTCCTTCAGGGAGGGGGGCAGAAAAATATCTTTTCAAATTTGTGAGGAAAATTCGACTTCTTCCCCCACGTTCTTTTGTTCCCCCCACTCCTTTAAATGTCAGACTCCTACACAGTTTCTTTGAAAGTTCGAACAGTTAGTTAGATCAGGCTGGAAGCAAAACAAACCACAACACATTTCACCTTTTGGAGAACTTTCCAAGAGACAACATGCATTTCAGAGTGGTGACAATTCAATGTTTAGCTCTCTGGGGTTGGGGTGTAGACCTGAAAATTCTAAACATTTTTTTGTACATCTGTGTTGAATCAGGGCGTATTTCTAATTAATGTGGCTGAATTTTTAATATTAAATTATTTTCTAAAGTGATCCCTTGTATTTAGGGACATCAGATGGAAATGTAAGTCTGCTCTAACATTGTTCACTCTGCTTACAATCCAAGTTGACTGGGTTGGAAGGTTTCTGATTTTTTCTTCAACTGTGTTTTGCCCAAGGTACAGCCCGTGACAGCAGAGCATAGGCTCTTTGACCTACCCGTGGCAATTTCTTTCACTGCACATGAAAGAATGAGCATTTCTGGGAGATGCTCAGGCTGCTGCTCTTTCCCTTGTCCTGGTGCTTGATGGGAAGTTCACCTCCTCTCCCTCTCCTGCTTGTGGGAGGCTGTGTGCTGGAGCATCTCAGGCTGATGGGATTTGAGGCACAGCTGAGATAGGCTTCCCAGGCAATAAAGTGCTATGGGAGATCCTGATCTGATTTTGAACCCTGAGCTTTGAAGGGGAGTTTCCTCTGCTCTATCTTGCCCTGAGAACTTAGCCAGAACAATGAGATCACCACATAAGTACTGGCAAAAGTAGTGGATGCAGTGCAGTCACCCCCAGCACAATTTGTGGGGGGTCCATAAGCAGCCAAACAAACCCAAACACAGGGCATAAATAAAGGGAGAGAGATGAGAGAAACTGGTTTGAGTCTTTATTGCACCTGATAACGAGTAGCTTGTGCTTCCCTGTCCTCCACTCCCCAGAGCAGAATCAGTCTGCAGCTGAACCAGCAGTTAGTGGTCTACCAAAATCACCTCTGGTGAGCACTGGTTTTGTGTGTCATCACCCTAGCATCACCAGCCAGGAGGATCCCTGACATTTTTTGTGATGCACAGGTGGACACTGTTGTACTAAGGAAAGAGACCTAATGAGCAGCAGTGGATCTGAAGGGCCCAGATAATGATGCATGGCTGAGGCAGACAAGGCTGCTGGCTTGCACATCATACAGGCTGTGGGAAGTGCACAGCATGATGCTCCAAGCACAGTTTTCTAACTGCTAAATCTGGGTTAGCCTGTTTATACCATATCCAGAAACCAGCAGGATACTGTCCAGGCAGCAGGCAGGGCAGCAGGCTCACACAGTCCACACCAGGAAAGAGAGAGGGAAGCAACTGTGTGTCCAGGGGAGTGCATAGGGCAGAAAAAGGTCCTGCCTCCCAAGACAAGTGAAACCACTCAATTGTAACTGAAGAGGGCTCAACAGTGGTTTGGATTCCCCAGGACTTGTCACTGAATGATGTGAGTCCCACTCCCCTGGATCAGGGCTGCCACAGCAGCTGTCTGAGAAAGCACAGCTTTGTGGGCAGACAGGAGCACCACTGCCCTTCTGTGGGACCTTCACAGCCAGGGTGGTTGTAGCTGGACTTTATGACACATTTTTTTAGATGTGCTGTGCCAAGGTGAATGGTGCTCATACCAAATTTCAACAACTCAGTTTATGGTTGGGCAGCTGAGGGCATAGGTGGGGGCTGGCAGCAGAGAAGCAGCATGCTTGAGAGGAAAACTGCCTTCTGGCAGAAGCCCTTGGGTTTCCTGGGATGGTGGGAGATGCGTGACAGGGACATAAATCACATCTGCACAACACTGGTGAACACAATATACTACAAACCATCTCTGGCAGCTCTGTTTGCCTGGAGATGGCAGCTGAGTCCACCTCCACAGTATTTTCAGACTGTTTCACGTCCACTGTTTGTATGCACTGAGGTAATGAAGAATTTTAATATTTAATTTTTTTTAAGGAATTCATCATAAACCTCAACAACCTAAAAAATATTGTGATTTCTCTTTCTGAGACCACTGGATTTACCCACCCCACGTCAAACTTTATCCCCCATCATCATCCATCAGGTAAGAGGAACAGACAAGGACACCCTTTTTGCAGCCCCCAAGCCTAATATATTGCCTTAACTCCTAGCTCTCCAACCAGAATCCCCTCAGCTCTGAATTAAAGAGATGACAGAAGCACTAAAAGGAAGGTTCCTTCCGTAACAGCTGTGACTTCAGAATAAGTGTTCTCTTCTCAATATTAGCAACACAGAAACACTCTTGTTACCAAGCTCAACTCTGTGCACAGTCTGTGTATAACCTTTTAAACAGCTTTTGCTGTAAAACACAAGTCTGTGTTTGCTGTAACAGGAGCGTTTCATTCCTCACAGTAGAATAAAAGAGTTTGCTGAAAGAGAAAGGGCATTGCAAGTCCCTGCTTTGTGTTCTGAATTCTTTTCCAGCATCTTCCTTTTAATACATCGCAAAAGGGGGGAGAGAAGAAAAAAAAACACATTAAAAAAAAAAAAAAGTGTTTTAGAGTGTTTTCCCAAGAAATATCACACACTGAATTGAAACACCTTATCTACAAGGAGGTCCTGGTGGCAAGTGTAGAAGCAACACAGGAAAAAAATCAATACAGCCTGCAGAGATTAAAAACATACTGGAAAAACATAAGGAAAATGTAACAATTAATGCCAGTTGTACATATAATACGTGAAAACAAAGCGGAGAGGCATTAGTCTCTACACACAGATCTATTGGATAGGTAATGCTTTCATCTCAACTTGAAAATGGAAGCTTTATTAGACTGCTTCCCATCAGGAGGCATCATACCAAGAACAGTGTAAGGCTCTAACTAGCTGAAAGACTCTTTCCCCCACACCTTCCATCCCAATCACTTTGCATACCCGTGAAATTCAAATGGCTCAACCTGAGGCTGAGGTGGTGCCAAACCAGGGTTCAGGTTTACCAGCCTGCATGGAACCACCCACTCCCCCTCCAGTGGAAGACATGAAGGACCTGACCAAGATGCCTTGCAATAGGTGGGAGGTTTTTGTCTGCACTTTAAAAAGCCCCTCCATGATGCTGCAGCCAGAGATTGTCTTACCATTACATTGTAGAATGCTGTAGCAGCTATTAATATATGCCTGACTTGAATCAAATGTCCTACACAAATTTCAGCTGCTGGGGGGTTTTGTAATTAGTGTTCTCAGGCACAAAAATCAGGAAGATATTTAAGCTGTGGCTCAGCTGAAGGATTCCTCAAAACTCCCTCCAGAGCTTTTCATTCATACAATAATTAGACCAAATTTTATCATTTAACCCAGTATCTTGAGTGCAAACCCCAAGAAAAGGCATTAAACAGCCCTTTCTCCTAATGTTAAAATACACTTTGAAGTCCAAGTAGAATATTTGCATCCTCAGTTTTCTGGATCAGGAACAATAAAGAGGAATGTCCCCTTTCTCATAATACTTACCATAACACAAATTTCAATAAAACTACACAAGACTCACAGCAGGACTATAGATAAGGGTAAGCATCAGATAGGTGACAATATTGGAAAAATACCACTCTAACCTTCCTTCTACTGCCTTCACATCAAAATAAATCAAGATTTGCAAGTCTACTTTTAAACCCCAGAAACCATAAGTAAACTTACGGTTTACTCATCCCCTTCCTGACACCAGTGAGTAAAGGGGTAGGTACAGGGTCACACAAGTGTTGGTGGGTTGGACCTGGTGCTACTTCAAGGCAGCAAAAGAGCTAAGCTGACTAAACCATCTGAGAATCCTCCCAGTGAAGGAACTTTAAGGACTACGAGGCTAAAAGACCTCCAGGCCTCTAGCTGATGTTTTGCATAATTTACATCCACATACTCCCACCATTCTCTCAGCATTGCACACAGGTCAGCAACATAGCAGTACCTTTAATGGAAGTCTGTGCTAGCCAGACACAAACAGGAACAGGCAAAGAGAAGGATTTCATGAGGTTATGAGCTCTGTTTCACACAAATTTCATAAATGGCTCTCGGAGCTAAGCTTGCTTTTTGTGGCAGGGGCACCTTCTGCTTTGGCCAGGCTCCCATTTTAGCATCATATAAATCCAAATGGATAAGGAACATACTTGGGCACTGGTGTTCCCACTACAGACAGGCTGCTTGCCAGCATGGATAAACAAAAGTACTTTTCATTTATTAGTTACTAGTTTTCATTCAAACTCCCAGAATGCTGATTCTTTTACTTTGGACCACATCCCATGCTTCTACTGAAGCCAGTTAAGGATTCTCCTTACCACATTGAAAGCAGATTCGTTTGGAAACCATTTGAAAGGCTCAGCTCTGCCATTCTCACATAAGAAGGTGTAAAGCAACTTCAACAGGTAACTCCTGAGAATGACTTTGCACAAGCCAAATCCTCAAGGTTTTAATGAGCCTTGGATAAGGCCAATAGCTTTTTTCAGTAATGTTGTCCACTCTCAGCAATAAGTAATAAACATTTCCAAACATCCCATGAGGCAAGAAGTCAGGTCTGGGCCTACTTTAAGACATATAAACTGCAGAAAAGCTATTAAGGCTTCATAGCAAGCCAATGATCCAACAAATGCTTGGAGTGCAGAAAGTCCTGGCTTTTAATGCACATTTGAACCTGTTAGTGCTAAGGTTCAACTTTTTCCTGTCAGTCGTCTTGAGTGTTTACTAAATCCAGATGGCCTGAGGAAATAAATGAGATTAAAAAGAGTCTGTTTCATTCTCACACTTCCCAAAGCCCTCTGCAAAAGTATTGTGTTACTACAGATAATACATGTATGTGAAGGCAATGGTGCAACTGTTACAGACGTGCTGGGGACTTCTTTTACCTTGTCCTCAGCAGAGCTTAAAAGCCTTTAACACTTCCACACCCACAGAGAAGAGGAACATGACATTCTGCTTTTGTTCCTATTGACAAATGCTGCTTATTCTCTGGTTTTCCAGAGAAACTATGAAACATTTTCACTGACCTCCCCACAAGTCCTTGGTGGCATTTCCAAAATGAGAAGGGAAGGGGGATCCTAATCTTTTTGGGAGATACAGGAAGGACACACACAGGCTCTGTAGTGATGGAGAGGTGGCAAATGGAAGCACTTGAGCTCTGAGAATCCTCACCCACACCAGAGGCAAAGACCCCATGGGTTTGGCAAATCTAGAACTAAAGAAAAAGGCAGAGAGGGCAAAATCTTTCACATGTGAATGGCTGTTATGGAAGAGGAATGAGTAACAACCCTCTGTGTTCCGCAGAGACGTAAAGACATTTTGAGTCTGAGCCACCAGCCGCCTGGAGCAGAAGGAAGCTGTAGCATGCCCTTGATGGACCTGTTATAGAAGATATCAGAAAGGATTTAGGAGTTGCTCAATCCCATCTGAGTGAGGAAGAAGGGTTAAACAGGCTCCTGAGACTGCACCACTGAGGATGTACAGGGACGAAATGAGCCCAGCTGCCCTTTACATGGGGTGCAGCAGAAGAAGTGAGGGTCTTTGCAGTCTGTAAACCAACACCTGGCTGTGCTCCACACTGGCCCACAGGAGAATGACATTCAGGTGTGTGTCCTTCAGCAGAGAACTGACCACACAGAACTGAGCACTGCTGAGCTTCAGGGCACAGCAGAATGGGATGCATAAACACCAGGAAGGCACCCAGGGTGCTGGAAGAGTGAGGAAGAGGATGCATTCAACTCATTTCATCTCCCACATGATGTTTGTGGGCACGGGCTAGACAAGGTCATCTTTGTATGAAAGATTAGTGAGATCTTGATTTTTCGCTTTTAATAGCTACTTTTTACTAGCAGGTCCTTCTCAGATCTCCTTACCTGTGACTCTCATCCTTCTTCATTTTAATCTGCTGTAACATTTCTCTTTGTGTGAGAAAAAGGCATCAGGTGGAGAGTTTCGTATAGGATGAGAGGAGGGAATCGTGCTTGGGGTAAGGGGTTGTGGCTCAGGGAAGCCCAGATCACTGCTACCAGAGACTTGGATGGGTCTCCTGCTTGCTCCCCACTTCAGCTCTCTGCCTGCAAGTCAAAGATAACAGAGTTCTTTTCTTTCAGCCATTTGTCTGGGAAGATTTGGGGTTACTGCACATCCAGCAAGAGGTGGCCCAGGCCTCAGCAGAGATGCCGGCACTTTACCATTGTACAAACAATAGCACCTCTGAGAAGCAAGCCCTTGCTTTGTATATTTACTTCGTTTCTTGTTCAAGCTTTGTTAGGGAACCAAGGCACTTAGGCTGGTTACTAAAATAAAGAAGTGCTATAAAAAGAGATCAGCTCTTGCAAGGAAATCCAAGCTGCAGAAACATGAACAAAGATCCATTGAAAGGCAGTGTTAAATAAATACAAATTAATTTTGCATAGTTCCAAAGTCCTTCAGTCAATAAACGCCCATTCTCATTATTATTCAATAACATTTAGCTAATATATTTGGATTTGCAAGGCAAACATTTTCAAACATTTTTCTAAATTAGCACAAATCTTCTGCTTCGTCTTTTCTTCATCTACTGTCAGCGGAGCAAATAATCAGAGAACAAATAGTACTCCGCTTATAAATTCCTCTTGCCAAAGACCCGACCTCTAGAGACTTGACTTCACATTTGCTTTTCTGTAGAATTTAACAAAATTAGTCAAGCGCGATTTGTTGCGTGTTTGTCTCTTTTCAAAAGCTCAGAAATGTCTAGCTCCAGTGATTAAAGGAGGAAGGGAGATCTTACTACTAATATTTAAGTAGAAGCATATTAGAATGTAAGAAATATTTATTAACATCCACCTGTAGGTAAATGCTTATGAAATTTCATCTTCTGTCAAGGTTGAGGTCATTCCCACTTACTGCCACAAAGTCAAAGAACAGGCAACAAATCCTCAGATACCACTGCATCTTCCTGGCTGGGCTGTAGGTAGGACAGGCCAAATATTAAATTTCATAACAGAATAATTCACAAAGCACCTGCATGATACAGCCCTACCCTGAGGCACAGACAAGCCAAGATGATTATGTATTATCAAAAGCTTGTCCTTTCTCCTCTTTCTCATTAGAGCCAGAGGAACATACTCTGGCTGAACCATTTGCTGGTTGGGTGGAAGAAGGAGGCATCTGCATTTCAATAGGGTACTCTTCAAGGCTGACAGCAACTGGAGAGCTACTTCTTATAACGCTGTGTACTCCAGTTGCCACAGCCCTACAGTATGTCTCTTTCTACTGCCAGTGCACTCTCTTGTCATTTGGAGGCCTTAAAGCATGTGAGTCCCCTCATATGGGCTCAAACACGTCTGGAAAGGAGGAGTAACAGAGGCCACGGCCAGCTTCTTGAACATGGTTGTACCTTCATTTTTATGAATCAGTCTTTCTGGTCTTGAGTGATAATAAATGGAGGATTTGGAGATCAAAGGTAATTTGATTTCTGAAAGAGGGCTGTGATCTGTGATAAACATGCTACCTGAGTTCATTTCAAGTCAGCAACATCAGGGAAGTTATACAGTTATTGCACTGTTGCCACCTCTGCTGTGAAAACAAGAAAAAGTCAGAAACTGGCAGTCCTGCTGTGTTCACTTAGGAGGGGCTGTCCCAGCCATCACACACTGGCCAAAGTCAGCAGAGCAATGAGGAGAATATTTGGGAAGAGTCCTGACTGTCAACATCCAGCAAGAAGTGGCAGACACTATGAAAGAAATATTTGGTTCAATGGAACAGAAGAGATTTTGGTGTAGAAAATTCATACCTGTTACGGATCTGGCTTTCTATACTTTGTGTTCATGGTCCTATCAGGAACTGTGTATAATAAGTATTACTCCCCAAACCAAATAGACTGACACTTGCAACCATGCTGGGTCTAGTGTGCCACATCTAAACCAAACAAGATTCAGCCACTATTTCGGCATTTCCAAAAGAGAAGGCTATCATGGAGGCATAGTTAGTCTTTCTTTCTATCAGCCTTTGACCTGGTGCTAAATGAGCTCCTGCTGAAGTTTGATGACACCCTGTATGAGTGAACCCTCTGAATTTCACTAGAACTGGAAACAGCACAATGGACAACACCACTGCTCACCATCAGATTGGAGCCCAGGGGGATCATATTCCATTTTTCTCTATAAAACTCTAAAATGCTTCATTCAAACCAGCACTAACACTTGTGTTGGTTGAAACTAGTGTCTGAAAACAGTGTTCAAGCCAGTATCTGTGGTCAGTTGCTCTCTGCGTGATTGTAGCAGAACAGATAATAAAATCTCCTCTCGAGGCTCATCCTAGGACCAATCACTTAGTACCAGCTCCCTCACTATGTCTTTCTCTGTTCATTTCAATTCAATTTTCCCATCTACTCATCTCTTCTTATTTTCTTATGCCCTGCATTTCCCCCTACCCCTTCTTTTTGTGTTACTTTTCCATCACCACCTTTCAACATTCAGCTTATTGTCTTCCAGTTCCACTCAGGGAAAAATTAAAGTTCATGAACAACATGCCTACAGGCTCCTTCAAATATGGCTTATCTCAAGTGGTCCATTTACCCCTTGGCCATTAAGCAATACCTTCAGAAACACAGCAAGTTCATTCTCTGAAAGATATATGAGGCAAGAACAGAGATACTGCCTGCTTAGTGCATGTACACATTTATGGGCAGTAAACTCAACAGGGAAGGCTGCCCTGTGGGTAAGTTTACCAAGGCAGGGTAAACATGGCAATCAGCTTTGCTTTTTGCACTTTCCCTCTTCCTATGGCTGACTAATGTCTTTGGACTGCACAGCTTTTCAACAACAACATCTATAGGTGACTATTTCACCATTCCTTCATTTGACATCCACACTTCTTTCTTCACAGTAGACTTTTTAGTTTCCCAAAATTTTATGGAGAAACAACCCCTTTCCTTCTCAAAACATGTGGGGAAAAGAGATTTCTTGTTCCTTTCACTAGGCAGTGCTGAGCTGCTGAACAGGCAAACAGTCGGGGTCAGCATTACTCAGGTTGTAACAACCAAAAAAAATGTCTTTTTACACTCTGAGACAAGCACCTTTTCTGGGCAGACTTATGCGTTTAAGAGACAAACTATGGAAGCACCTACTCTTGTGCTATTCAGAGGAGTCCAGAGCTACATAATTATTGTAATCAGTTCACTAAAACCACCAATAAGTCAAAAAATTCTTCTGAAACACAGAGCAAAAGACTCACTTGCACAGTGAAATGACTCTTCCTGACATGTCAGGAGTCAAGAAAGGTTAGTTGAACTCCATTTCACACTGTTCAAACACATGAGTTCTTGGAGGAGTGCAGCTGGGTTTCCAGGCGCCACAGCTTGTGTCATTCCCAGGACCAGCAGTGTCCCTGCATGCTGGCACACCCAGGAAAGCTGCTGGAAAGTGAAAAACAAATATGGGAGGTGTATGGTGGCTTCCTTGATACAGTGCAATACTGGAAAAATTTATTTGAAAAAAGGATAAAGTACAGGCCTCTTATTATACCATCCAACAATCAAGTCCCTCATTGCATACAGTGCTTTTTCAAACACATCTGGATGTCCCTGAGACACCACTGATGGGCTCTCCTTAGTCTCTCCTTGTGGAAGTCTGGAATTCAACAGCTGCCATGCTCTACAACAAAGATGCAGGTTGGCCAAGACTTGCCTTTTGCTGGGTTAAGACACAAAGAAGTTGGGTCTCTCAGCAAATTCAACATCTTCCCTCTGTGCACACTCCCAGAAAGGGCAGGCCTGCAAAACACAACCCTTCTGGCCTTCCTAGATTCTCTGACTTTCAAACCATCATGTGCTTCAACGGATGGAGCAACCCCCGGCTAAAAGGCACACCAGAACATTGATGAAATGCTCAAAAACCTTTCATAGACTTCTGCAGATGGCAGACTAATTCACATTAGTACTTTCAAAAACTTCACCCTGTGTTTCAGGTAAATTCAAAAGATATTTGATCTGGTTGTAATCAAGCCCAAAACTTTGAAACTGGGCCTATTTCCACTGGCCTCAGCAGGACTTGGATCAGCCAGACAATTATGTTTCAAATAATCTATTTGAGAGCTCGCACTAAGTGAGCCTGTTCTAAAATATTACCTCAATCATTGTTTATATGGAATTATTGTGCTCCTGTAACTTCACTGAGAATTCATATATGACCAAAATAGCCACTCCTTTACGATTCCAGCTGTTCAACTCCTCATGGCAGCTAGAGGTACCTCTCAGTCTAAGTGACAGCTGCAGATGACTCAGAAAAGATTGAACTCTTTTAAATATTTTTCTTTCAAGGATGAAACCCATTTGTCCTCGTTCTTCTAAACACAAGCCTTTTAGTTTTGGGTGGGATTTTTTTGTTTGTGGGTTTTTAATTTTTTTTTTAATGTCACAATTGGGCTTCTTCATTCTTATTAAAAAAAAATAGAAAAAAACCCAAGGAAAACAACCTGCTGCAAACTTCACCAAATATTAAAACCAGCAGAGGTTTAGTCAGCTGCTCACAAGGAGTTAAACATGCTGAGCATAATTACTAAGCAGTTTCCAAAATAAACAAATAATAAAAATAAAGAGAGAAAAAGTTTGTCTGTCTCAATCTACTGTGTTATCACTATGTTTGCCCAGAAAACTTCTGAATTTTGATAATGTGAAAAATAATTTCTTTGTCCTTATGGACAAAAAGCCTTTTTCAGCTCATTGTACACTGGAAAAATCTTGACTGTAAGGTGCTTTGTAATTTAGTTCTGATATACACCTTGGCTAACAGGTGTAATTAAAAACCCATTATAATCACCCAACAAGCAAATCAGAGCAGTCCCGAGAGAAGCTGAGCTGTGAGAGCCTCTATTTATAAAATCATATTAATGTAGTCTTATCTCTACACTGAAAAAAACATCTGTTTAACATAGTGTAAACAAAAATATTAACATTCCCTGGCCTTTTTGTCAGAACCACTTATGACGGGATCTGCCACATATGCAATTAAGGTGTAGCAGAAGAACTGCCTAATTTCTAAGGAAACAACTACAAAAACATTGTATGTTTCCTCCTGGTTGATGCTTTCAGCTCAGGAGTGAGAAAACAAGGACTGACATGGGGGGAGCTGGGGGGGTTTAAGAGAGGCTTGGTCAACAATGAGCAGCCTCTTTGTTTTTATGTCTCACCCCAGGCAAAATAGTGGTGGCAACAATCTTTTTTCTATGATTTTGTCTTCCGATTGCCTGAAAAATACATGTTGCCTCAAGTGTTAATGAGCTCAAATTAAAAATAAACCAAAGACAAAAAAAGCACAAACAAACCACCATCAGCACCATAACAGAGTAATAAGCATATTTGCATAATCCACTCTCTCCCATGCATTTATAGATAACCACATCTTATATCCAGAAGATGAGTTGCAGTTTGTGCTACCACAAGGATAAAAATGGGAATATAAGCACTTTATGGTTTAAGAAGTTCAACTAAAGAGCACAATGAGACCAACAGAAACTGTCCATCAACCATTGTCAGTGTCATTCGAGGAAAGTCAATCATGGAGTCAAATCTTTTCCATTGTCCCTGTGAAATCAAGCTCCACACTGTGGCGGCTCAAGTCAATGAATAATTTCTGACACACAAAATGGCAACAGGATCCTGTCCTGTTGACAAACCTGTTCTAATGGTTCCCTGTGCAGGTGTGTGTGGTTAACTTTCAACATCTGCTCTTGTTGTGAACTGGTGCAGAGGGTATCTTAATTCAGACAGAAGTGATTGATAATTATTGTCTCTGGAGGTACCATGGCTGAGCCACCTACAGCAGCAGAATTACCTGCTGCGTGCTCATTTCCAAGTGGATGAGTTGACAAACAGATGGTGTGTGGTTTTCTTGGGATTACATGATTACAGTTAACAGCAAAATATACCTGGTTAAGAGAAATCACAGGACAATCCAGTTTTCAAGTGCTGTTTTTCCTTTGAAAACACTTCCAACTGACTCCAGCTGCATAGCTGAGCCATTTCTCCGCTCTTCTCAATAGCACAGTTGAGCAAAAAGGGAAGGATTTCCTCTGATGTTCACTTGAGCCAAAAAACCAAAACAACCTCAGAGCTGAATTTACCACTCTTCCATAACCACCATGTATCAGAAGGGACTGTCTGAGATCACAACTGACACACAAAGAAATTAATTTGGTGTTGACACTTCACGGTGCTTTGAGATTGTAAATCAGAGGCTGCTTGGCAGGTAACAAACACCACCTTCCTTAAACACAAGAACACAGCAGCTGAGGAGACCTTTCTGAGTCATCAGGCACAGTCCCCCACTATCATGGATTGCAGCAGCTAATATCCCTGTTTCCTTAATAACCCTCATTATCACAGCGGATAAGCATCTGGCAAAGAACACAACGCTGGCACTGTCTCCCCACAATGATCTGAGCCTGTGTGTGTGCTAAGGGGGAAGAGATGTGATTTGTAGACTTTGATAGACCTGTGAACTTCTGAAAACAGACAACAGTCACTTAGAGCCCTACGGAAACCTGGGCAGGAAAGACCTTTGAAATATTCCTCAGACAAAAACAGATATAAAACAAATTATTCTATCCCACTATATACCTGGAAGGATCACATTATATTTAGGCAACACATTCCTTCCATGCAAAAGTTTAGTCCCAGACATTAAAAAGAACAAATAAATCTTTCTAGTTTTAAAAAGTCTATGTACTCAGCTTAGACAGGCACACAGCAGTGTCAAGTGAAATGTGTATTCCCTGTGACAATAAATCTCATAACGGAAATCAAAGCCAAGTTGAACTGCATGTTAGGCATTAAGTGCGTCCCAAACTGCTCATCTTGCTAAACCTTCATAATAAAATAACATTACAGTCTCTATAATTACATGGTACAATGATGCCACAGGAGTAAAGCCTAAAGAAAGGCTTAATTTTCCAGGCTTTGCAACAAGTGTGAATTGGTGTGGGACTTAAAAGGCATTCACAGTCTGGACCCAAGCCTAGGTGCAAATAGGACTGCCATATGTGACATAGACCAGACAAATGGTGTGAGTTCATGCTCAGAGCTGCCAAGCAAGCTCCAGGAAGAGAAGCTCCCAAAGCCACCTAGATTTATTGGTACTGCCAGTTGCTCCTACAGTGCTGTTTCTGAACATCTGAACAGAGGGACCTGGGAAGGTTTGGAGATTTTTGCACTGTTGCTTCTGACAAACCATGAAACAGTGGCAGCTAAAACAAGGCAATGAGGAAATATGTCAAAAGTGCAAACAGTACTTACAATAGTAACCTCCATTTCTGTGGAGAAAGGTTGTCCATGCTCAACTGCTTCAGCACAAGGCAAACCATCTCCTGGAAGAGATCCACTTTGCAGGGTCTGCAGAGGCACCCTGGAAGACCTTGGGGGAGATTCACAGCTTTCAGATTGTTAGTTCGGTTCAATCAGTCCTCTTGCTCAGCTTTTCCACTACCTTCTCATGTAACTTGTAACCCATGGGATACTGCACTGTTGTGAAGTCAATAGAAAATGATGAAATATCATCCAAAAGTTCATGGAACAAATTGTTTGGGAACAAGTGCAGCCAGAAGTAATAAAATGATAATTTCAATATCTGACTAAAAGAACATTCTGGGGATTGCGACAACATTTAATTTTTCTTCTTTTGGTGACCTGAAATATTTCATTTTGAATCAAGCCATGCCAAAACCAGAAGAAAAATAGATCAGTGTTATACTAAGCTGAAATAAAATGACATTTAGACTCTGCAGAGAGAGCCAGCATTTAGAAGAAAAGCAAGTATTATTTCAATAATTTTGATTTTGTAATACCGTCACCTTCGCATTAAAATTATCTTCAGATTTCTCTGTCAAGCCCTATGACTGTGTGACATATTAGAGTTTCAGACAATTCTGCAGGTTTTTTACTTTTATTATACTCATGGATCAGATGTGCCCCTCGATCTGCTCCAGAGTTGTATCAACAAGAAGGAAGTATTAGTGGCTATTTACAGACATGTAAGGCCCGCAGGGGTCACATAAACAGTGGTGGGCAGTGAAGAGGTGGTGGTTCTCCTACAAAATTCTATCCAGCACCAGTCACACGGTGATAGGTCAGTCCTGAGGTCCCCTGAGCCATGTGGGACCTCCATCCAGGTGTCTGCACAGCCTCCTCACAAACTCCAGCTGGGCTGGAGAAACTACTCATTATAACATCTCTATAAATGCTTTTGTATAACAGGATGACTCTCTCTGCAGACTTCCCTGATGCACTCTTCCCTTACCCACTCTTCAGATGCTTTTGACAAACACTAGTGAAAACAGATTCTTGAGGTGTGGGGTTAATTGTTCTCCCTTTTCTGTACACATAAATATTCTGCAGACTGAGAATTGCTATTTCCAGAACTACACAAATCACGTAAAAGTTTCATATCCCCAACTCATGGATAATTTCAGAGCCTGAATCATCTGGTTTGCAGCAATTAAAACAAAGGGCGCTTGTTCTAATGCATTGTTTTCACACTAGAAAGCCCAGTCTGCCTTCAGCTGTCTTTACCAACTAGGAATTCAAGAAGAAAGCAGCTATTAAAGTTTTCTCTACCCAGTTTAAATGTGGCACAACACACACTCCTGGCCAACTTTTCAGACTAAACATCTTAGTAAATTCTTCCTGACAATAGTTAGTGACAAGCATGTCAAAACCAACAAACTCAGTCACATACAAGGCTTATCAATAATTTAGGCTTTTCCCCCCACGAGAGACTGTGTGTTTTGCAATAATGAAATATATGATTTTAAAAATAAATAATAGGCTGTTGTCAGGCCGATTGTAGCTAGAAGTTATGAATTTGATTGATTGAACATTTGAGTTCATTCTCTCTAGCAAGATCAAAGCGAAACTCTTCCATTTGCCCAAGGCCACTTGCAATTTATTTAGAGATTGTGTTCATATCCCAGCAGGTAGCAATATTGGACTGAGGTACACAGAAAATCAGCTCTTTGAGGTTTTTTCTGAGTCCA
Source organism: Trochalopteron elliotii (assembly GCA_024734555.1). Lineage (NCBI taxonomy): Eukaryota > Metazoa > Chordata > Aves > Passeriformes > Leiothrichidae > Trochalopteron > Trochalopteron elliotii. The sequence continues at coordinate 1,997,886 of JANPWX010000042.1, forward strand.
AGGGATGCAACAAATGAGATTTTTTTTTAGTTCATTAAATCATTAACCACTTAATCACTAAAAAACACATCAGTTGCATTTTCCCTTAGCTAGGTGTAACAGGCAAGCAGTCATGGTATCGAAAACCTCTGTTTTAACATTGATGCTTTTGTCAAATATGACAAGTCTGTAGTTTTTATTTGTATGGTTACTTTCCCCCTCCCCCTTCTTGGTTTAGTCATCATGGCAGAAGGAAATGACACCCAAAAAGGACAGGAATATGAATGGCAATGGCAAATCCTTTTAAGAGCAACACGGAAAATAACACACGTGCATGAAAGCACACAGAATATGTTTGTATAGCAGATATTGCAAGCACCCTAGTGCGAAAGAGCTCCAAACAAATCAGCCCAGACTAATGTGAAACCTTCAGCCACCCTGAGACACAGCCAAGATCAGCTGTTTTTTCCCCTCCCCAGATAGCATTCACATGCTGACTATAGAGCTTTGCAAGGCTCTCTCGCCAAAAAACAAAACAAAACAAAAAACAAAACAAAACAAAACAAAAAAAAAAAAAAAAAGAAAAAAATATTCTTTAGCTGTCCTGTATTTGTCCTACATAAGATGTGGGGATTAGCAACATTAAAAGGAACAAAACCCAAAGCAAAGCGAGCAGGGTCAGCGCAGGCGGCCGGGCAGCAGCTTGCTGGCAGCGATGCACTCACATGCAAATCAGCAGCGCTGCCCGGACCTGGCGGGGCTGCCAGCAGCGCGGGGCCAGGAAGCCTGCACAGACAGAAAGATAAGGATGAGCTGGCAGCAGGGAAGGAGAACTTCCAGGAGTGGGGTGAGCCTACCTCGGAACAAAACTGGGCGATCAGGGGTCGGGTAGAGGAGGGGCAGCGCTGCCTGGCCCGCGTGCCTGGTTCCAATCGTGCCGCTGGTGGCTGTCACACCTTTTGCCAGTGGGCAAGACCTGTACCTCCCAGTCAAATGGGTGAAAGACATCTCTTGGTCTGATGACAACTCGGATGAGGTATAGATTCAAGGCTCTGGTTAAGTGCAGCTTCAAAGGGCTTTATCTCCACTGGTGAAAGCTCAGACTGGGAGCAGACCCATCCATCCACAGGTCAATGAGCAGCAGTGGTAGGGTCTTCTCCAGAGGGGTTGGCACCATCATACTAAAAAGCAAAGGCAATGGGCATCTTGTACATTCTCTGCAAGAATGCTCCTTGGATCCCTGAACCCCAGCTAATAGAAGCAGAAACCAGGAATTAGGGATCCAAGAGCTTTAAGAAAAGAAAAGGAAAAAAAAATAAAGATCAAGTCCTACAAGTTATCTCACAGTAAGATCTGGGAACAGAATCAAGCAGTCCCAATCCTCCTGTTCCCAGTTCTTCTGCTCATTAAGGAGAATTAAAGTTGAGGAAAAACACAATTAGAAGCACAATTAGACCTGGTAATACGGGTTGCAGATGTGCTGCTCCATATTGGCGGAAAACATGGCACTGAGGGTTGTCAGGGAAAAGTGACAGCTATCATCTATCTGCTCATGTTATCTGAAAAACAGAGAGAGCAGGAAAAGCTGAGCAAACACAGCAGTATCACAGTTTCTCACATATAATGCCTTCAGTCTAAGCATGGAGTTAAAGAATAAAGAGTGAGTGCTTTCTCAAAAAACCCTAAACTTCACTGAATTTTCCCATAACAGACCAGTACCATAAGTGGCCAACAGCCCAGCTAAGTAACTCTTCAAGACAGATATACAAGACATTTATCAAAGAATACACAGGCTGTACCCAATGCACAGCTCTTTACAGTGATCACCAGTCACTAGAGGGCATTTATGTCCGTGAAGATGTCAGAACCAATTTTTTCACCAAAGGTATGATTAGTTAATGAGGCTTGACTGTTCCTAGAGTTCAGCTAAACGTGTGTATGCAAACACATAAGCACAATTAACAGAGCTCTTCACAGACTTTCAGAGAGGTTGACAGAGAGTTACAAGATTGAGCCAGGTTCATTTTCTTTGTGGTACAGCCTGAAGGACCGAAAAAACAAAGTGCTTCAGGGTCCCATGGAAGAATGAGAGAAGATTCAGGTCCCTCAGAATGGAGGGATAAGAGCAGAGATTCAATCTGCCTACAAAAGTGACCTGAAGGAGTGGAAGGACGTGAAGATTTAGAAATGAGGGAATGGAAATAGTATTTTGGATCTCAATAGGTACAATATGGTCAATCTGGGCATGTCCTCACGTAGGAACTTAATCAGGAGCTTACATGTATGTTTCACAGTGTCATGACTTGGATATAAATGCTTCCTGTATGAATCTGATTTTATTTAATAAGAAACTAGGAAGATAAAAGCTGCAGGTAAACCAAATCAAAGCTGGAGAACTGCCTTGAATGCCATAAAGGAGACATGAGAGGAACATGCCAAAGTTATTACTTTCTAAAATTTTATTTCTACTACATCCAATCTTTAAGAATTTTTTTCATAAATCCCAGTGCCCAGGTGATTAAGATAAGGAATTAAACTAGACCACTGGTACTCTCTAGAATTTATGAAGAAACTAGATATGTTTAGAATAATTGATGGAAAGCTGGATAATAACATTATTTTGCCAACAAAACTCTTTTCTCTAAACACCGTCTATCCACCATTGAGATAGACTTGTTTGGTTCTAAACACGTTTCTGATTTCAATGGCAGGTTGCCAAAAGGTGTGAAACACAGGCTGATCTTCTGTGCTAACACAGAAGGTGAATTGAGTATTTTAAGTCAGAGGCTAAGACACAGAACTGCAGGGATTATTTCAGAAAGTGAGTCTTAAGTTTGTGGGCAGAGCAGGTGTTATCCTTTAAAGAGAGGAAAACTATTAACTTGGCCTCACAGAATGTGATGGAATGGCTGAGAACTTTGCTATGGAAGACTCCAGCATTTTTGCCTTTTGTCCTGGAGATACAATTGTTTAGGTTAACAGAAACATTAAACAAAATGTTCTGAGTATACCAGCAGTCTTGAATCAATGGTTTAAATTAGCTTTCACTTTTCTCAAACTTGCTCATCTGTTATTTGTTCAACCATGACTAAATATTCCATGTAGGGAGAAAAAACCTAAACACGGAATATTGGAGCAAATCTGAGCAAAAAACCTTGTAGCCTTCAAAATCACTTGCTAGTTCATGAAAAAAATAATTAAAGCCTTGCTAATGTCAAAGGATAAACATCATTGTAGTCCTGCTAGTTTAAAAATACAGAAGCAGTAAGGAAGAAGTTAGCTTATATAAAGCCAAATGGCTTTGCTTCTCCTTGTAGCCCTTGCTTACATATATTTTTTATAATTGTGGCTAGAGCATGGAAGGTAAAGTCCACCATTTGTGCAGGTGATGACAAAACATGAGATAGATTAACACCAATATTTCAGCTTTCGCCAGCTTTCTAGCTGGTTTAATCCCACAAACTCTACCTCATTATTAACACAATGTGATCTTCCTCAAATGGATATTTTTACTCCCTGTCAATCCAGCTTTCTGCACACCTATCCCATGGCCAAGACAAAGGAATGAAAGTTTGGAGGTTTTTCATTGTCTTTTGAAAAAGAAAAAGAAAAAAATCCAGTGCAGAGAATAGAAGGTTTTTCCATCATCTAAGAACAGCTGAAACTACAGAAAAGCTCATCAGCATTCCATATCCAAGAAGGTGCAAGCAAGTGTAAAACAGAACTTAAATCAATGAGACATAACTTCAATCCAGGAAAAAAATTGCAGGCTTAAGGCCTGGTGAAAGTTCCTGTTTCCAAAGATAATTGGAAGTTTTGCAACTGAGAAAAAAAGAGGAAAAAAAAGTCACATTGCACATCAATGAGGTGGAAGAAAGTTCTGGTTATCTACATTGGCAGGGAAATGGTAATTAATGAAAATCACTCACATTCTCTGGCCACTGCCAGCAATGGTTGACAAGCTAAAATTGGCACATAATGATAGGGTAAAAAATGCTGCATGTATTGGCAGCTCTTCCTTTTCCTTGTGGTATCCTCCAGCTGCAGAATTTATTTTTAGTTTGTTTAGAGATTTTGGATTCCTCCACAGGTCTCTTGTTCTTGCTTTTGGTCGAGAATGGTGGGGTCCTAGCGTAAGTTCCCAGGCATTTAAGAAAATAAAAACTGAACCAGTTGTAGCTGTAGCAGGAGGGCTAATCCAGAGTAGCCATTTGTGTTTATCATGTGGCAACAGCTGGACTTGTTTAAGCAGTCATCTTAAGCATGGTGAGAAGACTCAGAGCTGGCTCCACAAAGAAAATTGAGCCCTGGACCTGCAACTTCCAAATTCTTAACCATCTTATGAAGGCAGTAGTCCAGAATTAAGCCTGAAGGGAACCATAACCAGCTGAAAGCATGAACCACAAAATTCAGGGCTGACATCATAAAGCTGTGTCAAGTGTTAAGGAAAGATTTGGGAGTCCTGTGTAATACCAACAAGGTGCAGGCAGAATTTCAGGAGAATGCTTTGCCTGTGAACTACTGAAGCAAGAGCTTCTTACCAGGCTTGTTTACCCTTCCCATCCTCAGACTCAGTATTTTTCCTATTCTAACCCCACAAATCAGTGTAGCTTGCTTTCCATGTCACACAGGAATCGGAGGCTCCTCCTAAAAGCACTTGCTGATGTGATAGTAAGAAATTTCATTATTGTTCCAAATCAGAGCCACAAATACAACATCTTTTAAGAAAGTTCTGTGTGTGTAACAGAGCCAAATTTACCCCTTAACATCCATAAAATGCTGTGGAACATTCAAATATGAGGCTTTAGAGACATTGACAAAGTAATAATTAATGCTGACTGCTCCTGTTTCAGCTGAAGACACCCTGACCTTCAGTTCAGGCACAGACAGGCTGATGGTCAAAGCACACCTAGATGGGTGCTGTTCTGACTGTGAAGCTGCAGCAGAGCCCACAGTGGAATTCCAGGGTTTTTCCTTGCACCATGTTGTGCAGTGTAAAGGAAATGCAACCACCCTGCTTGTGCTGGAGACCTGAAAGGTCAGTGACAAATCACCACGTAGGATACGGATCCTGTCTCTCCACTTCTGTTTTGTTTTCCCAAGCACAGTGAAAAGAAATCAGTGAACCTACAAATGTGCTGCTCTGACCTCTTACATTGTTCCCTTGGGCTCAGACACCAGTGCTGCTATGAAGCAGCTCCAAGCTGGCATGGCATTGTGGCATTGACATGCAAATGAGCAAAGCCAATGGAATATCTTCCAGTCCTTATGAATGCTCGATTTTGATATTTTCTTTTCTTTTTGTTTTTTTGGTGTGGTTTGGGGTTTTTTTATAGGTTTTATTTACTTTATGCTTTCATAGTCTCCCAGAATAACTTAGACGTATTCCTGCTTCAACTGCTACTTTTTTTTTTCCCAGCAGACTTAGAGCCTTAGTATGTGTTTGTTTATAAATACATATAGATGTGTGTAAATTCAGCTTACTTTAGGAATAGGAATATTTTAAGCATTTCAACTACAAGAAAAAGTATATGATGATTCTTTGAAATTCCTCAGTGTAAAACAACTGCAGCTGCCCCTGTCTTGCTTTAAAATCATCAGAAAATCTGAGACCTAACACCCAGCAATGATTATTCAGCTTGCATGAACTGGCAGCCTGTGCACCATCCAGGAGGAAAAAAAAAATAATACATTTCCCCCTTCCTCTTTTGGTTCATTAGGGATGAGCCAAAAACTCAACAAGTAAAACTTGACTGAAACTTTTACTGCAAAATTGTTCCAGAAATGTACTTTTTGCATAGTTTAATTGGGTTTAGATCCCCCAGAGTCAAAAGCAACTCCCCCGACCCCTTCTAGCAGCTTTCTAAATGAAAAACACCGAAGTCTTCAGGGGGCTCAACTTGCAATAAGGTACAGGGCAAGCTTTACCCAATCTTCCAAGTGCTTAAATCCAAAGTTCTGGTTGATGTCTGAGAAGACACTGAGGTTGTGTGCACAGTTTACCTTGGAGGTGCACGTGGGGCAGCTGCACCTTTTGTGTACAGGCTACAGGAGAATGGGAACACATTCATCTACTGTGGCTGAGTCAAAAAACTTGAGCATATTTTTTCCCCCTACATTAGACATCAGGGGACATTGTTAACAATGAAAGCAATGGCAAAGCTCTTCTGCTCAAAGAGCTCACTGGTTTCAGACACCATTGAGATGTAGGTTACTGTAAAAGGTGCTGAATGCTGTTGTGTGCTGTTTCAAAGAGAAATGACATTTGTACCCTCCCAGGTGCTTGCTGAGTGCCATTTCTACTTTCTTCTACCAATTCCTCCCCGAATTGTAACTTTTTTACATTTGTTTCAATTATCAAAAGTGAAACTTGACAAACAGTAATGAACCACAGGCCAGGTTTCTCATGTGATCTACCACTTTGTGCAAAGACAAGAATGAATTTTTAGAATTCGACCAGCAAAAGGACATCAATACTAAGACATGCATTTTAAGGTTTCTCTGTGTGGTTGTTTTTTCGGGGTTTTTTTTTGGTTATTGTTTTGGGGTTTTTTTTACTGTTGTTGTTGTTGTGTTTTGTTTTGTTTTTGTTTTGTTTGGTTGGCTTTTTTTAAATGTGTATGGCAATAGATATTAAAGCACTCAGAATAGCTGAAAATTCTAACGTTGCTTAATAATAGCATTTATTTTAACATCCTTGGCTATATATAGGATCTTGAAGTTCATGTCCAGAGGGAGGGTTTGTTTTGTTTGAACCACAGAGCTGTGGTGCAGTGGTCCAGACAGTCCTAATTTTATTCAGCTTACAAAAAAAAAACAGGAGACAAAGTGTTTACATCTCCAAGTATCTCAATAAACCCATGGATTATTGCTAATACCAGACCTCTGTGCATCTCACTCCAGTCCCAGTACTGCCATTGATTACACTGAGGTTTTCAACAAGCTGCCAGCTCATGAATCCTCCAGAGGATGAGAACAGACAAAAATAAGTGGGTGGGGTAAAGAGGAAGGGGATGTTTCAATTCAGAGGATGCTCTACTAACCATAAATTGGCTTGAAAGAACAGGAACATAAACAACACACCACCCTTGGCAATGTGCAAGTTAGCAAACAAAAATACTCCAAGACTTTTTGTAATGGTGCCTGATAAATATCAAAATGGTCCTAGATCTCATTTAAATGTTAAAACTGAATTTGGATCTGAAAACAAAGGATAAACATATTTCTTCTGACATTTAGTGATGCCTGATGACATGCAATTTCATTGCTTTTTCTTTATGATGTAACTTTTGTAAGTGATACCACTTGTCATCAAACGTCATAAAAGCCAGGCTTGCCTCAATCCATCAGCATTTATTGTTCTCTTCCAACAGAGCCTGTTTTGAGTTTGGTGTGCATGGCTTTAATTGTTTAACGGAAGAGTTAAGCCCAACCTTCCCTAGAATAAAACACCAGGCTGAGATGGATCTGCTGACATGATGCAATTGAGATCTTCTGGCAGCTGGTGCAGCAAATGCCCTTACAAGGAAAAAAAATAATAAAAAGAGGGGAGAGATGGGAATCTAGCTAGATGCTGGATTAGTAACAGGATACTGAGCTGTTTGCTTCTGTGTCGCTCATTCCAGTCCTCCCTGAACTGGACCCTCCACTCCTGCCACCCCCTCCCGCCACTGCAGGGTTACTGGGCCCCCACAGACCAGGGGCAGGTGTCCCCAGCATTCCACATGGCTTTAATTAATGCCATGGTTCTCTGGAGAAGCCAGGAAAGAACAGTGGTAAACAAACCTGCCCTGAAGGGTGAGTTTGAGACAGAGTCTGAGTCCCTGCTATGCCTGCCTTTGTCAAGGAGACTCATCCAGTAGTGCCTGGAGAGACTTCTGCTCCTTCTTCCTCTACTTTAGGCCTCAAATCCTATATATTATGGGATCACAGGGAGCAAAACCAACAAAAAAATCCCCCAAATCCCACACCCTCTCTTCTCTACTATTTGTTCTCCCAGTGTTGTCCAAACCTTACATGTTATAGGAAACTGTTGCACATCCCTAAGAGGCACTGTGAAGGACACTTGTCTGGAGGGACACCTTAATCCATGGACATCCACAGTTCCAGCCTCTCACAGACCCATCCTGACTGTTTATTCTCTACTTTCAGCAGATTTCCAAGTCTCCATGCCCCTCTTCTTTTGTCAAAGGGAAGAAGTTTAACTTCATGAATGTTTCAGGTCTGACAGGAAGAAAAACTTTTGACAATGTGCAGCCACTAAAGCACAAAAATGAACAGGAAAGGCCCATTTAAAAGAGTTGGGGACTGGAGCAGTGGAAGTTTGACAAGGAGAGGGATGCAACAAAGACAGAAAATATGACATTTTTGGAAGAAGTGCTCTAAGCTTGAGCCTCTCTAGAGAGCTGCATAAAATTCACTGGAGCAGCTGAAAGCAAGGAATAAGATTCACTTGACTTATCAGGAGAACATTGTTCACAAAACCCTGATAATGTGGCTTTTAAAGCACACAGACTAACTCACACATTTGGAGGCATTTCTGATTGCTTGCCACATTTCCTTTAACTGGGTGGGGTTTGGGGTTCTTTTTTGCTTTTGTTGAAGTTTTTTTAAATATATATATATTTAGTTTGTTTTGTTTTGGTTTGGTTTTTTTTTGTCCACACAGCTGGTAGAGGGAGCTTTTACAGCTTCAGTTCACATTTGTCTTTGTGAATATTTTATGCTACCATCCAGGATATCAGCACTAGATCACCAAACCTCAGCACAGCACAGGTGCTTTACAGCTCAGATGTGCCTAGGATTAGACAGCCTAAAAATCTCATGCTAAAAAAAAAAGGAAGTTTAAATTTACAGACTTTACTTACAGTTTTAATTGGCTTTCTAAGTCTCCTCACACATGGCATGAGGCAGACTGCATTTTGCTCACAGGCCTGCAACACAGGGAGGTTTGGTCAGGATCTATTAAAACCTGTTTTCATCACATACATGACTTCCTTTAGCAGTGCTCTGGGACTCCATGGTTTTCTTTATTTGTTATTTTGCATTTATCAACCCTGGGTCCTTCATGCACATTCATTAAGGAGGTCTCACAGCATGCCTGTGAAGTGGGTTGCTACTTCTGCCCTTTGCATTTCATATAGAGGAAAACCAAGCTGAGAAACAGCTTTGTGTGCCTCCAGGGGGGACACCAGGACATGGTGAGGAGTCCAGTCCTTTAGAGGAGGCTTTTTGGAGAACATTCCCCTAGGTGCCACCTTCCTAACTGTGTTCAGGGTTCTAATGTTCCAGTGGGAATGAATTAAACCACTGTGTCACTTAGTGTTGCCTGTCCACCTGTCTCTGCAGCTGTAAATCCCAGTGGGGTGTAGTGGAGCAGGTCTGGGGACCAGAGAGGGGGACTGCTGCCACCAGCCACCCACTGGAAAGGCCATGGGGCTGAGCCAGGATGCCCATGTACCCACAGGCTGCAGGGTAGGCAGTGCCTGACTCAGACACAACCTGCCTGCTGGATTCTGCTGGGGCAGACACCTGTAGACCACCTCTTGCATCATCACAGGCTGCTCTGAGCATGGGGAGGGAAGCCCAAAGTGCCAGGGAATGGCAGTGGGGATGCCAGGCTGATTGCTGAAGGCATCAGAGGTTGTTGCCTGTCTTTACAGGTGCATTGACTCCTCCTGGGGGTTTGGTAGCCAGCTGTGGTCTCTGCTACAGTCTCACAAAGGCTGCCAGCTCAGGGCAGGGAGCCCCAAGGCTCAGCTCCCTTAGCAAGGTTCCTGCATGGCAGAAGCAGCAGGACAGCCAAGCCCAACAGAAGATAAAACATGCTCTGCATTAGACCATGCACCAGTGCCTGATCTGGGGAACTCCCCTTCCCTGCCCAGCATGAGCCAAGATCCCAGCTCAAGATCCAAGACCACCAGCTCAGGATACAACCTAGCATGTTTTCAGCAAAGTCTACACTGGGAAATCCAAAACCCGAAGCCACTGAGCCCAAAATTTCATCCACTCAGAAATGATACTCTTTAAAGCCTTCCTCCAGCAGCAGCTCAGCTTCCTTCCAGTCTCTCGCAAAAGCCTTCTCTAGAGCTGTACCACATCCCATATGACAAGCCCTGCCTGAAGATGTCATCCTGCTGCCTGGTGGTGCATGAGGAGATGGCCCAGGGGAACCTGCTGGTCATCAGGGTGGTCTTTCACCATTTCCATTTCTTTCATGCTGTGTATGTTATGTTGCCTGAGAAAAAAAAATATCTCTCCCCATCCTTGTCCTGACTCCATACAAGGAATTTTCAGGCAGCTGAGAACTGAGTGCAGTGGTGATACTTTCACTTTTTGGGCTCTAAGCTATCACACAGAGCTTGCTCATCTTGGAGTCTGGGAGCAGTAAGCTTGCATTTGCTTTCAAAAACCATAAAATATTTCTTCAATCTACTCTCATTTTCCAATTTCAATAAAGAAGTCAGTATTGTTTTTCTTTTTCACTAAGAAATCCTGCTAGAGAAGGTAATGTAAAATATGTATTTATGTTCCTGTCGCATCAGGTCTTTTTTAACAGAAACTGAAAGGACTGAGTAGAAAACACAGCCTTTGCTAGATCACCCAGTCCAGAAGGAATGGCACCGTTGCTACAAATTATTTTAATTTTGGCTGAGTTTTTAATTGCTATTTTATTGCCAAATAGAATTTCCTCTCTCCCAGAGGGAGAGAAAGATGCCCCTTTTCTGGTGCATAAGATTTTTTGTCTAATTTTCAAACTCTAGTGCAGTTCTGTTACCTTGGAGAATGCTTTTTCCATGACACTGGAGGATAGCCCATGGAGAAGTGACTTTATAAATATCATGGAAGAGGCTGGATAAAGAGTTGTAAACATGCAGAATGGCCTTAAATGAAAGTTTGAATAAAAACATGAATTACAGGACCATGTGCATACTGCCTGCTCTTTAACGCAGTGTATGGGTCTGTCCTAATGCCACCCTTCAGTCTGGCTCCCATTCAGTATTTCCAGTGGTGGAAGGTCATCATGCAGATTTCTGGTAGCTAATGAAGCATCATCCAGTAGAGGAAATAACTGGTGATCTCTCATTTGTTAAAAAGCTCTGGGAGTACTAACCTTTACAGAATAGCACATTGAATTTTGGGTGAGTGTTATGTGCTGTGAAGATTAATAATGTAGGCCCTTGGGAAAGTGTGGAGCACACAGGGAAGAAAACTACATAGAATGCTTGATGGTGGGAATCAATGTTTTCAGAGGAGGCAGAGGAGGCAGTGTAAGGAGATATAAATATACCCTTCAACCCCATTTGTAGTGAGGGTGTATGGGAAATATTTTCTTTGTGAAAAAGAGAGGAAGAAAATTCACACCCTTCAACAAAACACCTTCTGGTAGGTACAGGAAAAAAACTGTTTTCAAATGGTCTTCCATCTCTTGAAGCAGTGTTAGCTGTCACCTGTTTGTGAAGGGACAGGTTGCCATGGGGAGCTGATGAAATGTCTCGGGATAACATGTGGCCTTTACAAGAGCCTTTACTCAAGAAATTTATTTACCAATGTTGGTTTAACATTCCTTGCTTTAGAGTGCCTGGATATCACCAAAGAAGGTGTTGTTTAGTCAGGCTAAAGAGCTGTTCAAACATCCTTGTGACTGGAGTACAGCACCAGGTGAGCAGCCAGCCTGGGGCAGGAAGTGTGGTCAGAGCCAGCAGCCCCCTCTGCTCCATGCCTACAGTCTGGGGCTGAACAGGGCCTTGTAGTTCCTTGTCCAGCAGTGCTTTTAAAACTGGATTCTGTGGGCTAATTCCCAGCTGAACACTGGAGAGTTTAGTTTGTATTGGCAGATGCTAGCCCCAAAGGGTAAACTGTGTGCCCTGCCTGTTTTAATAAAACAGACCTGTCTGTATGCACGTAACCCTCCCAGCTTCTTCAGGCCCTTTCAGCTCTTTGGATGATGCTGGCTGAATGCCACACCTCCACTGCCCCGCCAGCACGTGGGTAAACCCACAGGAGAGGCTGGAGCACCTCATGGTGTTGATAAAGCCAATTCTGCTGAAACACCCAGAATTTTATCTTTACCCAAAACATCACTGAGCTGGGCCAAAAATACCGTTAGCTATTTCCATCCTTATCCCTAATGTTTGCACAATGGAAAAAGTGAAACACGATGTAAAAAAGGTTTGGGTTTTTTTTCAGATGTAAGAAAATAATTTCTCTGGAAAAAAACTCATTCTTGTTGTCATATCCATCTTCTGTTTTGAAGACTTGATCCTGCTGAGTTCCTGGCTCCACCTCAGACTGTTAAGAATTACATAATGAAATGGAAAAAAACCCAATCAATTTTTCCTTAACCCTAAAGCCATTGATAATACAGAGCTGGACATTCTCTTTGGAAAGAAATGATCCTGGAAAGGCACCAGATATGAGCTTGGGGGCTGCAGTGCTGGCCTGGAAATGTTACTCTGTTCAAGTCAGCCTGTGTGTGTGGAAGTGAGAGCTGCATCACAGAGGATGCAGGACAGAATTTATAATATGAATCCAGGACCATGTGGTTTACCTCTATTCTTTAATAATCTCCTTTGTTCCTTCACACAAAGGTGTGGAGCATTCCAGCTGAATACACTTTACGGCACTATCCACCTTGAACAAACAATACACAGTCTAGTGCTCCTGTAAACTCCTTGGCCAAATAATCACTGGGACTTTTGTCAGTGGTCTGAAGAGGGGGGAAAAGGTCATTCATGGAGAGAATTAGGAGCCACTGACCTCCATGCAAATATTGCTTTCTTGTACTTCCTTTGTCCTTCCTATTTTACAACAATAAGACTGTTTTAGTTGGCCAGGAAAGGAGTTGTTTGGGAATGGAGGTGCTGAATTTTTGTTTGTGGGTATTTTTTTGCTTGGTTGGTTGGTTGTTTTTTTGTTGTTTTTTTTTTTTTTAAGTGTATGTAATTTCACAATTAGCCTACAGCAAAAATTAGCCCTTCATGTAGATTCACACACACAAAAAATAGACTTTTTCCTGGGAATGTAGTAAACATTTTTAAAACAGACGTAGCCTGAGGTGACGTTATTCTTGTGCTTGTGCTTTAAAAGGAAAGGATAAAAAAACTGTGAAATGGATCATTCCTGAGTGGATTAAAACTGTAAATGCCTGTTAAAAAAACAATCTCCAATCATATGGGCAGATGCTACATCCTACTATATAATAATGCCTCTACCTGGAAAAAGGAAGGGCAATTTAATTGACAGACATTTTCAAATCCACACTAACATACCTTACAATGAGTTAGTCAGAGTTTGATGCTGTAGCCCTTATTCTTGGCAGTAATCTTTGCTCACCAGAGCAGTCTACTGGTTTCACCTTTTACCAGCACTAAACAGGGGGGAAAATAAAGAATATCCATGGATAAGTTTTTATCTTTGTTAAGATGACACATTCTCTTCAACCATTCAAGAAATATCGTCCTCTCTTATCACCCTCTCAAGGTCTTCAAGTACCTACATGGGGAAGAGGTTTCTGATGGAAGAAGAGTCTTTAATCTAGCAGAAAAAGGCATAATGAGATCCAGTGATTGAAAGCTGAAGTTAGACAAATTCAAACTATCTTATCTAGGAACTTGGTAGATTCCCCATCACTTTTGAAGTCTTTAAGAAGATATCCAGTCTTGATGTAAAAGATATGCTCTAGATCAAACAGAAGTTATGGGTTTGATGCGAAAATTATTGGGTGAGGTTCTGCAGTCTGTGTTATGCAGGAGGTCAGGCAAGGGAATCATAATAGTCCCTTCTGGCTTTAAAATCTGTGAAGCCCAAACACGACTTCAATAAGGAAAAAGCAAGCCACCCTGACGACCTCTTCTGCCCACAGAACTTTAATTTTGGAAACAGAAGCTGGTTAAAGCAGTTCATCAGCCTTACCTGGACTCTGCTTAGCAGACTATTCGTAACACCTCAGGATCTTTCAAAGAAAGAAATTTAAAAACAGTCTAGTTTCTCTTTAATAAAAGAAGTTGGAAAGCGCTGACTGGTTTCTCAACCAGCATACAGCTATTTCTTTTCTAACTATAACAAATTTATTTTAAATTTTCACCGCAAGCCTTTTATGTTGCTTGTCATAATTGTCAACATTTATTTATTTGATACTCCTTATAAACATATTCCTGCAAATGAAAATGAATTGAACTAATTAGGTAAGATTCCTATATTTAATAGTATTTTATATCTGTTAAATAGGGAATACATAATGTCCTATAATCATATTGTTTTTATTGCTTTTCTACTCTGTAGCTAAGTTACAAAATAACTTTCAATTTGAGTCCCAGTAATACCATCTTTCACAATTTTATCTTGAGTCCTGATAACTTTCCTTAAATTGCCAGCTCCAGGAGTCATATGAATATATGAAAATCTTGTCAATTCTTTAAAAAAAAAAAGATCTTTCCCAAAGGTTTCCAGTAAAGTTTGAAAACATGATACTCACTCCTCAAAAGATGCAAACAAAGAGCTAAGTAAATAAGCACCTCCAATTCCTTTTTCATCTTATAATTTTAAGGCAAATCTCCTGATTCTGGAATTTAAACATTTGAGATTGGCAGTCCCCAGGTGTATGGAGACTTGACTTCTCCCATGGGGAAGGAAAATCTAGCTGGGCTAGAAAGGGCCACCTCAATTTGACTGACTAGGCTAAAAAATGCTTATTTTTCATAAATAAACAACATGCAATCTAAATCAAAGATCTGAACACAAGATGAAACCTTAGAGAATCTGATTGTTTGGTCCAGACCAGGGACTTGGTGTGGCTTCTCTGACATTTCCCTCTGGTTTGGTTTGGAGGGCAGCCACTCAATTGGCCATTAGAGCCATGATAAAAATTTGGGCAAGGATGCAGCAACACACAGTTGCTGCCCAATTTCTGGCAACATCAGCCAGTTGTTTCCTCATTGTGGCCTTAAAGAAGCTAAACCCAGTTTTCTAAGACACAAAATGTTTTATTGACATGGGGCTCCTGCCATTCTTCATGCAGCATTTGGGCAGTGGGTCAGTCACCTTCACTGCTCCTGTCGGCGTCCAGGCATGTGTGGGGCAGTGCAGGGTGTGCCCACAAAATCCTGGGGGTCATCACTGGATGGGAAGGGGTCTGTGGGGAACAGGAGAGGCTGTAGATTGCAGGACAGGGTGGTAATGGGCCTGTCCCCACACTGGGGCTACAGACACTATCACAAGATTTAGATTATCAAACCTTTGTTTGACGGGTAACAGTGTGAATCAGCAGCAAAGTGGACAGAAACTCAGGGCTTAAACACCTTCAATGGCCATGTGAACCTGCCCACACTGCCAGCAGCGGGGTCTCCAAATGGGCTGTGGTGCAGAAGGCATATGAAAAATGGCAATAAATGTAAAAGCCTCTTTAAAATCTCCAGTCCTTGAAGAGGCATGGACACCCCGCCAGCTCTCCAGCTCTTTTCTATTGTCATCTCACTCCAAACTGTCACAAGATGTCAGTGTTTTCAGATACTCCTGCTATGGCTGAGCAAACAGTCTCTCCACACTGCCTGGCTGACTTTCAATGGCATAAAATTCATCCATAAAATTGAGCCATAAGGTTCTCAGCAGAGTGGCAGCACGACAAAGACACTTGGCCTAGGCACCACAGGGGACTCTGACAGTGGGATCAAGGTGCAGTTGCAGTTTACCCTTGTCCCTGGGGTAGCTGAAAAGCACCTGGGTTTCCAAGCTGAGGTGGTGGTGCTTATGAGAATCACTGAGTTTAATACAGCCCTGGTTTTGAACCAGATTATTTTTTCCCTTCCCTTGAAAAATTCTTTTAGAGCATTCTGGAATGTGAAGTTTGTTTCAGCTGGTAAATTCCTTAATCCCAGGTTTCCCTGCACAACACACCAGTCACGATGTCCTCCGGTGGATAGTTCAAAACACTGTCCATTGGCATTTTCCCAGTTCCTTTTGCATCCAAAGACCTTAATCCAGACCCCTCTCTTAACCCATATATACATAGAAGGATTTTCAGGGATCGAAGGTCATCCAGTCTTCCCAGAAAATACAGCATGTGCAATTTCTTATCCCCTGCTGACCCTGTTACTCGGAGGCATGGGAGTTATAAAAAATGCCACTTTGTGTTGAGAGCCCTGGGCTTTATCCTGCCAGTTGTTGTTTCCACTGATGTTAAAAATCCACTTGTAAAATTTAAGAGGAACACCTTAACACAAAAGTCATCTACAGTTACAGAGCTATCTTCAATGTCCCTATAAAACCAGCACATGGGTTATAAAATCAGTGTGGGATCCTACTTCGGGAGCCTTGAATTACCCTTTTAAAGAGTCACTCATTGCCATCATCTAAATAAGAATATTTCACTAGGCAACAGACAGACTCCACCAACTGGATGACACTAATGTCCCCTTGACACACTGGACCTTCCTGGCAGTATTCAGTGATCCCTGTAATGGGGAAAAATGGTGTTGTATAAGATTTTTTTTGCTATCTTCTTTATGGGAGCTTTGTCCTTTTCTGGACCCAGAGTTTGTTAGTTGGTTTTTTTTTTTGGGGGGTGTGTGTGTGTGTGTGTGTTTGTTTGTTTGTTTGTTTGTTTGTGGGTTTTTTTGTTTTTTGGGTTTTTGTTTGTTTTTGTTTGTTTGTTTGGATTTTTTTGTTTTGTTTTGTTTTGTTTTGTTTTTTGGTTTCTTGGGGGGGGTTGTGTTTTTTTTGTTTGTTTTGGGTTTTTTTGTTGTTTTGTTTTGTTTTGGGGTTTTTTGTTGGGTTTTTTTGTGGTTTTTTTTTTTTTTTTTTTTTTTTTTTTTTTTTAAGAGTCCTTCGTGGAGACTGCCTGTGATAATTAGCATAATTCCAGATGGGGTTGTGTTACGGGGGAAAAAACATCTGGTTCCATTGCATAGAAAACTGCTTGGAAAAATGAATAGGTTACAGTAATGTTTGCAGCTCAAACAGATCCATCTGGGTCGAGCCTTTTGTGTTAATACCAAGGTGTTTATTTCAGAGAGATGCTCTAGGTAGGCTGTCTCTGTATGAGATGGCTGATTTATGCCGTGATTGTTTGCCACCAGCGGTCCTGCTGCCTCGCAAGCCACACCCTTTGCTGCCATCCCGAGGTTTGGATTTGATTTCCCTTGAGAAAGAAGCTTGTGCTCACATTCCTATCCACCTGTGTTGCCTCAATACATCATTCTGTGTTTCCTGCTTTTTTTACCCTCCCCTCCCCACCCCTGCGAATTTGCTCTCATTGAGTGGCATGAAGAAAAATAAAAATAAAAAAAAAAAGACCACCTCCTACTAAGAGGACTAAGACCTGGGGAGCCAGCGAAGAGGAGAGGCCGTTGCCTCTAAAGTTCAGAAATAAAAAAAAAAATGACTTGTTCTTTTGAGCTCGCTGTTCCCTGGTGTGACACTGTGATCAGTATCAAATGCTTGGTGGCAAGGATTTTTGTCAAGCTTTCCCAGCTAAAATAGATTTAACCTACCAGTTGCTCTTTGTGGGTTTAACAATGCGTGTGACAATAAAGGGCTGCTGCCGCTGCATTGTTAGCACATGAATAGTCCCGGTTCTCTGTATTTACTATTGTGCACTGCAGATTTCCAGGAAGGAGTGTTTGGCTCTGGCTATTGATACATGTCCTGTTTTGCAGAAGGAGCTGAATCAGCCCCTCAGTGATTAGTTGATGTGAAGGAGCAGTTAGGATTTAATTGAAATTAAGGAAAGCACCCGATTGCCTTTGAACTCCTCTCTGGGCTTTCTCCCCTGCTCAGAGGTGGTGTGCCTGGGTTTCACACTTTGCTGTCGCTGCCTTTTAAAAGTGAGTAGTTCACCCTGAGGGCAGGAAACTTGCAAAATGTCAAATCAAGGAAGAAATTTATTCCTTGATAGCAGTTTGTATTTTGTTCTTGTCTAGGGCTGGCCAGCAGTGCTATGGACAAGAGGAAGAGGCAAGGAGAAAGAAACTGATAGGCTCTGTTCCTCCAGGAAAAGCACTGTCAGACAGGCCTCAATGAGAGGGAAGCTGCAAGAACCCCCATGGAGACTTCTGATGACTCCTGTGCATGTAGTTTTTTTCTTATTTTACATTACACAGCACCACGAGCACCCAGCTGGGACTGGGCTGGCTGGAGAAGGATGGTGAACACAGGAGGGCTGGGTGGGATGAAGCAGGATGCTGGCAGCATCCCATTGTGTCCACCATGGGGATCACAGACTCCTGCACAATGGTGGAGCTGCGTTCCCACCACTGTGCCCTTCTTCACTCTCCTGAAATACCCTCACAGCCTCCACAGGGCAAGGGAACTGCCCGTGAACCCTGGCCAGCCCCATGAATGCCCCCTCAGGAGCAAATCCCAGCAACACCTTTCCTCCATCCAGCCTAAGGGAGCCCCTGTGGGCAGAGGGAGCCACATCTGGTTCTCCCCAGGATGGCAAGATGAAGTCTCAGGTGACCCAGAGTCAACCCTGGGCAGGAAAGGAAAGTTGCACTCAGGTGCTGAGAAAAAAAAAGAAGGAAAATCCCCCCAGGGTGAAACATCTCTCCATCCTGGAAGTGATCTTTGCCGGTGTTTCTCTTGGTTTCATTTCCGTAACAATCAGCCACTTATTATTAAATCAATGCTGCTGGGGAAATGGAGTTAAATTAAGAGAGATCAGAGGCAGGAACGGAAGCAACGTCTATATAAATATCTGCCTATATTATATAGACTACTGTAGTTAATCAATCCTGAGAACAAAGAGCTTGGCTTGAACTAAGGAACAGCCCCAGCCAAGTGAAGGAGCCCTGCTGTGGTAAGCAAGCAAACAGCGCTATCGACAAGGAAAATGTTTATAAAGACTTCTCTCCCAGTGAAGGAGTTGAAAAACAAGGGTTTTCAGCCCCTGGGGCAAGCACTGGTCCCCTGGCTCTTTGGGTGAGTGCTCCTCTGAAGGTTAGCAAGCACAGGAGCCAGATGAGGGGACAGCAGCTTCTCTTAACTGAGGCAAAAATCTTATTGATTATACGTTCAATAAAAGGTCAAAACTCCCTTTGAGGGTCACCACAGTTGCAGTAAAGCTCTTCCCAGCCCCAGCTCCTCTCCCTGTCTGTGGAGTGTTTCGTGCCAGTCTCTCCAGGTGGACACCTGGGGTAAAAGTGAGCTGCAAATGAGCTAATCATCATTAATGTGTCGGTAGAACCTACCAGCCTGACATCCCTCCTAATGGCTGACAAATGTCAGGGTGACTTGTATGCTTTTTTTGTTAATTGAATTGGTTAATTAGGTCCCAGAGGCCTGGCTGCTAATTGTGAGCTGCGGTGGAATATGGGTTTTAAAAAAAATATGCCACAACAACAAAAAAACAAAAACCCCCATAAAATCCGATGCAAGGAAGTTAAAACAAAAGGGAGAGATGGGGGGAAAATAACACCCCCCACTCAGTCACTCATTCACTCGCATGCACACACAAAACCCCCTTTGTGTTCTTTACAATCTGTACAGTTACCTTCGCTTAATTTCTGACCTGCCACATGCTACTGCCTTCTTGATGTGTTTTTAAAAGGAGGGTTAGAGAAATTCCAAATCTGCCTTTTTTGACGAGAGCATCTGCTCAGTCAGAAACACAGTCATTAATTTTCTGCCAATTAGCAAAAAGAAAAAGAGAGAGAGAGGGGGGAAAAAAAAAGAAGAGGGGAAAAAACCCCTCCAGATTTGCATCTTAATTTGTTACTTTGTAAAGATGTTGGTTTTTTTAAAAGTTAAATACTCCCTCCGGTTTGCCAGCCATAGAAAGTGAAGAGATGATAGCAACTTCCCACCAAGAAAAGGCAATTAATCATTATATTTTGCACTTCTGTAGCAGCTTTCATCCCCTGATCTCAAAGTGCTTTGTGAAATTATTGTATTAAGTCTCCTGCCAAGCCCCGGTGAGGGTGGCAGTGTACCAGCAAACTCCTTGGGGCCAAGGTGGTCTTAATCTGCATCTGCTGAAATGTGCCAAGGACACTAATAAACTTTATGGCAAATAATTACTAGTCTACCTGTTTCAGTGAGGGTTGAGCAGAGGCTCATGGAGCACTTGGGGGCTTCCTGGAGCAATACAACCTTGAGCTGGAGGGAACATCTTGAACCACCTTCCTCCAGCCTCAGCATTCCCACTCCTCCTTTATTAACAGCCTCAAGTGGCAGCTACAGGCAAAGAGATCCCTGGCATTGTAGGCATTAAAAGTATTAGAGCTGGGGCTGTTCAGGAACTGGCTTCTCCTCTGTGCAGAATACCCCACAGACCACAAAAGCCACATGCACTCTGTTCCGAAACAAAAAACTTGGGAATCCAACCATTTCCTTCCAGGCAAAAGTTGACAAACTAATGCCCAATCACTTGAAACATCTTTTCATAAATGGCACCACTTTGCACCATGTCTCAGCCTTGAAAACTTATCTTTTCCTTTCCACCTTGCTAAAAGAAAATTTGGTTTTTTTCAAAAATCAAAGCTGAATGAATGAAATGAGGGTATTGTTCATGGAATTTGCTGTGTTTTTTAATCAGAGGCTTCCCTCCATAACTGGTTTGTGCAATTTTAAAGCAACATGTCAAAATCCATACTTTTCTGCAAAAAAAGGAAAAAAGGTTTAATAATCATTGAATGATGATTGCTCCTACAATAACCTTTTCCTGAGCTGGTACTGACATGGGAAAATTAGCTGTTTGCCTGTTTCCATGTCTATTTTGGAGCTCTGGGTATTTCTTATTCTTCCACATAACAGAGAGATCCCAGAAAATGGGAGCCCAGGTAGTCGACCCCTGGTGCTATTCCCTGTGCAGACTTGTAGCAGCAGCAGGAGTCACTCTGCCTCAGTTTCCCCTTTCCCCTCCCCTTGGCCAGGGCTGGATGGTGCCGCCAGGTGCCTCCTTGCCCAGGCAGGCATATGCCCTTTCTCTCCTCTCTCTCCTCACCTCAGACTCCCCCGGGCACCTCGGGGCTCTCAGGAGGGGCAATTTGTGGAATGCTGGCAATGGACTGGCAGCCCTCAGGTGAAGATAAAATACGACGATTATCCTGCTCGCTTCCCCACCCCCCCTACCTGTCGGATAGCAAAGTTGCCTTACGAGTTAAAATAAATTGCCTCACGCTCCCCACTGAAAGCATTTTGACTTTGTCTTGAATCGCGTATTCCAGTAGTCATTATACTTCAGCTCCTTCTTCTTCTTCTTCTTAGCATATGACATACATAGCAGTTCAAAAGTTGCAGCGAGCTGCTGCCAGGTCACATTCAAAGGAAAGTATCTGGGAAGCTGGCAGCTAAAAGTATCTGATAAGTTGGCACTGTTACTGCTCAGCAGGAGGAGGGAGAAGTGAAGGAAGGAAGGGGAGGGGGAGCCAGGCATGGGGGAGCAGGGAAGGGGAGAGATTCAAAGGGCTTTTGTTTCTGGATCAGATTCTTCCAGACTCTGAAACTTTTGCAGAGATGTATGTGCCAGGGATTTTTTTTCCCCCTTCTCTTCCTCCTCTCCATAGCTTAATGCATTAAAATAACCTATTAAAAGGGCTATATTTGCTTTCAAGCAGACTCTGAAAGGCACTCAAGATGTCACTATTAAAACCGGCGCTGTGCTTTGCAGGCGAAGGTCTGTGGTGAGGAGAATAAAGCAGAATTGATTAGCTGCTCCGACTTTGCCAGCCTTACAAAGCCTGCGGTGTGCCACAAGTTGCTAGAGAACAGATCAGCAGCTTCCAACCAGCCTGCCTGTACACAAGGGTGCATCATCCTTTGAAGCCCAGCTTGGTTCTGCAAAGCCCGGCTGGGCATTCCCACAATGTCCCCACACTTCCCACTTCCCCATGTCCTATTTTCCCCTTTTTGTGAATCATTTGGGAAGAGTCAAAATTAAACCATCATGGCATTGCCTCTGAACCCAGAGGACAAAATGCCCTCCTGGGAGGCCGTGGAGGGTGTTCGATCCGAGGCAGCCACAGGACCCCACTGCAAACACTGCAGCTGTTGCCCCAAGAGTCTTGTTCCTGGCTAATTAATTGACAATGAATACTAGAACAAACAGGCTGGGAAACGTTGGAAAATGCTGCAAATGCCCAAAAGCATAAAGCCAAGGCACAAAGGTAACAGGGGGATCGGAGCTCTTGTGTTCTGCATAAAAATGATCTACTCTGCACCTTTGAAATTAGGGGATGGTGTTCATGCCATGCCGTGCATCAATCTGACAATCCACCCCTGAGTAGTCATTGTCATTATACCATGGGTCACATTTGTTACAACTCTATTAATGTGTATGAAGTTACTTCTAGTCTAACACTGGTCTAAGAAAATCAGGCTTAATTAGATTCTCCTTGTAATTAAATGCAATGTATTCTTATGCTTTATGTTATGCTTCTGGCTTGCCTGTGCTATTGTCTGCTGATTATTAGAAATGCATTTATGAAAGGTGTAACAACTGTGTAAGAGCTGTGTTTTTAGCCAACATGCAATTAGCTTTGCTTGTAGCATCCCCAGCACAGCAGGGCCTTGGCCCCTGAATGCAGTTGGTGTTGGGAGTACTGTGCAAATAAAGAGAAGGCACAGGCAAGCCTGATCTCATTTACCTTGGTAGGTTAAGGTTGTATCAGATAAAATCAGGCTGAGGGTCTGTGTTCCATGCTTAGGCCTGTAACTCTTCCCAAGAAAAGCTTTCACTAGACCTGACTAGTGACTAACTTCAGCTCTGCCTTTTCAGAGGCTTGCACATGATTAACCTGGCCTGCTAAAAACAGGGCCACTGACTTTAACAGAGATGAGAGCAACAAGATAAGCATGTGTCAGTCCTTTGTGGGTTCAGACTCTGTGGTATTCAAACCCATGCAGCTCAGTCGGAAAACACTCTTTTCCCCTTTCACAATTATACCAACAGCTGCCCAAGGTACAAGCAGAAGAACAGGTCCAAGGAGATACAAGGCTGCAGAATCAGGTTCACAAACAACAGCTGCTCTGTCCATGCATCACCTCACCAAAAGTTCCCAGCCACTGCGTTTTCACTTTGTTTTCAGGAAAGCATTTGCTGAATGGTTCTTCCATGCCTACTGAATAGAGTAAGTTGAAAATAATCCAATACCTGCACTAATATCCATTTAAATCTATGGCAAACTAGGTGCAAAGACCAAGCCAGGTCTCCCTCGCTACTACTTAAAATAGTTCAATATAGAGGAAACACCTTTTCAGGTGAGCTGGCTCAGGGAGAGGTAGAGTCTGAAGCAGGTTGTGGGAACAGTTATTTCCCCCACCACCACCTGTGTTCTCAAATAACCTGATTATTCTCATTAGCGCTGCATTCGGATGGCCACAAATGAATAAAAGAAAACAGGGGCAGGAGCGGGTAGTAAATCCTCCATATATGAATATGATGAGGAGTTTAGGCAGCTCCCTCCCACTCCTGCAAAAAAAAAAAGTTTTAATCTTGGCTGCTCCATGCATATTGACAGGCTGCATATTGACAGGCCACCTGCTGAGGCTGCTTCAGCTATTGATAACCAATGCCATCACGCCGAGAGTTCAAACGCCGACGGGCGGCTTTCATGTTTGTAAACAGTATTGATCTGCATAAATCAGCCTGCCATTAGACTGCCGGATTAAACAAGGACCAAGACAGAACATTTGTGAGATTAAATCCGGAAACAGTTAATTAAAAGCTGAGCAATAAACCCGAGCTGTAAACAGCAGGCAATTAATTCAGGCATCTGTAGATCTATGCGCGCGGTCCTTCGCCACGTTCCTGGCTGTGCCCCGCGCTGGTCCCCCGTCCCACCTGCCACCTGTCCCCAGCATTCTGCCTCCTACACCCATCACCAAGACCCATGCTGGAGTGCTCCCTCACCACACTGCTGCAGAAGGGGCTCTGGAAAGTAATCTTGAGATGCAGGGACATTTTTTTGTGAGGAAGGGGAGAGGGAAGCCCTCTAGGCTTTCCTTGTGCACAGCGTGGTTATGTTGCAGTAGAAGACCTCACATAGCTGCCTGGTGAGCAGTGATGGTCCAGACCTGGGAGAGGAGCCAAGGAGTCCTCTGGTCTCAATATCTTTTCTGACACTAACCCCCACCATGTGGCCTCAGGGTCATCACTCAAGTGTTTCACTTCATTTTTCCCAACTGCAATGGAGAAGATAAGGCCTGGGCCTCTTCAATTCAGCCATACTTTCCAGTGACAAACAACCCATTTAATGAAACAGAAATTTCTGGCATTTACATAAATAATCATTTTTGAGACAAACAAAAATCCCAAACTCAATGACCTCCAAAAAATAACCAGTAAGGTTTGAAGATTTTCAGGCTTTCATTTTTCCCTATTAATTTTCATCCCCTTCTTTCTTTCACTCTTTCTAAAGAAAAAATAAGAAAGATAAAAGAAAGACAGAATTAAGACTGCTTAAAGGAGGAAGGAAAAGTTCATTTAACTAAAAGCAAACAAGTAAATTTGGATAAAAATAAATGCAAAGTTTATTTTTAATTCTCCCTTGAAAAGTTTCCCACATTCTCTAACTAGATCTGTTAGTTACATGTCCTCAATCCACGCCCTATAGAATTACAGTTAAGTTGGCTTCATTACAGATGATTTAATGGTTATTTTATACTGTATGTAGAGAACTTGTAGGCTCTAAAAACAGTGCAGTGTGACTGAGTCTATAACTGTGTGGGATTTAGAGGGCCATACCCCTCACAACATTCAAGGATGTGCATTCCCCTACCAACTTTGGTTTCAGAAGTGGGGAATTAGGGCACAAAAATAATATGGAAAATGAGGAAACTAAATCAGACCTCTCAAAACCTTGTCCAACACCATGACCAATGAGCTATCACTAGCAGCAAGCAGTGTGAACTGTCAGCAGATCTGCACTAACCCCAGGGGCTGTTCTGCTGGGCTTTTCCTGTCCTGATGCTTCCAACACAGTCCCATGCTGACTTTATAGAGGGGAATTGTGTCCTGTTATTTGTAGATGGGCAGATGAATGTTCCTTACAGGGGCTGGCCATACTCCTACAAATGGTCCCAGTGGATTGTGACTGACAAGAGTGAATGACAGAAACACATCATGTCTCCAGAGGTGGATTTGTGATGGCACCAAAGCCAAGTCTTCATGCAACTATGGCTCCAGGAACAGGGTGAGCTCTGCTAGGTGAAATACCCGTATCTTAGAACCCCTGTCGTTTTCCAGACATAATCTATGTCACAGAAAACTACTACCATTAAGGGTTTCCATTTACATAATTTTTTCTCTCATGGGAAGAGGGCAAGAAAAAAAACCTAATGAGCAGCCCTTGAAATCAAATGCCTGTTACTCATCTTTTTGCAATGGTGTTTTGAGATCATGTCCCTAGTCCTCTGCGCTGGACCATGGCAAAAAAATAGTACAGAAAATATTTTTTTTGGGAGGAATTACAGCTGTCTATCAAGTGTATATGCAAATAACATGCAAAAGGAAGATTGCACAGAAGGTGGGTGAGAGCTCTTTCTTTGATACCCAGCATCAGGAATTCGTATCATCACATGGGCAGTTCCAAAATGGTGAACAGGCTTCAAGGGCATAGTGGGTATTATTTTTATAATAAATGTAAGATTTTCCCAGCCTGCAGAAATCACCCCACTTTAGTAAGCAATGCCTGCGCTACCAGCATCTCACCAGGTTTCATGAAAGGGACAAAAACCAACCCAACCCAACCCAAAAACCAGGAAAAAAACCCCAAACCAACTAAAAAAAATCCTTTATTTTGAAAAGTTTATATTGAAAAGTAACTGCAAAAAGCCAGCTCACTCATAATGCCAGGATGCTTCATTGGTATAGTTGAAGAGCTCTGAGGGGGAAGGAGAGAAAGGTTGCTGTGAAAAGCACACAGTGATGGGGAGACTGGCAATTACTTCAACATTTTGAATGGGAGTTTTGCTACTACTGCTAGTTTGTGTGATGCCAGAGCTGCTGCCCTAAAGCTCTGGATATCAGCATATATGTTCAGCATGGGCAGCAGTTACTCCAGGGAACACTGTCACAAGGTACAGCACTCTGGAGCAATCATCAAAGCTAATGGCAAATAAAGAGTTAAAAACACATTTGACTTTTCTTACCACTTGAATTTGGTCTTTTTGATTTCCCTATTTTCAAGAAAGTATATGCAGTCCTTATAAACCCTTCCCCACAGTGACTCAGAGAATCAGTGGTGGGAGCAGGCTGGTCAATACAAAGGATGTGTCTGCTCTGCTCCCTGCTCCACAGAGATCAAAGATCCTCTGGAAGAACCTGGCTGGAAGTCAGAGGTTCAGCCAGCAGTGACTCCTTCCTTCAATCAGCCCCCTGAAGGGTGTGTCCAGGCCATGAGGGGCTGTGAGCTATTTGTTTAAGGGACAGAAAGCCACGTGCTGGGCAATTAACTTCTCCAAGTCGATGTGTTGACAAATGTGGTACAAATTGCTGTTGTCATCAGTGACCTGTTCCTCCCTACTGGCCCTGCCCAAGGCCTTCAGCTAAAGGGAGAAGAGAGCTCAGGGCTGTGTTTGAGATCTAATAAGCCTCAGCCAGTCACTGGCTTTGCTTTTGGCATCTCTGACATGAGCAGCACTTGGGAAATACAAGTATAATGCTAAATCATGAGATCATTTTAAAATGACCTCTGAAAGTCCCCAAACCTGTGACAAGACCTGGCACTGCTCTGGATAGTCAGAAGGACATTGTAGTGGGCAGGAGGGGAAGGTGTAGGGGCTCAGCAAGGAACAGACCTTTCTCCCTCCCCATCCCATCCCCAGGTGCTGCGACCACACAAGAGCCTTGTTTCTATGACACATCTCCACTTCACTTAGGGTTGAAGACCATGTACAATTCAGGATCAAGAGTAGCAGGGGGCAGCACAGCCTTTGAAGACCCTTCTACTTGGCCTCCCTCCAAGGTTTTATTACTATTTATTGCCTCATGGTGTTATTACTGGTATTTAATGATATTATTTTGGCACTGTAGTTGCATGTCAGACATCTGTCCTGAACCAGAACCCAGCTGTATTAGATACTGTACAACTCCATGGGAAAAATAAATGCAGCACTTGTCCCTAAAGCTCACAGCCTAAATACAGTTCAGCATTGCAGCCTTTTGCCTTCATTCAGAGCCTTGCTTTTATCCTCCTGGATTCAGCTTGCAAACTCAGGTGCAAGAGTTGGGTTTTCTTATAAAAACTCAAGTACCACCAGTGATGACCAGGGATGATTTCACTGGTATTATGAGCCTGCTTCCTGCAATGTGCAGTTCAGCCATGCTCACCCACAGCAGAGTAGGACCTCTGAAATCAATAGGTGTTCTTACCTGGGTAGGGTCGGGCTCAGGATAAGACAGGTCAGGGAAAATTTCAGACACCAGGTATTGGAGGAGACTGCAGAGAGTTAAGGATGCTGCTGCTCCCCAAAGGCCATGAGTAAATGAATTCCTCTCCAGCTGGGGACTCTTATAAATGGCCTTCAGTCCGAAGAACCAGATCTGTTTAAATTACAATGCACGTGTCACAGTATGTAAGAACCTGCTC
Source organism: Trochalopteron elliotii (assembly GCA_024734555.1). Lineage (NCBI taxonomy): Eukaryota > Metazoa > Chordata > Aves > Passeriformes > Leiothrichidae > Trochalopteron > Trochalopteron elliotii. The sequence goes on from JANPWX010000042.1 coordinate 2,025,392, forward strand.
AAATCATATGGAAATAACTATTCCTGGAACACCCAGGTCTCCTGACATCACTTCCTTGAGAAATAGATCCAATTAATTCTGCTGAGAGACCAAAAAATGGATGGGGGAAGAAGGAAAGGAAAAGAAAAGCCCTGTCAGTGGAAGGTCAGAAATGTCTGCAGGTGGAGACTCTCTCTTTCTTTTTCTTTTTTCTTTTTTTTTTTTCTTTTCAGAATTGTTTCAACTCTTCAGCATAGAGGAAGGAAGGATGGCCTGGTGGATAAAGGTAGAGGAACTGTTGACAGTTCAGAGTTGGCCTCTGTTCCACTCTGCTGCAGACATCCTGTGCAACCCTGAGCAAATCATCACCTCCCAGTGCCCTTCCTCCTCCCCTCCAAAATGGGGTAAACCCATGTTTTACTTGTTTCTGGGAAGGACACATGGCTTAGGGCTTCTTCCTCTCAGAGTTTGGAAGGGTCTTGCAGAGAGGGGAGGGAAAAAGCACCATTATCCAAACTGCCAGCCATCAAATGTTGGAGCTGCATAGTGCCCTGCAAGGGAAGCAGAGCTGAGGAGCTGAGCTCTTTCTTTCAACCCCATATCCTGATGTTCAGCCTGCTCTAGGGGTGCTTGTGAGCAATGCAATGTGACTTCGCTTTTGGTAGTTCTGTTCAGCAAGATAAAAGATGGAGTAAGACAAAATATGTTCAGCAAAAGCTATATGCCTGAGCAGCACTGGGGCACAAAACTTTCTGAGCAAGGCAGGATTCTGTGTACCTCTCCACAAAGTAAATACTACCATATGTGCATTAAAAAGCTCCTATTATTTACAGAGTGCTGACATGAAACCCCCTGAAAGAGTTAGTATTTTGTTAGGTAAACGTTTTTCCCTCTGAGCATTTTCCTCTTCTCCCTCTCCCCTCCCCCTCACCCAATAACTTACAGATGTTAGAACAATAAATTGAATGAATAGTTTCCCACACTGGAATGCCTGCATGCTGAAGAATGCAGAAATGATTTCTGGCCAGTTTCTGACACTGATCTACAACTACACTGCATATATTCTGCTGCTCTTGTATCAAGTCTTGAGCTGCTCCCTGCCAAGAATTAAGTGCTTGTTCCGTAAACCTGGTGTAGATTATCACTTAGCTGTATAGATGTATCTAATAGAATTAAATAGTTTGGCTCCTGACCAGTAACAGATGTGCTACATATAATGCAATAATAATGAGACTGAAAGCACTGTGTTATGCCAAGGGAACATTGTGAGATATCTCACATTTCTTCTCTTGCCCAGTCAAAGCTCTGTAAAAAGTAAATTGAAAGTCCCATATTTATATGAACAAAACAAGCTTTGGCTTTCCTTCTTTTTTCATTTTAATCTTACAATGGGTTTGTTATCCAGCCCATGCACAAAGGCGAGCAAGGGGTCAGCTTTCGTTTCGATGGAGGGATGGATTTGCTTGATTTTACCATAGTTTTATTTTTCACTGAAGTTCTCCTGTAACTTGAATGATTATAATAAAATAACGTTGAACCAAGACATAACTATCTGCCTGGGACATGTGAGCCCACATAATCCATTGGGGACAGAATGGGCTGGGTAGGAGGAAGAAGGGCTCAGCTGTACACATAAGCTGACCTTTTATTTTCTAAAATAAAACTTTAAAAAAATTAACAAGTCAGAGCACAATCTTGGGATGAACGGTGTTTCCTGCAACGGACCCAAGTTCCTTCAGATTTCTATTGCAGAGGAGGCTCTGAGTACTCCAGCAATGAGGCTCTTCCTGTCTCCTGCAGGGGAGGGAAGGGAGGAAATGCCCTGGAGGCCAGGTGCCCACGCGGAGAGCCTGGCCAGCAGACAGCAGAGGGGCCATGGCCACATCCACCTGCCCACACTGCCACTGCCTCACTTCAGGTCACAGCAGAGGCTCAAAGATGAGCAGTGGCACTGGTGGCAGGGACATGACCTGCCCACCAGCTGAAATGAACCTGCATTGTCCACCAGGGCTTTTGATCAGTGTGGCAGATACCTGGTGGCAGGGCTGGGGGAAGGAACTGCTCTGCCTGAAACCGCGACAGGACAGGTGGGAGACATCTCTGGAAGGTGCAGAGAAGGTGCCAAAACAAGCTATTGCTGGATGCTGGCCGTGGGGCTGTGTTGTTTCTGTTCTTCAAGTGTGGGCATGGTTAATGAGCAAGTTGTGAAGGGAAGCGAATTCCCCGAGTGCCTGACAGGTTCAGCCTTTCCTGACCCGTGTTGGTCTGGGTACAGACAGAGTGGAGCACAGAGACTGCACTGCACGGGCAGTCCAGGTTACAGATGAATATCAGGGCTCCAAGATGTTATTGTTAGATCTATCAGCTGTCTTTGATGCCCTGAGGTATTGTTGAGTTGCTTTTGATCCTCGGCAAGAATAGATGGGACTGTGCTCTGCTCACTTTTCCCTTAGCTTTCAGAGAGATCTCAGAAGGTAATTTTGGATAAGTGCCCCAGTTTATTGACCTTCAGGGAACACTGCCTGATGTTTCATCAGTAATGTACACAAAAACAGTGGGGGTGATTAATAAATTGATACTTTTTTTGTGATTCTCTTGGACAGACAGAGCTATTATTAGCATTGGACAAGTGCCTCTGATTATATATATTCTGTGACCGTCCATTCAAATGCAACATGGAAAGGCCAGGCTGTCATGGCAATATTCAGACAAAACCAGTCTCTCCAACTTCAGTGGGAAGACCACAGAGGAGAATGTTAAGAGGGCTGGTGCTGTAACATAGAGGAGCTGGCCCCTTGGGAGAAGTAGCTGAGTTGGCATTCTCTTATTGCTATAAGCCTGCAGTCAAGCCCTGGAGATGATGATCCAGAGGAACAGATGTAACTGCTCCTTCTCCCTGCTTTCCCCATTTGAAGGGAAACACTCTGGGTGACAGAAACATGACTGTGACCACTTTTTAAAGAAACAGTTACAGAAAATTCATGCAAAACTGGATCCCCAGAGTTATGACTGACAGCAACAGTGGGGCCAGGGCCATGAGACTCCACCACATACCTGATTAAAGTGAAACCACCCTGCTTGATTTTTCAGGATCAAATGGCTGTAATGCATCGTGCAGACCAAGAACCAATATTCTGTGATGAGAAATTCTGGACCAGGCATCAGACTCAAGCTATGCTTACAGATAGTTCCAAGGGACAAGAAGCAGCAGCAGCAGCAGCAACTAAATTTTCAAATTATTCACCCAGCTCCATTAAAAGCAAAAGAAAGGGATAGAAAATAGCCATCTGGCAAGCAAGGAAAAGCTCAAGACAATTATCTTCCTTACTGTACACTATCCTTGCAGTCATACTTAGGGAGAATGTATGTGACAATTGATTAAAACTAATTGGAGGTTAAATTAAATGATAATTAGCATTAATCAATATCAGCGTTGGCATGCCAGTGCATCTCTCCTTTAGGCAATTCACCTCCAATCCCCCACACACCAATAAGGCTGGTGAGCCCAGCATGTGCTCCTGCCATCAGTAAAGAAGCAAGTCCCGGCAGCATTGACCTGGAGGGTTGGAGGGAAGGGAACATTGCAGTGAAAGGCAGCCCTGCCAGGACCAGGGGTGGTGCTGCACCTCTCCCGCGGCTGATTGCAGCCGGCATCAAAGGCTGGGGTGCCCTCAAATGATGGAGGCTGGTAACGACAGCTCAGTGCCCGCCTGCCTTCAAACAGCACACCACAAACAGCCTCGCCTTTAGCATATTACTATGTTTTTGTTAAGAATGCGCTTTCTCTTCTTCTCTCCATTTTTTTTTTTTTTTTTGTGTCATATCACTGTGGCCCGTGCACAAGGAATAGCCATGACTGTACAGCCCCCAGTAAGGCAGTGCTGCCTCCCCAAGAAAGGGCTGGGGGAGCTGGGAGCTTGGGGAGCTTTCTCCAGGATTGTTGTGCAGACACAAGAGTCAGTGAACTTTTTGCCCTGTTCTCAACATTAAGTCCTAATTTGTGGATGTGTTTAAGGGGAGAGGAAGAGCCATTTTGTCATGCCATTTTGCCCAGAACTGTGGTTCAGCTTGAATGAATGAAGTGCAGGCACCTTTTATGAGCACTTGAACAGCGTCTGCACACTCAGTGCCCTGCACACATCCATCAGCTCTCCAGAACCCAGCTGCCAACAGATGGTAGAGACTCCCAGTCTGAGGCAGGAGGATTTAGGACCAGACACACACATGCATTGAACTTCCACCTGCCTCCCATCCAAGAGCTGCCAGTTTCCACTGCAGTGTTGAAAACAAATTCTTCTCAGGATGCTTTGAGCAAGGATTTGTCAGTACACACTGCCAGTATTTTGATGGCAGATTAGACAGTTCTTGGGAGACTTTTTGGCTTCTCAAGTTTCCCCAGGTATCGCCAGTTCAGACCCTGGAAGCACAAGGTTGTGCTGAGCAGACACTTGCAGGAGAATGAGAGAGGAAAGTGTTTAAATGCTGCTCACATCTCACACAGCACTTTGGGGTGAGCACAGAGAAAGGAAGCACAACTGCTTCCTCTGACTTTCCATGACTTGTCCCTGCCAGAAGCAGGTCTGGAGGGCAACAGCCCATGTAGAGCCCCCAGTATCAGTTACCTTTGTTTTCTCACATAAGCAATGAACAAAGAACATTCATCTGAACTCAACTGACTTCTTGTCTCCATCCCCAAAGCAAGGGAAGCAGGAGAATGAAAGAAAAACTTATCTGTCTTTCAAAGTTTCATCGGCACAGCTCACAGAAATGTAGTCTCCTACCCAGTGTAAGAAATGCCAATATTGGCATTTTTATGCCAGTGCTAGGGAATTTTGTTGATTTCATACTGCAAACTTTTCTTCGGGATGTTTGCCAACCTACATGATGTAAGGTGGGAAAAAAATCCTAATTTTAGGTGATGCCATTATGCTGTGAGAAATCCTGATGCCAGTCAATAATGGGACATGCTATCCTGCTGGTAAATCTGGCTCATTCCTGCATTTTTAGCCCTTGCATATCTGCCAACTGCCCAACTTTTCTGTGGACTACCACATGGTCCTGTCCTTGGGTAGTCACCCAAAAGCACTGCACACGTAACTCTGCCATGATTTTGGGGGCCATCTCTAGTTCACCTGCCCCAGTTTGGGAACTGTTGGGAATGGATATGCTGTGTCATCAGAAGAATGCTGTTGCCTGTAAAAGACCATTTACCCTAGGTGGAATTAATTGCTAGTGCAATGGTCCCTCATTTTAGCTTTTTTGGTGCACTTAAATATAAAGACATTTTTGGCTGTAACTCTTGGCTGTAACCCTTGCTTTCTCCTTGTGTCATGCACACTGTTGCCCAGCCTCTCCCAAATTAAGACCATAAACTTCCATTTTCTGGTGTGCTGTGGAAGACACCAAATGTTGGAATGCATCTCTAGGCAGCACACCTTGGCAAACTCTTCCCAAGACCTGAATGCTTGGAGGAACCAACTCTCCTCCAAAAGCAATCCTTGAACCAGTAAGTCACCTGCTGAGAACAGACATACCAGCTTCAATAAAGCCCTATGTTACACACTCAGCTTCCAGTTCAGAGCTGTCCTGTACCTGAGCTGCTCCTAGCACACACACACAGCAAGTGCAAATTTCTCTGCAAAAGTCTGCGGAAAACCTCCAGAGACTCCAACCTCATCTTCCCTGCTCCATCAGCATGAAAAGAAAGGGACTACGTAAGTAACAGATATTTAGATTGCATCCAAGATAGTGGGAAGGGGACAAGGAGAAACATGTCTCCAGCCTAAAGGAAAACATGGCTTTCTTTGCACTGACCACACACATCAAGCATCTTTGATCAGGGGAAAAGCAGGTGGTAAAAGACAGTGTATAAAAAGCTTGGTCATGCCTAACACGTCCCTTTCCAGATCAATACATACTTGTGAAGATATAATCTTCCTGCTGTAATGCTGACAGGTTAATGACAGCATGAGTTATCCACTATCTAAATGCCCACATCAGTACCTGCGTTAGATTAACCCCCGACAGACTTAACTGCTTGTGCATGCAGCTCCATATCCTGTCATCACAACACCCTCACCTGTGACTTTTCCTGCCTTTTACTTATTAAACTATCATGCTGCAGGCCCTCACCTTCCCCTGTCTGTGCAATGACAGGTCTTGAGGGTGGCCAGGGAATCCCTCCATCTCCTCTGAGCTGCAGCCTGGGCAGGTCTGTCTGCAGGATGACGGTCTCCAGCAGGGATGCTGTCAGTGAAGGCACACCCCCGGGTGGGAAGGACCCTCTTTGCAATGGGGAGGAATGGAAAAGGGGAGATACCTGTTCTGTCAGTGCATCTCAGAAGTGGAATAAGAAGCAGAGACCTGTTCCTATAATCTCTTCAGCATGTGGCTGTTGTAAATTTGAGTAGATCTTTTATTTTAAAAATTAAGACTCAAATTTCTGTCTGTGTATTTTACTGGGTTCAGGTTTCAAGTACAATCCAGTCCTTTTCCCCCTACCCCACCCTCGCGCCCCCCCCCCAAAAAAAAATCCCCCCTTCCAGCCTCCACAATGGAGGCAGGCGGGAAGAGGAATGGGACCTGGCTAGGCAGCCAGGATCCTGCCCTGGCTTTGGCCCAAAATTTGCAAAGTGGATTACTACAGCACATAGCTGGGGTCAGGATCTAGTAGCATTTGCAGTGAGGGATCTGCACTGTTGCTGGCTTGGGACTCAGGGGATTTAGGTTTTAGTCCTGCTTCTGGTCTTGACCTCCTGGATAACACGGGAAAGGCAGAAGGTGCAAAGATTTAACAAGGTAATTGAAATCTATTGGTTTAAATCTCATCAGAATAGCCCTGCCACACTCCCATCAGCTGCCAGAGGGATGCCACTGTTAACTTCCAAATTGCCTCACGTGCTCCGTTTACAAAGCAGAGACAAGTGTAGTGAGTGCCTGGCTGCTGGAGCTCTGGACCTGAGTGTGTCCACTGCACTCTTACATCCCAAAAAAGACAAAGAGGGCAAGTTGGGATGAGCAGGGTGCAAACATCTGCTTCGCCTGCCTGCTGTGTTTGGGCTGGAAAGCTCTCACACTCTTGCCTGGGAATATTGGTAGTTCAACATGTAACTGAATTAGCGGGGGGAGAAAACAAATCACATGTGACTGAGTCTTGTGACAGAAGCAGCTTTGATGTCCTTCTGGTCGGGCTCGCCTGCTTCTGAGCCCAGCCACCCCCCACCTGCACCCCACCCCACCCCGTCAATAAACTGTTTGTTTAGCCTTGCACAGATTATTCCTTTCTTGGCACGCAGCTCCCGGCTCCAAAGAATTAACATTTGGATTGTATTTGCTGGCTAGTGAAGTGCCAGCAATACAGCTGGGATTCGTTGCACAAACTATTTTGATGGGGGAAATCAATGACAAACTGAGAAGAGGAGGATCAAACAGCGAACGCTTTTGCAATCCTTGTTTGAAAACATCATGTTGGTGATATTCAGAGTTTCTAAAAGTGAGATGGGTGGCAAATAAGGTGTGGCAACCTTTTCCCAGGTCATCTTGCTGACTCCCCACATGCAACAAACTGACCCCAGCCCGGTCCTAAAATAGATTAGTCACAGGATATTTCATTTTAAACCCAAACTCATGAGTTTTTTCCTACAGAAGAGGAGACTCTCTGAATGTTTATTGCTGTTTTGCTGGAATTTCTTTTTTGGTCAGAGAGGGATTTGAAAACGAAATACATTTCCTGTTGGAGGCCAAGGGCTGTGAGACGCAAGGAGAAGCATAGCCTTTGGCTTGCTTCAGCAGTAAATAATCACTTGTGCTCCAAAAAGTCATTCACATTGGCAAGGGCTCCCAGCACCTGCAGATAGAAGTGCCCGGGGCAAGTCCAAGCACTTCATTTAGACTGTCCCTAATTACAATCAATCAGACCCCATTCCTTGTAGCCACGGGAAATTCTAGGCTTAACACACATGCGTTTTAAAATTAAAAAGGTGGAAAGATGTGCAGTTAAAGACACAAAAAAAGATATGGGAATGGAGGAGTGGTTTTCTAGGTTTGCATGAGAAACTTTCTTTTTTTACTTCAACTCTCCATGTGAGTTGTAAGCACACAAAACCTTCATCTTATCAGTATTTTGAGCCTTGAAGAAGTATAGTAGTTTTCCTTCATCCCCATACTACTTGCATTTTTTTTTGTCAGCTTGTTTTCCATAATACAGGCACAGAGAGGATATTTTATATCTTCATCTTCCCATTTTTTTTCTGTTGAACTTTTGACGCTGCCTGAGTTAGCCCTTTTGGCAAGTTCTCAGTAAAAGTACAAGTTGTGTCAGAGCCCATCAGGCAGCATGTTTGACCCTGATTTTCTAGTGAAAGGCTAACACAGGAGGACTATTCTTTTCTGGGGGAAAATAGTTAAAAGCCAAATAGTTAAAAACCAACCAACAAAACAAAAAAATTAAAAAAAAAAAAAAAAACCAAAAAAAAACCAAAAAAAACACACCACCACAAAAAAACCCCCCAAAAAAACCAACAAAAAAAAAAAAAAAAAAACAAAAAACACAAAAAAACCAAAACCAAACCCCAAAACAAATCAAACAGTTGAAGTCCTTTATATCTCAAACCTACAGCAGTACACTGACTTCTCTTCAGGATCAGGACCTGACAGAAAATCTGTGAGATGTGTGTATGTGGATTACTGCACGAGCGGGGTTGGGGTCACATCTGGCTGTGCTCAGGATACTCTCCCACTTCCTCACATCCGAACAGAATTCAGTTTCACACAATGTATTTCCTAGCCCAGGTGTCACAAAACAACAAGTGCTGCCAGCACTCACTTAGGGCTCTGCTATAGCTCCTTCTAATTTCAAAGCTGTTGCCAGAAGAGATAGCATTTTTTGAGGCAAGAGAGTGAATTGTTTGCATAAAAAGCCCTGGAGTTTTCACCACTGCAAATGTGGAACATCTTCCTCTCCTGAGCACAGTTCTGCAGAGTGCAAACTGGGTATGGAGTGCTCTCTGTCACAGATGGAGCTCTGACCAGCCCAGGAGCTTCCAGTTCTGGCTGTGCCAGGGACACTTGGTGCATCCTGGTGCTATTTTTACCAGCACTAGGAACATTGAGTTCAGGCTTGCTCTGGCACCAACCAAAGAGGAGCTGAAAACACCTCTGGGAATGTGACTCAAAGTCCCTACCTCAGCACTGTGGTGTCCCTGAGTACCAAAATAACCATGGATGTAGGAACATCCCAGGCAGAGGCAGGGAGCCATGACTCACTGAGATCACACAGTGTCAGGTTGCTTTGCTGTACAAAGACAGCTCACAGCACAATAAAGCAGCATCTGCTCCTCCCCACTCCAGAGATGCTAAAGGTCTGTAGCCCTGGGGCTCCAGCCTCACTTAATCTGCTGCTGGATTTTGTACTAATGCAAACCTGTCACTGCAAGTGCCCAGTTGTTCCCTCCAGCAGGCCACTGCAGGCAATTAGTGTGGAGCAAAGCTCAGCCTCCATCTGAAACACAATGAAAACACTGGAAAGGGAGCACTGGGTCCCACTTGGGCAGACTCCACAGGTTCTTCTTTAACCAAAGCCAGGTAAGTGAAGGCTGCCACCACCCCTGCTGCTCCCTGGGCCTTGGGGGCACTGTCCATCAAAGCAACACCTGAAGAACAGCCCTGTGTCAGCGCCAGCTGCCAGGACAAGGCAAACTCTCCTCTGCCGTTCAACAATACAAAGGGCTTCTTTCCTCCTCCTCCACTAAGTAAACTGTTAAAGACCGTGACCCCTGGAAAACATAACAAGAGCAGAGGAATTTACAGTCGCATGTTACAGGTCAAGGCATCGAGCGTTTCACAACCTTGTGATTGCAGCTAAAAGCTCCTCTGTCTGTCTGCTCTGTGCAGAGGCAGCTCCTGTCCCCACAGACACACACACACATGGATTCGCTTGGCAAAAAGGGTAAATGAAGGCCAAGCTTTTGTTTTTTGACCTTTCTGACATAAAAAAGTGGCAAAGGCATGAACAGCAGGACAACTTCTTCATAGAGACCTGAAAAACATCCAGTGGGCTTTTGCAGCCATGAACGCACATGTTCCATCATATAGTGCCTGAACACAGCTTATAATGAGGTCAATGTTAAGATTCAGTCTAAGACAGAACTGCAAGTGGACATTGTGGCTTCATTTGAGATGTGATGGATGTACCTGCTTCCCCGGTGGCACTTACACACACACACAGAGCTGGAAAGAAAGAGACAGATTTAAAGAGCACTGATGCCTCCCATTTTTTTAACAGCTCTATGTGACTCCCTAATGCCTTGGAATATCTTTGGATACCTTCTACTTTGGAGTCCCAGAATTCAGTGAGGAACCCACCACCTGAAAAATCACTAGAGCAAACTCAGCATTGTATCCCAGCTATAGGACCAAACTCCCTCCTCAGTATTTGTTCAAGTGTGCCTCCAGATCGAGTTTTCCTCTAATTTCACCAGCTCCTTGCCCCAAGCCTTTTAACATGAGATGTAACCCAAAACTCAACAGAAGAAGAGAGAGCCAGAAGCAAAGTTCTCAATGGTGAGAGGTGTCATATTTGATTTTTCCAGCTAACAGGAAAGTGAAATATTTAACGCTCCCTTTCGGATCCTTTTCGCTGTTTCTCTGCCTTTATAAAACACTGCTGCATGGGGAAGAGGCCAAAAGAAGAAAATCAATTGTCTTTCTCAGTGGAGAGACCTTTTCAAAAATGGTGCTGTGTTCTGCAGGAGCCTGAATGTTTTTTTTTTCAAATGCTTCTGGCAGAAGAGCACAGAAGCCTTCCAGAACTGTGCTTTATCTGGTGAGATGGCTGTCTGTGGAGTTGGGGCAGGGAAGGCTGCTGTTAAAGTTTCTTTTTTTCTTTCCCTTTCTGTGACTTTTCAACAAGAAGAATAGCTAAGGGGGAAAAAAAAAAAAAAGAAACAAAATACTGCTCCAAAACAAAAAGCAAGAGCATGCTGTAATGCAATCACAGAGCTCCTGCTCTACAACTTTCTGGAGGTCTTCCTGTTCCGGGCCATTTTGGACTGCAGTTGGAAGTGCCTCTATAAGTCTTCAAGGAGTTTTGCTGCAACAGGGTTTTCTCCTCCCTATAGAAAAGAATTGACTAGTCTCTTCATGTCTAAGCAACAATTAAAAAAAAATTCCAAGAAGGATGTTCCTGGTAGTATATTGCAAGCAAGGTCTGTCACAGGCCCTTGCTTTCCCAGTGATAGTTCTGTCATAATAAATAACAGATTTCTGGTTTTACGGTTAGGTATTTTCAAGGCAATGCAGGTGATTTGATTTTCTCTCAACACAGGCTACAGCTGCAGCCTTAGGATCGATTTTAGGTCAATCCAGAGCAGTCTGCCACCAAAAGAGGCAATCCTGCCCTTGCCCCTGCTGCCTTCCTCAAGAATGGTCTGATCCTAGTAAATAAAAACTGGTCCTCCATGAGAAATTACTGTTTTCTGATGGATCACAAGCTGCAGGACAGTGTTATATCTTCCCCCTGCAGTTGTGCATATGGAGCTGCTGCAGGTGGATGCCCCTGAGCCCATGAGGACTTGTCACCTGCTGTGGGATGACATGGCAGAGAACTGCACCTTGGACATCTACACTGCAGATTGTGTCGGTGAGCACTGAGATTTGTAGCTTAAATTGCTAACATGGCTTTAAACATCCTTTTGTCAGCCTTAGAGATTTTATTTGTTGGTGGTCTCCATTTATAGGGCAGGCTAGCAGTGGTGTGGGACTCAAGTGTGGAGAGAAAAGAAGAGCAAGGGGAAGCTCTTCCAACTCCAAAAGATTCTCCTCTTTGGTTTAGGGTGAACAGAGGCCAACGTGAGTCTTTCTCTGGATTTCAGGGAGCTTTGGATCAAGCCCAAGGTGCCTCATTATCCCATGACAGAATAAAGACACATACTCATTTTTATGAGTGAAAACTATTCTTTCTCTCTAGTGAATGGCTGAGATCTGAACACAGCTGCTATTTTGCTCTGTGCACTGAATCACTTCTGATTCTTAAGTATTGAAGCAGTGACATGCATCCCCCCGCCTAACATGGGACCTTTCTCCATTATTGTACCATGAGAAGAATATAGTAATTCATGCTGTCTTTATTTTTTAGCTTCATTATTGTTGGGACTCCTTTCACTTCAGGCTGAAAAAGCAGGCAACTGGGGTAGAGAGGAATGCTGACGTTATGTCAAAATATGAAATTTCTGAGAATGGGAGATCTCCAAAAGTACAGCAGTACTCAAGCATCTTTTCACCGGCTCTTAGGCAGGAAATGCAAGACCTTTTTTTGTGAATTAACACAGAGATATTACAAAAAAAAAAATCTACTTTTTAATAATTCCTAGGTTGTAGTAGATTTTGCTCTAAGGATAAGTTTGAGTGTTTTTCTGGCAGAAGGGGCTGTGCAGAGGAGCCTTCATCCTCCTCCTTGCTCTGGCACATGCCAGGGATTTGACAGCATCTGCCCGATAATTCTTAATACCACACTTCAACGAAGGAGTGTGGCAGCTGTAAAGCATTTAGGAGAGATAAACAGGAGTGATCAGAGACCTGGAGAACAGAAGATATGAGGAGAGACAGAAAGAATGAAGCTTTTTTCCATCTAGAGAAGAGGAAGTTTACAGGAGACAGCCACAGAAACATAAGGCTAAAGGGGAACTTTGGAGGTCATTCAATCCATTCCTCTTCCCTGGAATAATCTCAGCAATATCTAAATCACTGCTGATAGACATTGCTTTGACCTGTTCATAGAGATCTCCAGTAGTGCACAGTCTACAAGTTCCCAAGACAGCCTGATTTACTGCTTCATGAGTGACACTACTGAAGTGTTTTCTTATCAGCTCATTCTGAATCATTCTTTCTTCAGTTTAAGGCCTATCACCTTATCAGCCATTGTCAATTCCTAAACAAAATCAGACTTTCATTTCTGTTCACCATGTAAAAGGAAATAAGATTACATGATTTTTTCTTGACAAACCCACACTGCCTGTTATTCTCCTTCTTTTCCCAAATGTGTCCAAACAACTAAATTGCTTGATATTTGCTGGAGCTGAAAATATAGACAAGCTGGTCTGTAATTCCCATGTTCCTCTGTTTTCCCTTCTTCTGTATGAAGATAGGTTTGCCTTTTTCCAGTTTTCTGGTATCTTACTTAGCTTTTCCTGGCTTCTCAAAGGTAACCACAGGTATCTAAGATCTTTTCAGTCCACTTTCAAAATATTCTAGGATAAAGATCATCAGGTTCAGCCAATTATGAAACATGAAGCTTATCTAATTTTCTCAATTCTTTCATTATTCTGTGCTGAACTTCCATCCTTTTTCAATTCATTTTCCAATACTGTTAGCCTCCTGCTCTCAACTGATCTTTTAAATGAACACTGATACAAAAAAAAAAAAAAAAAAAAAAAAAAGAAAGGCTTTAAACACTTCACCCCCTTGGTATCAGCTGGCGATACCTTTCTCTTTTCATCTTATGATAAATGTATTTGTAGAACAATTTCTTGGTACTCACTCTTCATATATGTAAAAGAGCTCTGCAAAGAGAAAAGGAGCATGCTATTCCTCACAGCCACCAAGGGCAGGACAAGAAATAATGATCTTCAAGCAAAGGGTAGACATTAGGAAAACTATTTTACCTGTTAAAAGGGAAAAGACCAGGAATACATTATCTTGGGAGCTTGCTAAATTTCATATCATAGGCAGTCTTTAAGCAGAGGTTACACAATTAATTTTTAGCCTTTTCCAGTCTGTGAACTCCTGACATTGCACCTCACAGGGCTTCACATACAGCAGGTATAGCCCCATGTTAGTGGGATTTCTCATGTTCAGATTTGCCTGAGACACACCCCTACACACACCTCCTCCTAGAAATGCTCTACAGAAAAGCAAGAATCTGTGGGTTGCACTTGAGAAATACATGGATTAAATAAACTTTTTTCAGGAACTGGGTCAGAGATTCCTGCCCATCTGCTTTTCTACAATTCAGTGATCCCCAAAATCCCAGGTACTATAGCTGCATCATTTGTAACGTCTCAGAAGTGAAAAAAAATGTTGTTTGCAGTTTCACTGATTCCCTTCACTGAACAGAAGCTCTGAAATGGACTTTATTTTAAAAAAAAATTGATAATAATTGTTTTATCTGCCTTATAGACTAATTAATTGGTGACTATCAATGTCCAGCTTATTACATCCACTTCATAGTGCTGCAAGTCACCGAATGATGCTGTAGCAGAGCAGAGACAGATCTTCTGAACCAGCTTCTCATTCTCCAATCTCCACATAATTTTCTTTAAATCTCATCCTTTTGTATAACTGAACTGATGTTTGGATAATTTGCATATGTAAATCTGAAGTAAAGAGAAACCCTCATGGCTACTGCAGAGAGGCGCCTGTTAAATGTTGTAAATTGAAATGCTTTCCTCCCCAAGCTAAAATAAAAAGTGCCCTGGAGGGTAAATTTCTGAAGGGTTTGTGACTAACCTGATTAGTCACTCTAAATTGTGATAGATGGAAGGAAAAAGCAGTTGTCAAACAAGGAGGAAATTCCAATAGAAGAGTAAATTTAAGGATGACAGTGATGATAAATTCTTACAAGCCTTAGAAAAGATCAGTCTTTTGTGTAGCTCTCATAAGGACCATTGAGTGCTCACTGTATAATGGGCTGCTATTTGGGTAACTGTGGGAATGTGCTGGTGATTGGTTTTAAAAAGAAGAAGAACACCTCAAGTCCAGGTTAATCGGCATTTATTTTAAGGTACCTGTAACTAAAATTTTAAGAACTCCTCGGTCTTGCTGTTCCTTCAGGTGAGCTTGAGACTGCTAGGTCAGGGGGATGTGCTGCAAGAAAGGATAGTGTTCAGGGTTAAATAATTTCATATTAAAGACAGTATTGGGAAATGTCAGATTAATGTCAGTATTGGGAAAACTCAGTAAAGTTTCTGCTTCATTTTTGTCACTAATAATTTCTAAATATAAGTCAGATGTTTTCTAGTGGATGTTCTATTGGCAATGGGAACTGGATCTGTGGAGAACAGAGAAGATTGAACAGTGAACTCTTCTAGGTTGATTATTGCTTCATGCTTTCTTCCTTACTGAAATAGATAAAAAAATTTCATCTTAAAACCAATCTAAGAAGGCAGCCAGTTTTCTGTTCCACTCTGAACAAAATTTATCCTCTGGAACTAGTTTAACAGGACATGGAAGAAAGGACAATAAAATATATCTCCTCCTCTGTCCAGAAATGCAATTTTTTAGCTGGCTGAAAACTAAAAGGAAAACACCAATAAATTTTATTGACTTTTTTCTTGCATTTCAGATTTTCAAATATTGCTAAAACTTAACAATTCCAGCCATTTCTCAGATCAATATCACATAGTGAATATAAGGGTCTGATATTGCTAGTGTTGATAGCAATCAATTAGTTTGGGACATATACTGAAGAATTGCATGGAGAATTGATCTGTTCTGTTTTCCAATTAGTTTAGTTGCTTCAGCATTTAAATTCTTACCAGTGTATGCACATTAATAGCACCCAGGAGCTTCAGTCATGAGACAGAAGAGTGTTGTGCTAAGATTATACATTACAAAAAGGCAGCCCATGAGCCTGCCTGGCTGTCACTCAACTTGGCACCAACTCTTAATGGGTCTGGCTGATTCCTGCCCTTGAATTATGTGAAGTTTCAGCCAGAGAAAGTCTGAAGTTTTCTTGAGTCTTTCCCTCAACAGTTGAGCTCTATATGCCTAGTAATGTGGTAATTTCTAACCAGTGAGGTCAGAAGTAGTGACTTCTCCCATCCATGACAATGAGTTTTATTTTGAGCAAACCATGGTTTCTTTTTGGGAGATGTGAAGACTTCCAACTATAGAAGTGAAATTGTAGCTAGATCATAAAAATGAATGATGCTGTTCCAGGATTTGGAGTGTGTGTTTCCCAGTACCTGAACACATCAACCACCTGCTGTTCCCTCAATTGCTTTTTTCCCCCTGTTTTGGGACCCCCCACACCCCCCTTATATTATACTATACTATAAAACTACTACAGTGTTGTCAACACACAAAAGTTGTGGACACTTGTCATTATGGGCAAAATACTTCAAGCATCTCTTTGGAGATCAGGAACACCACTGCAGCTCAAACACAAGGGTTCTCTATTATCTTGCTGACTTAGTCTGAAGCAGGAAGCAGATCAAATCTCACAAGAAAAGCCTGTTTCTGTGAGATTTCAAGCAAAAAAAAAGCATTTTTAAAAGGTTTGTGTGCACTCAGTTCCACTTTCTGATATGCTCACCACAATTCCAACCATTGGCTGGATAAACTGACAACTCTAAAGGGTTCTTTCAGCTAAGCCTGGCTCTTGATTAGATGAGATAAGTGCTCTATTCCTGCTACTGCATGTACATTTTTGAACAGAGAATTAAAACAGCATGAGTTTCACTCCATCCAACATTTGGCACGATCCCTCCAGAGCAGTAGATTAAATCAGGATTTCCCAGACTTCCGGCTGGATGTATCCTTCTCTAATAAAAGCTTTTTAAAAATTTGTTTATTGCTTTTAGCTCATTTCCATGAAGAAAATGTTGCTTTTGCCTAACCATAAATCTTTCAGAACTGTAGTCTGAGGATCCTGTCTATACACTGATAGATGATAGAAGAGAATTTTCTCACGTTTTCTGTGGCAACATTAAACACAAACTATAAAACAGGATCCATGGATTTTCCTCTGTCATTCAAGGACTTTCTGTATGTCTCCTTTCCCAAGAATAGTTCCTGCTGAAGAAAAAAAATTAACAAGGAAACAAATGAAAGCCAATGGCATCTTGGTTTATGTGAGAACGGCCATATCGGATACAGGGGTGGCCATCCTGGGTAAAACCTTATTGCAGATGTTATCTGTAGAAATCTTTATAGACCTGCTACTCTACACTACAGGAGTTGTCAGTGAAGTTTCCACTCCCCTGATTCAAATACCTGTGCAGCAGCAACAGATCTGGATTTTGGCTGAATTTCTGTTGTTTACATTATTCCACAAATGACTTTGTCCATCTTTGTGAGCAGAGTGGTGGTGGTGG
Organism: Trochalopteron elliotii; assembly: GCA_024734555.1. Taxonomy (NCBI): domain Eukaryota; kingdom Metazoa; phylum Chordata; class Aves; order Passeriformes; family Leiothrichidae; genus Trochalopteron; species Trochalopteron elliotii. Next base: position 2,042,461 of record JANPWX010000042.1, read on the forward strand.
CTACACTTTGCAGCAAACACTCTGAGGTGTGACCTATCTAGTGATAATATAAATTATTTACTCATCTAGTTAGCTGTCCCATAACTCCAAGGGCATGACAAAGTTTATCATGTAGTCACGTAAAGTCATCTGGAATTTCATTGCTGATGAATGCAGTGCCAGGCACAGTGGGAGGCATCATTCCAGCTCCTTATGCACATGGCTGGTTTCTAAATTAACTGTGACCACTCTGGAAAATGACCAGGGCATCTCTGCACAAAGTTAAGTGGAAACTTCTGCTGCTTGTACAGCAGAGAGAAGAAAATACATTCTTTACAAATACATACCATGAAATCTTAACATGTAAACATATGACAAAATTGTCAACAGGACATTTCAGGTGTTTCAGGCCTGCTGGATTAGCAACCATGTTTTTTTAATCACGGAATACCCCTCTAAACTTTCGTGCATTTTTCTAAACCATTAAACATCCTCCTCCCATAAGAGTAGAGCATGGATTGAACATGATGGCAGATAAAATAGCAGCAATCACATCTTTGGTAAGTGCCCAAGAGTCAGATTCTTGTTTTTGTTGAAGGGCTTGGTTCCAACGTGTTTGTTAGCCATTCCCTGGAAGATAATTGGGCATGGAGAGGGAGGATTGCTGCATGTGCTGACCTCAGCAGTTCCTTCAGTCAGACCTAAGATTTCTGGATACATCTTTGACAAAAAATTCATCTTCCTTACTGAGTGTGCAGAAGAGATGGATACATCCTTGAACAGCACTTTGTTACAACATGTCGCAAGAGCAAATATTGCCTTTAGCAGTGCAAGCATTAGAAGTATGATACTTGATATGCTAAGTGATTTTTAATAGACCTTATTAAACATATTAGCTTCAGAGACCTCAAGCTATCTATCACTAGTGCAAGTAATTTTTTTTTTTTGTCTTTCTAGAGCCTAGCAAAGTGAACTAATTTTTTTCCCCGTAGGTTTTCCCTACACATTGAATTTTCAAAAATACTAGGCCTTCTGAGAGGATGTCCTCTCCACGACCCTTCTCTGCATGGCAGTGGGAACTCCCAAACACATCACCTGTAATTGTAACTGTAGCCATGAGGGGAGATGGAGCAATGGATGGAGTGTGCCAACTCAATTAGGGAAACTAAACCAAGGAAAGGACAAGAGCAGTTCTGAGAGGCTGGAGTTTGCCAGCAGCTGGAACAATTGAAAGCATGAGGAAAATGCAGTCTGCTTCTCATCTTGTGGATGAATGCCACCTCCTCCCTTCCCACTCATGCCTTGGTTTGAAGACTCCTTTAATGTTTATTAAGAGCACACCACACTACCAAGGCTGCAGCTCACCCCTATGGATCAGCTGATTCCCACTGACTGGGAATATGCCTGTCCTCTCCACTTCCAAAGCCGGCAGTGCTGCTGGAATCATGGTGAGGTGAGTGAAATTGTATTTACACTGAGTTTTACAGCTAAACTCAGCACTGAATTCCAGTGTGGACAAGTTCTGAGACAATAGAAGAGGGGGGGAGGTAGCCAAGAAATTCAGGAAACATTCTCCAGGGACAGATGCATTGGTGGTGTCTAGGGTAAATCAGCCCCTAAGGTATAGGATTTCTGGCTTTTCTAGCAATAAGCCAAAGCAAAGGGTTTAGAAACAGAAGTGGGAAATGTCTTTAAACCAACAAAGAGCCTGGATCCCAGTACAAAGTGTTGGGAAAGAGGGTTTACTTCTTGTCCCTGGAACTGACAAAATACCCTGAAACTATATAAAGAAATGAGAGTAAAAGATACAGTTTCCCTGCTACTGCTGACACACAATTAATATAAAATAAGGAGCCTGTTTGGTGTTGGCTTGCAGTGATCCATCCCCACCGACACAATGAGGGCTAATGAACTAAATCTGAAAGCATCAGCGTAGGATTTTGACAAATGCGTTGTTTGCCTATTGAGAGGGTAGAAAATGATTATAAATGACAAGCTGGGCTTGTTTTCAGGCATGGACACTCCAGGAGCAGTGGCATTATGGCCTCAGTTGGCTGTTCTCTGTGTAAATGATTTCACACTTCTGCTACTGAATCAATTGTGTGTTTCTCTATTTAAGAATTGCCAAAATAAAATATCTCCTGCTCCACAGTCAAGGCATGTTCTTGGCTCCCAGGGAGGAAGAAAGGTTTAAACATATCTGGATTTTTTATTTTAAAGTGAAGTGTTGGTCACAATGTAGTACACTCTCATTGCTCAAGATTCATGGGGACATTGGAATTTTAAACAATTATTAACAAACATGGTGGAAACACAAAATATTGTATCATAAAGTTGAATAAAAAGTCATATTTCATGCCTTGTTTTTTTCTGGAAGGAAAAAAGAAGATATATATTTAAATATTTTAGCTATGAAAAGTCCATTCACCAAACTAAGGTGAAGGTTCTGGTAAAAACTACAGATCATGTAATAGTCAAATGTAATTCAAATTCTCAAATCTCTTATTCCAGCATTTCTTTCAAAGAAGATAATGACCTACATAGACATGTCAACCTAACTTTGCTTCTTGTTTCTCTAGTCTGCCAGTTCTTGGGCAGAAACTCTGTAACAGTTAAAATTCCCCAATGAGGTAGAAAATGTTATAGAAAGAGCAGGAATGAGAAGAGTTTTGGATGATTTACTGCTCCCCATTGCTCAGTTCTGCACACATCTGTGCCATTATAAACATAATGAATAATAAATCCAAGCTCATTTTTAGGGCTGCATCCACTGCAAGTATAAATACACAAAGGCAAAAGATTTCTCCTTGGAAAGTCAGCGAGAGGGAGTTTTATGTAATTCTTATGAGACTTAATGAAACCCTGAAGATGAAACAATTTCCATTTTGCCTTCATGGGAGCAGACTTAAGTGAAACGGTACCTTTCATTCCTCTTTACAGAAGGAGGTTCAGAGCACCAGCAGGTGGGCAGGTTTAAATCAGCAAAGTGCAAACCTTGCAAAGACTGGTGTCTGGGCTCAGTGCAGGGAGCCACATGAAGTTTGGATGTTCTGAACTGCCTATCATGAAGCAAAGAGGTGTCTTACATGCTTGTCCAACCTCCACACTCCCAGGGGCCAGATTCCAGTCTGGGGACTCCTCTGGGTTGTGCTGGCTCAGAAAAGCCAACCTACAGATAACCCCAAGTATGGTGTTGTTGCATGTGTGCTCTCAAAGCACTCTGCTCAATAAAGTTATTTGCATTATTCCTCATGCAAGGAAGCAGAGCAAAGACCCAAGAAGTAGAGATCCACTTTTCCTGCAGCCCAGTCCTGATTTCTGTTCAATTCTTCTGCCCACGAATTTCCCATCACTGGCAACTCTTGCCATCTGCTTATCAAGAAGACTTGTCACTGCAGCTACTCTTCCCTAATTTCTCACCAGGGAATGCATTGCCAAAACTTCTGTACCTGTTTGCTCAGGGTTAGGTTAAACAGAAGCAGGCGGGGGGGGAGGGTCTTTGGAAGTTCCACATGATGTTGAAGGGGTCCAATGCTAGCTCCCAAATGCTCATGCACACTTGGAGAAATGTCTCTAAAAATATCTTCCTAACTAGTTGTGCAGTCTGCATGCCACAGGAGAACCAGGCCTGGAGAAAAGGTGTGCTGATCCTTCCTCTAGCAGTCCCTCTAAATCAGGATGCTGTGTTGCATAAGGAGCATCCTTCTTCACACTTGTGACTTGACACTCTGTGTTTCTGGCAGGCCCAGGTTTTTCCCTGAACCAGCACACAGTAACACCCTATATGCAAAATACTGGATTTGCTCAGCTTTAGGCAGTGCAAATCCAAACAAAGTTACTAATATCTCATTTGTGGAAGAACTAGGAGAATAACCTACTAAAACAGTTTTTCAGGACATTTGCACATTCCAGGAATCCAGCGAGGTTGAAATGAGTTTTCCTCCTCCCTGCAGTGCGTTCTCAGAGCACTGGTGTCACCCAGAAGAGCAGAGGTGGAAACCTCTTGGCTTGACCCTCAGGCATAATCCTACAGTCCCCAGGCCAAACTCTATCCTGACAAAGATAAAATGGAGGAAAGAATTTTTTCCTACAAACTCCAGGCTGTTTCCTACCGTTGTCTATTGTCTCAGGTTCTGACACAGATTCCATTTTCTTACCCCCCTCTTTCAGCCATGCAAATCAGGCAAAGCAGAGCACACAATGGAACTTCAGCATCTTTTCAGATCGCTGGTTCTGAGCCCCCTTGAGAAATCCATAAAGGCCCTCCCTGGAGTATTTAGCAGATAATGCTCCCTCTTTCCGCCTGCGGTGTTTTGAAAAATGTAGCCCATAAAATGTGTCTGACATTGTACAGCCAGCCCAGCTTCCCTGCAAATGCCGTGGCCTCCTCGGGATGAACACGGTTCCCATTGTTAGCCCTGACTTGCTGAATGCAGCCAGGCCAGGGGAGATTTCTATGCCTTGCACAGCAACAGCACATGACTTGGAAGGGAACTTCTCAAGGAAAGTATATTTGATCAGTCATAAAAAACCTTTCCGGAGATGCATGCTGAACTCTGTGTGTGTGTATTATAGCTGGCACTGTTAACAACACCTATTGCTTAAGCTTGCATGAGATTTTCCCACACAAGACCTGGTTTGGCTGCTTATAACCTACTTGGTCAGGCTTTAACAGTTTGGACTGAGTTTTTTTCCATCCAGAATAGTTGCTTCAGGAAGAACATATATTGGAAAATTCTGCCAAGACAGATTGGTCTTTTTTCAGAGTGAGTTTACAGGAAAATACATTATTTTTGCCCCTGTTAAATCTTACAAAGATTTTATTGAAGAAATCTTTTTTTACCTCATTGCTTTGGTATTTGTAGGGAAGGTCTCCATTCTAGAGATATTATTGTTAACCCTCTCTTCCTCCCTTCTATACTTGGGTCAAACTGGGAGCTTACTAAAAAAGACCAATCTCTTCAGACATGCTAGAGATAGGCAAAGGGTATCTCAGAGGTTGGATAGCATTTTAACAATAAATATGTCAGCAGAGGTATTCCTGCACATTAAAACGGAGTTGGGAAGCACAAAGTTCATCTTTCTGCTGCCCAGGCAAGGACAGTGTCCAAAGACGAGCTGGAGAGGTGTTTTGGGAAGAAACTACAGCTTTCACTCAAGGAAATCCTCCTCTGAGATGGAGTATATCTACCTCCAGACACAGCACCTCCCCTTGCCCATCCCCAATTCTCAAACGGAACACGCAGGAGCATTAAGACCAGCTCAGGAGGGTCAGGGATAGCTTTCCTTTCCCCTCCCATTCATTACTTTGCCTCCCCCGTATCTCAAGTCCATAACCTTTATCAGCAATGGAACGAATCGCATGAGAAAGTGCAGGGGGTGGCAGGAACATCTGGGCCACATACTGCACATGCCACTGCAAGTTAACCTCTCACACGCTGTTGGATGCTGTGTGGAAGCGTGTCAGGGACACAGCTGTGCCTCACACGCACAGCCCCAGCGGGCAGGACCCACCTCAGGGTGGAAAGAACAAGAGGAAAGAGAGAGAAAATGAAGAACATGGGAGATGGGAGATGGGAGGAAGGCAAGGCAAGACATGACAGATCTTTTTGACTAAGGGACGGTGCGTCACAGCCAAGAAATGCAACACATCCTTGGAGAAACACCCCTTGCACACCCTGCATGTAGTGCACCAGCAATGCTCTGCATGAGCCAGGTTTGGTTTAAATGGAGACAAAAGGGGCAAAATGCAGTGGAAAATGGGAAGGAGGGAAGGGAAGGTGCAAAGGGAAAGAGACTCTCAGAGCACTGAGTTTTTGCAGGCTCTCCTCTACCCAGATAATCAGCAGAGCTCAAGCTGACAGCAGGGGATTTAAACACTTATAGGGGGAGCTCAGCTGGGTGTCTCAAGGGAAAAAGGGTTGGGAAATGCAGTTCTGTAGAAAAGACAGAGAGAGAGAAAAGAGCTGTTAAGAAGTGAGAGAGACATCTGCAGCATAGCTGTTCATTTTGGTTACTCTCTGCTCTGAGCTGGCAAGGGGAATGCATGAGAAAACACCTTCAGCATCCTGATTCTTTTGAGAAGAGACAAAGGAAAAGGCCCAGGCAGAAAGCCAAGTCAAACAGGAATCAGCAGCCTAAGTCCTGGGCTGGTCTTAGGTGCCAGAGAGGCCACCTTGCAGGAAAGGACCTCCCAAGTTCTGCAAACTGATTAAAGATGCTTCCCACAGGCCAATGTCTCTGATTTAGTCTTCCATACTCATGTGGGCCAACACACAAGGCTAGGAAGGATACAGAGAGCTAAAATCCTTACAGTGCCTTAAGAAGAACTCTAAAACAAGCCACTTGTGAAATCAGTTCATTACTAGGATGAAAAATGGTCCCACTTCCAGCCACCATCTGATGAGAGGCCCTTCAGTGGCATTGCTCCATAATACAAGTAATGTAAATTTGGACAGTTAAATGGTTGTTTACTTAGAGATGGGATTAATGTCCTAATTGGTTAATAGGCACACAGACATGTTCTAAGCAAACAGACATATCTACAAGGAAGAGGAAATACTTGCAGAACCTCTGAAGGCTGTTTACCTCCTGAAACTGCACCCTGGGTAAAAGGAAATTCACTGCTCTCTTGGTAACAGTGGCAATGGGGGATTTTCATCCTGTTCCTGCCCTGCCCACTACCAGTCATGTTCTGTTGAGTATTCTCTGATGTCTTCTGGAATAATTTCCTTTGCAAAAATCAGTGGGGTTGAAGAACAGGTTAAAAATGGAGACACCAATCATAGGATATTTTTTCAAACAACACTTTCTATTTCAAAAACACTTAGGGTTTTAGGGACCCCAGGTCTTTTAAAACTATGTATCAATTAGAATACATGAAAAGATTTTTAGGTATTTTATTACCTCTTTAAGCATGTCTTAAAAAGTATATGCCCTTAGAAAAATAAAGGTTTATATTTGGCATTTAGGATCCACTATGGAAGTGGATCCAGATACAGGATTTTTCTCACATTTCTCTGCTGCAACAATAATATACGACTCACATATGCTCTAAAGACAAACTTTAGAAGCAGAAGCACAACACAAAGAGAGCACCAGAAGAATTTACACACACACATGCACAGTTAATTTTCTGCTTGCAAAGCAAATGAATGCCTTATTACTTGTCCTTTCTCTAGGTCAAATTACTCCACGATGCTCATTAAAACTGACTTTTTCTACCTAGGGTGTTTCAAGGAAGCACAACGAAAGGGCATAGTGACCACGGTCTGTTAGAGGATTACAGAAGCATTTGGAAACAACAGCTGAGATTTGCAGCAGGGTTGCTGTGCACACACAGGCCAGGGCATCCCAAACTCTTTCCAGTCCTGCCATGGGGGCAGGACTGGAGCCTGCAGTAGGTGAGAGGTTCCTCTCTGCCCCCACAGCCTGATTTCTCTGAAGGGTGTGTGGCTCACCCTCAGGGCTTGTGGAACACCCTGTAAATGTGACCTACAGTGCTGTTCTTTAAAGACACGTTTATAAAGCACAAATTGGCCTAAATGCTTTTGCAAACAAGACTTCCACCTGCCCAAAGTACCATGGATCAGGCCTCACTCTTGCCCCAACACCAGCTGTGACCTGGCCCAGCCTTTGCTGGCTACCTGTTGGGCTCAGTCACTCACTACCCCTGCAAATGTGTTTTGCCTGTCAGTGGGGTCAGGCAGTTTTCATGCCACAAGAAGGGAAGTAATCCATTTAACAAAAGCAACACGTTTTTATAGCTTCTGGAAACACTTCTGTTGCAAAAACAATAAGGTGAAGGAGCAGGAGGGGGCAGTCCTAAGACATTTTTCAAACAATGGGCCTTTTCTTTTAATAGGCGTTTATAGAACCCAAATCTTTCAACACTGTGTATCCCAAAATATATTAAAATGCACTGCATTGCAACTAGTTAGGATTTATATTTTCTACTTGTTAAGTTATTTACACTGGTAAATAACTGTATTGATACAATGTGAGAGCATCTGGTGCAGACTCCATAACCCATCCCCAAAAGGCCATGGCACTTCTCTTCTCTGCTCAGTTCCTTTTCAAGGACTAGGTTAGGCTAGGGTAATATCATCCAGATTACCTTTTTGGTTTAGGAATTATTTTATATTATAACTACTGAGGCAATATCTCCCATGGCCCCTGGTGTCCATGTAAGGCTTCTCCTGACTATACCCCAAATGGGCATGACAGCATCCATACATGGAGTGAGTAAGAGACAAAGCGTATTATGCCAAATAGTTTAAACCAGATTTAAAACATATTGCCCAATCCTACAATAAGGGATTACCACTATTCCTCCTACCGCTGACTATAAAAACCTTCACTCTAAAACTGATGTGTCTAGGGTAGGAGATTTGGAACAACACACTCTTATTTTGGGATGTAAGAGCACACACACAAGGAATTAATTAATCAGTAGTTAATCTGGAATGACATCATGCGTGGATAACTCCCATTTCCAAGACTCTGACAAATGTGGGGGAGAGGGGAGAAGAGACTGTGAAGTATCTTTAATTCCTTTTCCTCCTACTACCTATATCCTGCAGCAGCTCTATCCCATCCTTCATGCAAGTGAAAGGCAGCTTTAACAACAGCTGTTTCCTCCAGTGCCTGATGTGGTCTGCAAAAAGGACATTGCCTGGCAATGTGGGGACAAAGAGGAGGAAAGTTAACGTGGGAGTCTTGCAGGAAAAAGCCTGCAGGGAGTGGGGAGGTTGAAGGGCAGCCTTTGCAAGAAGTTTGTTCAGGGGCTGCTTTCCATGCTGCAGTGCTCCAGGGAGGGCTCCAGACTAACCAAGAGCTGCCTCTGCCTCTGACAGGTGGGTGGTGGCTGGAGACACATCTCCTGAAATGGCCACTGAAGCCCGGAGCAATCCAGCTGTTAAAGGGAAAGGTTTTTTCCAGCGTCTGAAGCGTGCTGGGTTCCTCTGCTCCTGGGCAGTGGTGCTTGGGTGGCTGGTTTTATTCCTCCCCTTCCCTGTGTGCTTTGGAAGAGCCTCAGGAAGAAACAAAATTGCTGGTGTGGAGGCAGCCGGCTCTATCTCTGTTTACAAGTCGAGGGGGACTTTTGTGCACAGCTACCTACCTCCCTGAAAGGGAAGGCTGCTCATACAATGGGGACCTAACAGACTGCATCTGTTTTGTCTTAGTCTAAAGCATTCCTTTCTGGTGCTAACTGGGAACAATTTAGCTGGAATTTCCAATTGAAATGAGCTTTTTAAACTTCTATATTGACAATTTAAGTTCTTCTCAGGCAGGGGATCTGCCGTGTGTTTTACAAATAGGCCAAACCAAATCTTGGTATTTTTACAGGTTTTTAGGGAGACCAAATCTATTTTTCTAAAGTACTGTTCTTTTACTCAAACATGAATTTCAATGCACTGTTGCAGAGGGTACAGCCTATGCTGCAGGAATTTGGGTTTCAATCAACTTGAAGAGATTGAGGATGTAGGTGAAGGAATAGTCCTGGAAAATACTTTGTGAGGCAATTGTTTAGATGCATTCACAGTTATATGCAATACAGCCTACACAAAGAGCAGAACTTCTACTTGCATTTATGTAAGAACCACCAGACTAAAGGCTCAGCACTGTGTCTTACAGGGAGTATCATGCCCTGGGAAAGCATTTGAGAAACAGGGCAGGGTTTCTTCCATCATTTCTCCTATTCTTCCTCTGTAGTCTTTTCCACACTGACTGTGGAATGTCTATGCACTGGATCCTTCTCCTAAAATGTCTTAATCTCATCCCCTTTTCCAGCCCATCTCACCTCACCACACCCTGCTGGTGTACCCTACAGCATGGCCCACCACCCAAGGACCTTCCCATCCCAAATCCCAGGGACCCTCAGGGCTGCATTGCAGGAAACTAACTGGGATGGAACAGAGGGAAAACTCCTCTCAATATTGCTTATTTCTGTCGCCTCAGGAGAGACAAAAACACTGCACAACACCACATCTTCCTAAAGCATCTCTGCAGAATCAGTGATATATTGGCCTTGGAGATGAATTGAGACAAAATACATGTTAAAAGTGATAGCCAATTACTGAACTTTGCTTATGGATCTAAGTTCAATAAACTTCTTTAAAATTAGGCAAGCCGGTAAGCCTTGGCACATGGGTGGCTAAGAATATGAGCTATTTTGTTTGTGACAAAAAAGGAATAGACACAGGAAAAGGAAGCCATGCTGGTAGCTAGTGCACAGCCAAGCTAGAATTTAACCCAGATCTCCCAAACTTCATTTCAGACTTAATGTGATCTATGATGTTTTAGTATGGGTAAAAAAGGGATATAGCACCCTTGTGAGAATAAATATGTCAAAGAAATGGAGGTGCTTAGGGACAGGTGACTTAGAAAAATAATACTAGCATAGACAAAAAGATAAAAGCTCCTGCACAGTAGAGGAACAAAAGAAAAAAAATGACTACAGAGACAGGAGGAGTAAAGAGGAAGGGGAAGGGACGTCTTCCATAAACTGATTCATAAAATTTTGGGGGTCCCTCATGACACCAAGCCTGCAGTTACAAATCTAGTCTTCCTCCTGGATCAGGATCTGATGACACTCTAAAAAGTCCATGTTTGTTTATTAAGGATCCCTTTGCCCAGGACTTATTGCTGTTCCTGATTGCTATTCAGTAGTGCTATTCCTGAAAAAGAGAGAAACCAAATGTCTTGTACTGCTTCCTTCTCCCTGCTCTGCAGCATTATCTGTTCATGTAAATATCTTTATTGGTGACCTGGATGAGGGGATTGAGTGTCCCCTCAGCAAGTTTGAAGATGACACTCGGGTGGGAGTGTTGATCTGTTGGAGAGCAGGAAAGCTCTACAGAGGGATCTGGATTGATGGGATGAGGACATTTGTATGAGGTTCAACATGACCAAGTGCTGGGTCCCACGCTTGGGACACCACAACGAAGTGCTCCAGGCTGGGGGCAGAGTGGGTGGAAAGTGGCTCACCAGGAAAGGACCTGGGTCAACAGTGGTTGAACAAGAGCCAGGTGAGCAAGAAGGTCAATGGGACCTGGCCTGTATCAGCAACAGTGTGGTCAGCAGGAGCAGGGCAGTGACTGTGCCCCCATACTCGGCCCTGAACAGGCCACACCTGAAATCCTGTGTAGTTTTGGACCCCTCACTACAGGAAAGATGTTGAGGTGATGGAGCACGTCCAGAGAAGGGCAGTGGAGCTGGGGAAGAGTCTGAAGCACAGTGTGTGCTTAGGTTTACGGAAACTTGAGGTGTTTAGCCTGGAGAAAAGGAGGCTGAGGGGGGTGATGCTTATTGCTCTCTACAACTACCTGAAAGGAGCAGGCAGCTAGGTGGGGGTTTAGATTGGATTTTAGGAACCATTTCCTCACTGAAAAGGTTGTCAGACCTTGGAATGGGCTGCCCAGGAAAGTTCTGGGGTCACCACCCTGGTAGTGTTCAAAAGGCATGTAGATGTGGCGCTCAGGGACATGGTTTAATTGTGCTGGGTTAATGGTTGGACTCGATTGTATTAAAGATCCTTTGCCACTTAAATGATTCTGTGAACCTTACATTTCTTTCCTCTCTATTTTCAGGCTGACTTTGCTACACAGGGAACATGGCAGCTGCTCTGCCACTGCCCTCTCTGCCTTCAGTGCAGATTGTTTGCAGTTGGGATCTCTGCTTAAAACCAGTGGGCCCAAAGGGTCATGTTCCCCTCAAGTCTTGCACTGGGACCTCACTCCAATGAATTCTGCAGCTGTGCCAGAGAGTCCCAGGCTCCTGTCTAATTCACTACCCACATGTGCAGGGAGAAAAAAAGAACTACTTCCCCTCGCCAAAAAAATTAAATAAGTCATAGGCATCAATCACTCCCTAACATGCACATTTTTATTCTCAAACAGCTTCATTTAGAGTGTTTTAATATAGAACAGCCTGACAGAAACAATGCCTCCTAAATAGCTGTATGGGACTCTTTAGTCAATAGTACATACAGTAAATATTTATTATAACGTAACACAGGTTCTGTTTGTTTCTGCTTGTTTTTGCTTTTTATACTTTGCATTTGATGTGAGTGGGAGACACACCAAATATTGTAAATATTTATAAAGTATTCAGATTTGATATTATTTGCTCAGGTACAAATGGCTCCAGTTGCTAGACTGTCACAAATGAGAAAACCACAAATACAGAGCAACACTGAATGAAAACACAGTGGAAACATGACACAACCACATCTACGGACTGCAGTAAACATTCCTCACAAGAAGGAACTAAATAAAGGTGCAAATATCTTTTTAAAGAGATGTTTTGGCAGGTATTTTAGAGACATCAACTTAGTGACGGGTTTTGTTCCCCACCTTCTAAGTGTCACTAAAATATCTTAAGTCTAAACTTACACGCAATTAGCTTTTGGCTATTTTGTTTCTAAAGAAAACCTCACCCTGGAGAGTGTAGATAGATGGATAAGGAGGGGAGTTCTTTTTGTAAGACATTCAGTCTTGCTTTACAAAATAAACACCACTTTAGATAAGTTGCCTGAGAAGCCTTGAATTATTTTTTTTTTTTTTTTGTATAAGACACATGATCTAGAGGGTCATCATTCCCAATTCAGTTGTGGGGACACCACTAGACATGTCCTATTAGTCAACATGTTATGGTTACTTCAGTGACTCAGTCCATCTCTAAATTTTTTACCTCTAAATGCCTCTAAATGTTTTACCATTTCAGCTGAAACCTCTTTGTGTTGGGGATGAACCAGAGGACCTGGCACTAAACTCTCTTGCGCAACGGCAGTTTGGCCATGCCAGGAGAGATCCCTCTCCAGTGTCCTTGGAGCCAGCCCAGCATTGTTGCTTCCTGGCCTTCCCCAGCTTCCCAACACTGTGCTCCAAGCACACTGACCCCAGCAAAGATGAGGCCCATGTTGGTCATCATGTGACAGGACACAGCAGGTTCCCACAGGCGTTTTGCTGCCCTGATCTGACTGGGGGGATTCCCACTGTTGTGGTCTTGGTTTCCCAATCCATCACAATTAATTTTGTCTACAGTTTTCATCAACCATGATTTCAAAGGATTTTTCTAAGGCTGGTTGGTTTGAGTCATAACCAAAGATCTGAACTGCAGACAAAATTTCTGGCTGGTTTGGGTTTTATCCTGATCTATTTCCCCAGTGCTAGTTTGTCTTGTATACTTACACAATCAATAATTTTCCTCACTGATCATACTTGGTATATTATTTATTTCCGTTGAATAACCCCTCTGGATAAAGCATGATGAGGTAAATACCAGAGACAAACACAGAAAACATCTGGAATATGTTTTTCTCTCCAGCCGATTCATCATTTCAAAATGTACTGTAGGCTGAACTGGTAGCTCAACAAGACTAGGTATTGATAATATATTTCTGCCATTTTTGTTATTATTCTTTATTATAATAAAGTTCTGGTTTTCCCCTCACTGGAATATCTTCTCTTGTTTTACAGTTTTTCCCATGGTGTAGTAACAGAAATGTATTATTGGCATGGCCTGTAGTTCAAGGTCTTTGACATTTCTTTTTTCAAGTGTATCCCTTACAAGGGCCAAAAAAGAAGTTAATAAAAGCATTAAAACCACCTGTGAATGGTCATTTAAATGCCACATTTAAATTAATGACAAGTAATCTACACCTTCAAAAAATCCTGACTGACGTGTAGGTTTGCTTTCTCCCCTTCCAAACTATGGGCTAAGTACTAAAAATAAAGTGAAATAACACTCAGGTGCTAAATAGATTATGACTCACAGCTGGAGGCAAAGAAATTGCAACTTTATCCCAATTACAGTAATTTAATTGGGTGTTAAAAAAATCCTGGGTTCCCAACAGTAGTAGCCAAGGCAAGGTTATAGACATCTAACAGGTAAAGGAGCTATCTCTAATTTTTTTAGTTTGTTTTGTTTTAAAAGGTTCTTCTGCTGCTGGTAGAAAGGCCTGTCCAGATAGAAATATCTTCCTGTGAAATTAGTACATGACAATAATGTTTGTGTAAGCAGCAGAGCAATACCTTCATGTGGGAGGTGAACTTGCAGCTGTCTGGCAGTGCTACTGCTGTGGGCAGAGGCTCTGTGCTAGAGCAGAAGGAGTCAGGATACCCCCAGTTTATGCTCTCCATCCCCCAAGTCTGTGATGCTGAAACCAAACCCTGGTATGAAGAACAAGGGCTTTGTGCCAGGCTTTGCCCCCTTTGGGCACAGGGACGTTGATGCTTTCTTTCCCTGCTCAGAAAATGAGGATGATGATACTGAGCAGGGTCCCAGCACCCAAAGCAGGCATGTACTCATCCCCAGCCCATCCCATAGAGTCTACAGCAGGTGATGAGCCTTGTCAGAGTCCCAAGGGGGCTGTGAGGACCTTTAAACCCACCCAGCATGGAGGCTCTCTGTGGTGGTGTGGGCAGAACCAGCAGCACGTAACCCCGCTGGCCTGGGAAGTCAGGGAGCAGAGAGCTGAAGGCAGGATGAGATCTCCTGCTGGGTGGAAAAAAAGGGAATTACTTCCTCCCTGGGAATATTCTCCTGAGGCTTTTTCCTTCCCCTTTGGTAAAGATAAAAGAAACACGGTCCACCTCCTGTGCTGAAGAGCTCCCATTCCTCCTCAACCTTCCTCTCCTTCTCCTTCTGCTCAGCCTCCCAAAAGCAAAGAGCCACTGGCAAGAGGATTCAATAAGTATTAAAGTAAGTAAGTAAATAGCAGAGGCTGTGGGGAGGGGGACTGTGCTTTTGCTGAGCACCTGGAGTGAGGCTCTCAGAGGGATCAGGCAGGAGCCACGACAGCAGCCCACAAGGAGCCACCTCCTGGACCAGCACCCCTCTTTGCTGAGCACCTCCCCATCACAAGACATCACCTGGGGAGCCCTCACAAGCATCACCTGCCTTGGACTTGAAGGGGAGTGTGTTTAAGGAATTTCCTCTCAAAATATAATAAGCAAAGGTTGCTCTGACCACACACATAATGAGTTTGGCACCAGGGGAGTGTGTTTCTCTTTGCCTTTGGTTTCTGCAGATCGAGGCTCCTCATCCCCCACTAGAAGATGGCTGTGCCTGTCCCTCATAGCCACTGTGTCCTTTTTAAATAGTCTCCTCTCTGTGATCTGCACATCCAAGGGGAGCCTTCTCTCACCAGTCGAAGTTGCTGCCTTGCGTTGTGGCAATTTCCATTGTATCAGATTCTTCTTCAGTTTGGGGTTGGGCTGCAGTGGAAGGGAATAGCCGGAAACACATCAATTCTTTCAGAATGTAAAAAGCAGCAATCAAACTTTCTGTATCGCTTTCTAAGGAGAATAAATATCTTCAGGGTCAAACGTTTTTAAAACGTGAAAATGAAAATTACTTTACAATAATAATAAATCAATTTTTTTTAAAAAGCAACAAAAAAAAAAAACCACCAAAAAACCAAAAAAACCCCAACACCCAAACCATCATACAGCTAATGCAGAGATTCTGCTAACAAATTATATATGAAGGAGCTGTCAGTACAGAAGCAGAGTTATGGAAATGAAAGCTCATGAAGAGCTCAGGATCCATCGGTGCCCGACCCGCCGGGAGCGGCGGGGCCGGGCGGCGGCGGCCGGGCCGGGGGACGGAAGGTGGCAGTGCAGCATAACGAGAGCCGAGTGTGTCTGTCTGCATAAAGCACCGCACTTATCATTTGTTTATCATTCCCGAGGTACAGGGCTAACAAGTTTAACCATAAAAAACCTCCATCTCTTTAGGTTTGGGGCTTTTTTTTTTTTTTTTTTGTCTTTTTGTTGGTTTTTTTTGGTTGTGTGGTTTTTTGTGGCTTTTTTGTTTGTTTGTTTGTTTTAATGCGCAGATCAAGCTAAAATTAAGGGGGAAGCAGGCGAATCATTTAAGAAAACAAGAGTGAAAAATACAAATAGAGATGTGGTCTGGTTTATGCACGCACAGAAAACCTAAACGAACATGAGACCTTTTGTCGAGGCGAGCAGAAAATCTAAGAATTACAGCTTATTGTCACAGTCACTCACAGATCTCTATGCACATGGTATTTTTTCTGAACAACTATCAGAAAAAAATGTTTTAAAAATAGGAGTAAAGATTTCCCATAGGCTACATTCATATTGATGTATTCCTTTCAGATTTGTCTTTATTTTCAAAACTTATTCTACATTTCCCCCCCAAATACTTTGTTACAGCATCCTTATCTTTTCTTTCATAAATAAGGGACAGTAGACATTCAGTGTAATGAAGAAAAACACTCTTGACTCTTTTTACTTCCCACTGAGAGCCAACTGAATACACGACCCACTAGAAAAGAATGATTTTTCATTAGTTTTCAACTTCCTAAAACAGAAATTACTCAGTGTTCAAAAGAATCCTTACCCTTCAACAAGAAAACAGAACAAATAAAGTCCAGCTCTTGCTTTGTGTTTGGTTTACAGCATTCAATATTCATAAAAACAGCTTAAAAAAAATCCAAGGGACATTAACTTTCTAAACTTAAAAACGTGTATCTATTTTATAATTATTTTTCCACATTTTCCATTGTTTGATGTATTAGATATCATGAGGATAATAATTTAGGGCCTGATCCCATTAGTCTTTCCTCAGAGAAATACTATTCTTCAACTTTTTTTTTGTTTTCTGGATCTGAGGTATTTACCAGGGGAATATTTCAGGGGCAGGGTAGTTGGGGTCAGAGCCAGCATCCCTTGAGCACTGAGCCCACTGAACTGGGGGGGGTGGTCCCTGAGTCCAGCTGTTTTACAAAGTGGGTTCTACCCTCCCTGCCCACACAAGGCTCTGTCAGAGATGCTGTGGTTTCCTTTGCAGCATCTGTGGCCTGAGAAAAGGGGACAGACTCTGACTTGGGACCACTGCTGCCACTGGGGCCAATGCTGGAGTGAACATTCCCAGCTTCTCTGACCTGCCTCAGGAGACTGAGTCACCCAGGAGCTGGATCCCAGTTTCTAAAAAATACACAGCACAGCTTAGCATTAAAGATACCCTCCAGAACATTTAAAAATAAAAAGGGAAAGTATTAAACATAGCTTTTTAAGGGAAATTATAAGCTTACGTAAAAACGCTTCACACAGTGGGGAGAAAAAAAAAGAGAAAGGTCTTAAGTGTGGATGTTTCTCCAAAGCTTAAAATAAGTTGATTCTGCTTTAGAAATTGCACTCTTTTGGCTGAGGATATTATTTGTTTTAGGCTTTTTTATACAGTTTTGTGGAAATATACAGGCTGCAGAAGGGAGGAGAAAACATCAAGAAATGTGTGTGCGGTGGAGGGGGGGAAGGGAAGACTGACAATAAAATAGATCTCCTGCTAAATGCATATTCTTCTATTTATGTATTTGATAATGAGACAGAAATGCCCTTGGCACTCCGTAAACAACAGCTCCATAACCAGGAGGGAAGGGTAGAATAATGCATAGCTACGTTTCAGATCATAAACTATTTCAAGAGCTATTAACGTGCCAGCCTGTTAGATTATTGGGAATTTTCATTTTATTTTAAGCTAATGTTTACCATTCTTAAGCAATTTTGCTGTCTTACCTAATTGCTGTTTTTGCAGATTTACAGAAGATCATTACTTGTGAAGCTCCTCTCCTACAAGAAGTTCCTGAGAATGGATAGTTGATTTAACTCTAACACCCATAAGAAAATTTTTAGCTTTATATCAATTCAGCAAAATGTTTATATAAATTTTTTTATAATATAAGGCTAAATTTAGGGGTTATTCACCATGACAAGTTGTAGTGCAATTCAGAGCTCCATAACTTTCAGAAAAGGAAATAGAGGAAATTCACATTCATAATAAAAATAGATTTTTTTCCTTTGCTTTTAAAGATACTTTTTGAATTTTCAAACAAGATTCCCTCATGATAATAAAATATGTTTGTGTGTAATATTTGCTGTGTCAGATGGTATAAGTATAGTATGATTTAAAATTAAACAATATAATTACCATTTGGCAACCGATATTTAAAGCTGTAGCAACTATTTCTTCAGACATTATTTAGGCTGCATTTAAAAACACGAATGAAAGCTATGTTTTTCCTGTGTATTAATTTCAAAACTTGGATCTGGAGTGCTTCTTTCTTTCCTTTTTCTTTTTTTTTTTTTTCTTCAAAAACGCCAAACTATTTCTGTTTAAGAAAATTTGGTTTGTGATATTTTGAATAACAAGCTTTTCTACAGCTATTCAAGAATCCTGCTGCATTGAGATGGTGAGTGGAGAGCTGCAGGAGAAGGTGGAATATCTTCAACTGGATTTTATTATTGAGTTTGTTCCTATGTTCTGATCACTGGATGTGGAGATGGGAGCTGGGGACGACTGGTAACCATTTGGAATGAACATTTCTTCAGTCACCCGATTCAGGGTGTTTAACAGTTTCTAAAATTAACACCAACAACGATAAAAAAGCCTCATTTGTATTACAAGATGCATATAGGCATCTGGTTTCTTTGAAAGTGGCTCATTACCAAAATTTACCACAGCTTTATCTTGGTCCTCTGTTTATTCCAATAATTAACCAAGTCATCATTATCTGTTAGTTACAATGAATTTTTCCAGGATTATGGATATGTTGAATTTTACATATTTATTTTTAGAAGTCCATCATATCTATTGGAGAGAGAAAAGCAGGATACGGAATTTCTCCTTGTAGCTACAATTCTTTTCTGAAGCTCAGGCTGCAGAAAACAAAGGCATTATATTTCCACAAATCCACTACAGCCAAACCAGGAATCAAAAAGGCATTTTACTTCAAAACATCTGCATGAATTTTGAAAGTGATTTTCAACTGGATGTGTAGAAATGCACATTCCTCTATTTTCTTGGTAAGTATAATGTTTAATTAACTCATCGGGGTTTTTTTCTCTCTTTAATAAAATATAATTTTTCTCATTCATTTCCCAGCAGTTTAATTTTTGTCAAAATAAAAGAATACAAATCCTCCGCTGCGGTGAGAGGCAGAACTTTTCCTCCCCGTGTTTCTGGAGCCGTTTCAATCTATAAAGTGTATCAATAAGCAGAGCAAAAAGCCAGCAGAGAGACAGTCCCCGGCAGCAAAGGCAACGCTCCGACCCTGCCTCGCTCCCCAGTGCGCGCGCAGGCTCCAGCCCCAGCACAACTCCCCAAGCTAAAACCACATTTCTTCCAGTGCCCGGCTCACATGGTAATTTGGGATAGAAAAACACTGCTAAAAACATCTCATTAAGGGCTGAGAAGAAAACAATTTTTACAAGGGGGACAAAAAAAAGACAATAAAAGGGACATTCTTACAATTCTTCTAGATGCTTGAAGACAGAGGCATTTTTTGTTTTATTTTGTTAAGCTTTTCTCCAACCGTCAGAATTTTTCCAGCCCAAGCAAAAGATTTTATTTCTATTTTATATTTTTACTGCCTCATTGTGCCTGTAAATGTTGACTTTCAGAGATTTCATAATAGTAAAAATATCAGCCAGAGACATCAGCACTGTGGAAGTTTTGCAAGTAGTGGATTAAAATCTTCTGATGCAGACATTAAAATCAAGCAAGTTAAATTATGTCAAGCAATGTCACTTGCATGCTAACTTGCCTAATGGGAAATATTCAGTGCACTCACACTGTAAAAATCTCGGCTCGAGAACTTCTCTTGTTAAATGCAATGAGAAATAAGCAGCACTGAGGAATTGATATGACCATTATCTCTTCTCTCTACTAATAGTTAGCCACATGTATGCCAGGGTGGCACTGGAAGGGAAACATTGTTATCTCGTAAAACACCGCACAGCTATCAGGTTTTCGGTGGGTGTGTGAATCATAAGGCCGTCTTAGCATGAATGCATTTAATTGTGTGAAGTGGGTATTTCCCAGCATTTGCTTAAACCTTTGGAAAACAGCTTTGCTTGTCAATTGTCACTCAAGTTTGTACTGGGAACAAACAGGGAGCAGAAACACAAGAGAGGAGTTGTTGTGGGAAAGGGTCTGGGGGTAAGTTCAACTGTAAAACTCCAGAAAAATGCTGTGAGTGTTTTCTTGTGGTTTAATTTTTCGTTCTCCAAAGTGCTCTGCTTGTTTTAAGTTGTTGACCTCAGGCTGGAGGCCAAACAAGCCTTTGAGCCATGGGTGGAAAGAAGGAGTTCCTCCTGGTTGACCAACACGACATGACAGCCTGGCTGGGCTGTGGGGCCAGGATGCTCTGCTGGGGCCAAAACAGGTGGACTTTTGTATCAATGGACCCCACTGGGTCACTATGGGGGACACAGCCCTACAAGGTGGGCACCTACAATCAACTTTGCTCAGGGGACTTCCACAGCGTTCAGGACCCCTTGCTGCTCTTCTCACCCCCAGAGCTATCACAGGGACAGCACAGGGTCCCCATGTCACCCCCAGGTGGACTTGTCCCTCGTGGGGGCACTGTGCTGATGGGCCAGGACACAGAAAAGCCCACACCAGACACATCCTTGCTGCCCCTGACCCAGGTGGTGGCTGCATGTTGAGCCAGGAAAGGGAAACGTGGGCTCCCACAGCTGCTGCCTCGCATGTGCCAAAAGAGAGATGCTTCTCCCCTTTTCATTACACGGGTTTCTTAATAAAAACTGAAAGAGGTTTTTTTTTCAGACAATGAACCCCAGGGGCCCAATCAGTGAAATACATTAACCTTTCAACTGTCAGCCCCCCCTCCCTTGAAATTAAGCAATATCAGCCCTTGAAACAGCTAAATTACCTTCATATTTTTTAATTGTGTAATGATGGTCCAACAAAAAAGGGAGCAACTCAGGACTAGTAAATATTCAATGAAGAAATTTATTGTAGTTCTTATAAAGGGAATACCCACAGCTTTCTTCACATGGACTTAAATCAGGCAGAAACTGGAGCGATAGGCATAAAATGAAATAACGGATGCACTATTTCTAGTGGGATTTACATCACCATTTGGTCTAATTATTCCTGATATTTCACCCATCATATTAGAAGCTTCTTCAGGGAAAGAAATAACAGTTTGTCTCCTTGAGAACAAAGAACAAAGTGTCTCTTTGCTCTCAAGAAACTCAGCTATCATTATGAAGAGAAAGAATCTGTCCATTACTAAGAAATCCCACTAGAAATCTTGAATATCTTACCAAATAATTCCTGAGCACACTAAAAATACCAGCAAATGAAAGAAGGAGAAACTATGGGACCTTGGAAAATAAATAAATAAAGAAGGCATCATGGATGCTCCACAACCCACTCTTTTTTTTTTTTTTCTCACAGAATGATATTAATCCAATAACCAAACTCTGCCTGGCATGTACAGTTAATCTAAGCAAGACAGCCACCACCCCTTTATGTTCCTTGTTCAGCAAGGCACACTTTCAGCTCTATCTGTTGTCCTGGATTAAGTGGTGGGAATGCATTTGCATACATTTGCACGGTGAGTAATTCACCATGAGTGATTATGTATAGGACCCACTTCCAGAATGTGTGAACTTTTTGAGATTGGATTTCATGAGGACTGGATGGTAAGCTTTAGGTGGAATTTGATACAGACCTAGGACCATGCACAGCTTTCAGGAAAGTAATTTCTTAGGACATACGTAAGAGTTCTTTGTTCTGGGTCTTGTATTTAATACTGCAGTATCTAGTAAAAAAGCATTTTAAATGAGCACATGGAGCCGTGGGGTTCAGGTGCACTAATTTGACAACTTCCTAAACAGGATCTTGCTGGGTCAACTTGTGAACTGGGAATATCCCTGGGTCTGAGAGAAAGAGCAAGCGTTTCCCAGCATCCTGCCGTGATCCTGTACCTCTATAGGCAAACGCACTTTGAAAAATGAAAGAAAATAAAACCTCAGCATGCAGAGATAAGAGGGCTGAAAATATCAGCTTCGTGGAGAAAATATTTTGCCTTTTTCCTAAAATACAGGAACTTCTCCAAGTCTTTCCAAAGCTCTTTTCCAGTCCCTAAACACAGGAAAATGCTGCTCAGTCACTGCCAAAGGGGATATTGAATGTATTTGACCTTGTATGTAGATGTTGTTTAACTACATTCAGCTTTATTGCTTGTGAAAATCATTGGTCCTTGAAAATAGAGTTCTTAAGTTTAGCAGCAGTGACACAATTTATACTGGTACATGGTGTTCAACATCTGGGAAACTCTACCAGTTAATCAGGGGTGAAGTGTGCAACTGCAGATCTCTGGTTCAGCGTGTGGGAGTGGGGTTCTGCCCCAGTAAGGAGCTTCAGGGCAACACTCATGTTATATTATGGTATGTTATGTTGTTATGTTATGTTATATAGAATTAAATACTCCCTCAGATAGTTTGCACAGTTCTTGTTGAAATCAGTAACAAATCTGCTCCGAACTGTGAGGGAAAATGGCATGGAGTTTGGACGTGGACTTTCTGTGGTTACTGTGGTCCTATAAAGCATCTGTAAAGGATTGAGTATCTCAAGGAACTATCTGCCTTTGCCTTCTATTGAAAACAATTGCAAGTGGGATGCATGCCCTAAATTGTGATGTTAGTGAAAGCTGAGCATAGTCCCAGATTGCAAAATCAGGCCAGAATGATGAAAACATTTGTATATGTGCTACCCTTTTATTTTCTTTGGCATGCTCTAAGTAACCTCTGACCTTTTCTTTCCCCATGTAAAGCTGGTCTTTGTTTGAATGAAAACAGAATGTGAAAATGATGACAAAGGGATTTTTGAAACAAATACAATGGCAAAAAAAAAAAAAAGGCAAATGAACTTTCACTGAAATCTAGTACCCCATCAAACTCAGATAAGTGTATGAAAAGAGCAAGTTTCAGGATTATGAGATAATTTTATCTAAGAAAAATGATGGCCTGAGAAATATAGCTGCACTTGCATGGGATGTGAAGGATCCATGCCAGTCTGCCAGGTGGTTTTGTTCAGGAAGCAATGGAGCAGCCCTGGGCTAAGCTGTGTCTCTGGGATGTGGTGTCACTGCCACCAAGAAACTCTTACTGGGTTGATAAATGTAGATTATCAATAAGCCAATGGAGCTGCTTTGTTAAGAAGCTACTGTGATTTAACCCCATACAGCAACTCAGTGCCACGCCACCCCTCATTCCTCTCCAAGTGGGATGGGGAGAGAAACAGAAAAGTAAAATTAGGAAACTTGTGGGTTGAGATAAAGAAGTTTAATAGAGAAAGCAAAGGCCACATAAACAAATGAAGCATAACAAGGAATTTGTTTCCTATTTCCCGTGGTCAGGCATTCAGCCTTGCTCAGGAAAGCAGGGCTCCATCACACCTAAAGGTTACTAGGGAAGACAAACATCATCTCTCCCAGCAACCCCCCTTCCTTCTCCTTCCCCCAGCTTTACATACTGAGCATAACATCATATGGTCAGTTGGGGTCAGCTGTCCTCGCTACGTCCCCTTCAGCTCCTTGTTAACCCTCTGGCACATTGGCGGGGTGGGCTGAGGAGCAGAAAAGGCCTTGGCTCTGTGGAGACACTACTCAGCAGGGACAGCAACATCTCTGTGTCATTGACACTGTTTCCAGGACAAATCCAACACACAGCCACATACCAGCTACTGTGAAGAAAACTAACACCAACCCAATTAAACCCATTGCTTCCTGGGATGTCTCCCAAGCTCTACCTGCAATACTTCAAGAAGTACAAAAATTCCGCCCAACTTAGTTATGACAGCTTTGGAAGAAGGAGAGTTGAAGTGATCACAACTAGTTTTAGGTACAGGACATCGTCCTACGGGAAGCAAGAGACTGGTGGCATTTTCCAGTGGGAAATGCACAGAGGAGCACTGTCTCCAGTGTTTAGTATGGAGAAGGCTGTTGGATTTCCCCTGTGGGGTACACTGCTCTGCAGCAGTCACACTTCACCAGAACTGTCAAGAAGAAACTCAGCACTTGCAGGCATGAAACATCTTACTAGGCCATCAAAGTGATGATTCCCCCACTTTCCACATGAAACATAATACCATGATTCTTCAGTTCATAGTTTCTGCTCCAAAGCCAACTTTGCCTGGCTCTGTCTCTACCCCCTCCCCTCCACTTTCACCCTCCCCTCCACTTTCACCCTCCCCTCCACTTTCACCCTCCCCTGTCTACCTCTTTTTAAGGGAGCAGACACAATACCTTCCTTTCCAATTCCTCTTCTAGAAAGGTTCCCTTGCCAAAAAGTGTTTTTGAAAATCACCTGGATCAACAGGATCCTTTTAGCACACACTCTTCTCTTGAGCATACAGTGTGTTTAGCCAGACTTGTTAAGGAACTCCCTTGCTTGATGATACCTTCTTGCAAGAAAGGCACAGGGCATGTTAAGGTTCTTGTCAGCTGATGGCTGGGATGCTTCTGCACTTGGTGAATGTGATCAGAATTCATTGATGTGTCTGAATCACCATCAGTTTGAACAGCCTCCATGTTCTGTTTCAAATGCTTTAGGTGCTAGGTGAGCCTGTCTATAGTTAATGGTCCAAAATCGAGGGGTCAGAATCACCTCACCACAGTTATTCTGATGTGGTTTTTTGCATGGGGTGGGTTGCTGGGTGAATTTTGCTTCTCTCGTACTTGACTCATTTAAGAAATTTTACTTTCTTGCTTTCAGGATCTGTTAGGAAAAAAAAATCAGGGGATGATATTCCAGAGATCAATGTAGACTACTGCCAGACTTCTATCTCAAAATACATGCATTGTGGCTCTTAAAAAGATTTTGTACAGGAAACATACAGTGTCTTTTAAATGTGTTTATTGGAAATTGAATTACTGTATGCAACACATTTACTAAGAAGTTTTAATTATGTTGGTGGAGAGAGGTCACATATGCATATCTGTGTCAGTGCTGACTCTCACTTCCTCTGTTCTAAAAAATATTTAACAGTGAATAAGGAATCTAATTCTATAGTTGTATATTCAACATAGACTTTAAAACATTTATCCCAAATTCCAGATGCTCTGGGAAATTTTAAAAATACAGTGTTAAAAAAAAACCCCTTCAATGTTCAAGCCCCAAAAAGGTAGAACAAAAATAGCATGGACCAGGTTACTTTTTGTGAACCACAGATAGTCAGGATTAAAGGCATTAAATGTGGAGGAGTCTTTTTTAAACTAGAGGTGACTGTCATACTCAGAACAAGCAGTCTGTAGGTCAGCAACAAATTTTACTCCAAAATTATTGATAATCACTGAGTTACGGCATGTGTGAATCGACTCTTCAGGAAACAAAGGAGGAAAACATTAACATATGTATATGATCTCCAGCCAAGACAGGGAGGTGCAGTTATTAGATGCAGACTGATTCCTTTAAGTAACATGCTTCTGTTTCTTAGATTTAAAAAGCCAGGAGAGCTTGGTAAAAGCTGAAAGATTTCCTTCAGTAGGAAGTTTGTTGCTTTCAAGACAGGGTGAAGGAATCTGGAATTCAAATCAACAGTGCTAAGAGCTCCCAGTGCTTCAGGAACTAGGGATTTTGTTTTGGCATCCTGAGAATTAGACACAAAGGTTAAAGGTGTTTAATACAGATGCAAAAGTGTAGGCTGAGTTTCCAGGAAAGCTGGGTGTACTGGGGAGATTGATATCTGCAATACACTGTGGAAAGCTGAGCACTTTGGGTAGTTCTCCATCACATATGACTCATAACCCTGGGATCTTCCTGCAGTCAGATGAGCTCATCACAGCATGGGCTGAAGAGCCACATGAGAAAAGTGTCCTTTCCATAGAGCCCTGGAATCTGACAGTGCATGCCTGGAATCAGGGCTGGTATGATGCTCCCAGAGTTGCAGCAGCAGCTCCCATTGCTGCCCCTCTCATGGTGGTAAAACAGGAAGGCACAGCAGAAAACTGAGCCATGCAAGACCTCACATCTCCATTGTTTGTAGAAACAGTGCAACTAAGAAATGACTGTTATTTTTTGGGAATGCCATGCTTAACTAACGTGGTACCATGAGCTTAAAATACAGCTTTTGAAATACAGAGAGCTGATACATATACCATATGTAGAAGAACCCCTTTCAGAAGTACCCCTAAAATAAACATTTCCTTTTGGAAGAGACAAGTCAGAGGACATTCAAATTCAAATACAGTTGTCAATACATATTGATGAGTAGAAATTACTGCACAGGTGTTCATGGTTGCACTGCAAAATTATTAAGCCACAAGCTTTCCCTTTGATTACAATCCTATTTTTGGCTACAAGCTACATGACTGCTGCTGGCAGAGAGCACACTGAAATGTGGTGCACCTTTGCCCATCTTTCCAGGCTTTTCATTTGCCAGTGTCTCAATTAAGCAAATTTGAGAGATAACCCTCTCTCAAAGGGCTGCCAACTTCCTGGCACCACAGTCCCAAGGAGTAACTACCTCTCTTTATATACAGGAGCCACAGGGCCCCCTGCAATCCCCCACGGCTGCGTCGAGCCAAGCTGGGACTAATTACCTCATTTTCATAGTTAATACATCTAGGGAGGAAGGAGTAGTGAAGACTTTGAAGGAGAGTTCCTGATGGCTGGACTTTGATTTCTGCACTCAGAACAGAGCAGGGAGCCTGGGAGTGTGCCTACTACAAAAATAGTTATTTTAGGGGAAAGTGGGTAGGAAGAAGAGTGTTTCCACTGACAGTGCTGTGCTACCTGGGGTGCTGGACGTCCCAGAGGGAGGTCTGTGGGGCAGAGGTTGCTCCTTAGCACATAGCCCTATGTCCTGTAGGTTTTCCCAGTTTCAGGTACTCAACCATCCTTTTACACTCCTTTGTCACCGAAGGCCATGGCAGAGGGACACCCAGCAGATGATGCAAACCTCAATGTAATTTTGGAACACTTGATACTATTTTAGGTGCCCGCAGCTGCTTGTGAACCTAAGTGTCATACAGTAAATACCTACAAAGGTTCATGGAAGGAGTGATCAATCAAATCCCATCTGAGTTGTCTCTTAGTCTCTCTGTTTCCCTGGTTCCTTTGTTACGCTTGTTGCATTTGTATACAGACAACTCAGAAACTTTCCTAGGTGACCTTTGAATCTCTGCCTTTCTTCCTTTGTTCCATTTCCTGGGTTTTTCACTTAATGTTCTCTCTGCACTTTTTTCCTTTTCTGTGGATCTTGCACTACCTGTGCCATCACTTAAGAGTTTTTTCTCTGTTGTTCAAGTATTTACTTCAGCAGCCTCTTCTTGTGGTCTCTGTCCTTGCTGTAATCTTGGCCTCGCCCTTCAGCCCATTTCTTTAAATGCTTCAGTTTCTCTGTGGGGCTGTCTTGAGTTTTCATTCTCTTCAAATTAATTCCATCCTACCACTTACTGGCATGTTCCAAAATAAGCCCTAAATGTCCAATAAAAGTAAAAACCTCCTACGTTAGGTCCTGCTCCAAACGTGATGAAGTCAATGGAAAGACTCCATCAGCTTCCAAAGACTGGGTCTGATTTGTGCACACGGGCCTTGTTGCTATTTTTAAACCATAGATTTCACATTACAAAATATTTGTGACTCCATTCTTACAACCTTGGAGAATTATGAAAAGGGAGAGAAAAAAGGGAGGGGAATCTTTTAGGATCAAAATTAAAATTGGAACTAAAAATAGAATGGGATTGTTAACCAAGAATTTAACCTCGGATGCAAGTATTTTTGTCCTGGAAAACAGATTAGGTTTGGAAGGCTTCTGCCATTGGGTATTTTCTCCTCCACAGTTAATGGCATAATGCATTTATTTTTCACATTCCTAACATATTTGAGAGCATCCCTAGTGACTTCTGAAAGGTGTAAGATTTCTGCAAAGGCTGAGCACTTTCAACATATGCTGAATTAATATCTTTATGCCCTAAACTAAAAGGACCCAAATCACTAATTGGTTTTGATTCTTTACACCAATGCATTTTGTTCTTTAGTTCAAAATCAGTGAAGATATAAAAAAGTGAAAAATATTCTCATGATTAAAGTTTCCAAAACAGCTTCAGAAATATTTGAGAAAGTCAAAAAAATTTCAGTTTGGGGTGACAAAGTCCTTGCAGCCCACCAATTCCGGTTACCCCTTGGAGAGGTTTGGATTCAGATTCAGCATTTTGGTCTTTGCAGAAAGTAGAAGTCCAAAGTCGATGAAATGCAGAAGTTAGAGAACATGAAGCT
This sequence comes from Trochalopteron elliotii, assembly GCA_024734555.1. NCBI lineage: Eukaryota > Metazoa > Chordata > Aves > Passeriformes > Leiothrichidae > Trochalopteron > Trochalopteron elliotii. The sequence goes on from JANPWX010000042.1 coordinate 2,070,504, forward strand.
CTCCTAAGATAGCCAGAGAAAACTTATTCCTGGTAACTGCCCAATAGAGGCAGTGAGTTTTATCATAGTAGTAGTGAAATATTCTCAACATCAAAAAAGAAAAAGAATGTAGCATCTGAGTTACTGTGGAAATTTTACTTGCAAAGCAGAAGTCTGGAGAGTCAAAGGAAATGTCGTATTCTTGCAGTGTGGCCTTTCTGCCACCATCTATTCCGTTAACTACTTTGTTAGTGACACCTGTATTATTACCTGATAAGAGCTGAATCCTTCAGCTTTAATGAAGAGCCTGGAATAAATTCCCATTTGGAGAGAAAGGGTGTTTCAGCATAAGGTATCTTAACCTCCTCAAGGTCTTAGGCAAAGATTCTTCAAGATTAGGATGTGGTACACCTCACAGAGCTTTCTGTATTTTGTTCTTCTAAAGTGTAGAACTAAATAACAAAAAAAGGGGTTCCTATTTCTTGACAAAGACCAGTTTCCTTCTTTTATAACAATCTGAGCACATTTTAGTGTCTGATTCCAGCTAAAGAGGAAGTTGTTTCAAGTCTATGGGGTTATATTGATTTTAAGGTTTGATTAGCAAGGTACTTCAACCTGGGTTTAATTTTGTGTCTGTGAGCAGTTACTGGACTCAGCAGGAAAACTCATGGTCACTACATGGTCACATGTGTGTTCATGTGCATTTTTTAAGGGCAAAGTAAAGGGCAAACGCTTCAACCTGTTTTGAAACGTAGGCTCAGGCACAGTGGGGAGTATTACTGTTACACTAAATAAAAATAGGCCTTCCACTGGTGCAGGTGTGAACAGGTTCACTGAAGCCAAAGATAACAGGTTTATGAGATTTGCACACCTGTCCTGTTGTTATCACAAAGTTGCCAGGAAATTCAAAAAATAATTTCATCCTCCAAAGAGTCTTGGCACTGTTCTTATTCCTCAGAGCTTGATTTGGAAGAAAAATGCTAACTGTCCAAAACCCCTGTTGTGTCATCTTTTGTTTCAGAGTTAGAAAGATGACCTGCAGAGGTCCCTTCCAACCTCAACCATTCGGTCATTCTGTTTTCTTCCTCTTAACACTTTTTTAACTTTTAAAAGACATTTCTCTGCCAGAAAAGAAAAAAAAAAAAAAAAAGAAAGAATGAAAAAAAAGGAAGATGATGGGGAGACTATAACCACTGCCATAGCAATGATAGTATATATCTGTACTAGCTGAGAATAAGGAAAAAAATAAAACAGAAGAAAAGTGACAAAAATAAAAATCCCAGGTGTTTGAAGTGTTCTGACTCTAAAAGTGGCATTATTTCTGTTGCATTTCATTTGAGAGAGTTTTTTGGGGAAAAAAAAAGATTAGAAATATTAAAACCTAATTTAAAAAAATGGTTTTTAAAGAACACAGTTTTTGTCAGGAACATTCTGAAGTATTCTCTGACATATCTAATGTCAGTATCTGCATTTTCTCTCATTTTTCTAGTCAGGATCAGAAACAAAACCAAACAAAACAGAACAAATGTTAAAATTTGTAATCTTTCTGACAACCTCTAACAGCTTGAAAGAGAAGTGTGATAACCCTTCCACTACTGAATTCATTATTTTGGTAAAAGAGCATAAAACTGAACTTGAGGATCCTCAACTGGAGAACATGACTCAGCATCATCCCTATAAAATGATGCCTATAGAAATCACACTTGGGGACCAGCTAACAAAATGTACAGGCAACTGAGCCAATAATAGAGAAAGGAAGGAAACTGAAAAAGGGAGTGGAAGAAAGGGGAATATTTTGTTGCATCTCCCTCTCCGCCTCCCTTTGTCTGCTTTGTCCCTCAAGGTTCAGCTGCTTGGGCTGCATTGTGTGAACTCCTCTTTGATATCAATGGGGACATCTACTTAAAAATTGATGCCATGATATGGCCTCAGGTATTTAAATTAACGAGATGTTAAATACTCTGTAGTTTTATCTGTAATTAGATGACATCGATGCAGCTTGATCCCAAGAGTGATTTGTAATATTCTGGATTGTCCACTTAAGGCTTGGGGCCTGATCCACTGTCTGCTGACATCCATATGAGTCTTTCCTTTGTTGTTTTTGGAAGCAAGGCTCCTAGATCACTCACACACTGCTCTCATTTATTTTTCTATCTGTTTATCAACATCTGTATGGAGGTGTCTGATCTCTCCTTTCCCCTATCTCGAAATATTTGGGTTTTGCATCAGTGAATGTCCTTAATTTGGGGGTAATTTCAATTAATTTTTAATTGCTTTTTCCTTTGTAACTATATTTTGCCTTTTCATTCCTGGCTAATTGTCAGTTTTTGTTCAATATTTACAAGTTTTGCATTGAGTCATATTTCTTATGCTAATCCTCTTCATCTAATATGCTCACTAGAGATGGTTGAAAAAACTTGAAATTTTTTTAGAGAAAAAAACATCGGTAGCATTCAAATTCCTTTCAGGCAAGTTTTTACTCTGAAGCTTACATTGTTATCTTTCTTCTGCCCAGCATAAGACAGTTTCAGTGTCAATACATATCCAAAATTTACCCACATGACTGCAGTATTTAAACACATCCTGGTCAGTGCTGCCTGTGCCTGGCAGTGTCCTTGGCAGGACTTTGAGGGATGCAGTTCCAGGAGAACTTCTGGCATGGTCTTGTCTATTGGTCAAACAAAAGTCAGTGTTGGAGTCAAGCATGGGAACCCTCTTAGAAACTCCATCCCTGTTTGAACTAGATCCTCTGGGGAAGATAAAAAGGCAAAAAGTCAGTTACTGCTGCTCTCATCACCCCATACTGAACTTCTCCACTTTTGTCTCAGGCTGCTACTATCCATCCCAGGACACTGAGAGAAGAATTGATGAGGCTCTTGTGGAATGAGAGTTCCCTGGCTGGGTGTAAATGTCCTTCAGAGCACATAAAAGGCACTTGAATTTTAGTACTACAAAGCTTCAAATTATGTGAACACTCTGAGTAAACAAGCAAAAGGCCAACTAAGAGGGAGAGAGAAACAAAAGGCAGGAGTGTGAATGACTGTGCTGATGTACCCGGGGCATTGCTAGGATTTGTCCCTCTGGGAATTTTGTCCCGCTCAGCTCAGCTCCACTGAAACATCCCCAAGAAAGGACTTTCTTCACAACCAAACCCAAAAGCTCTTGAGGTTTCACTTGTGTCTCCTTCCTGCTTTGTATCACCCCATTTCTCCACAGCAGAGTCCCTCAGGCTTCCTGGGGAAGATTCCCCTCCCTCTGGTGCGTGGGGAGCAGGGCTGCCCCGTCACTTGCCCTGTCTGTACATATTTCAGTCTTTTAATCTTTCCCCTCAAGCCAGTCCTAGTGGCCCCTTCATCCTGCTCTCAGCCACCCCTGGCTCCTCCAATTTACCTGTGGTAATGAGGTGCCCAGTGCCCAGCACTGTGCTCCAGGTCCTGCCTACATGTGCCCTGAATGAGGGGACCACGCTCTTGCTGACACATCCTGTCTTTTCTGTTCCTTTTTTTTTTTTTTTCCCTTCAGTGATCATCATTCAAAATTAAAATAACATGGAAAGGCAAAGCAACTGAAATCAAAATCTAATGCATAATAAGATACAGCATGAGACAACAAACATGTCTTTGCTATCTGCCTCTGTATTGTAAACAATGATTACTTTACATGTTCAGTGTGCCATGAAAGAAGAAAGAGCCTCTTGTGATGTTTTGTGAGAGCTTTGACTACATTTGCCCACTTTTCAAACAACAAAAAAATAAACTCACACTAACAAGGTGTATGTTTTCAGTCCTAAAATATGGGGTCACTCTCTGTTAAGGGGTCCATTCAATGATGAAATGAGATCAAAATGGTTGAGGCCGCTGAAAGAAAGCAAGAAGGATTTGTCTGAAGTTCTGGTATACTGGCTATTATTTCAACCAAATAAGGATGCCTGGCTTTATTCTTCATGCTCCCTTGCCCCTTTTGAAAAACTGAAAAGAGAAAGGAAATGGCTAAGTTGTATCATGTATTACCTTGATGAGTGCTTATAACTCTTCATTCAGAGTTAATCATTAACCCAGGTTTTTGTGGTGATTGTTTTAGCTATGAAGTTTCTACATGAAATTTGTGCAGCACATCACCGTGAAAAAGAAAAAGCCAAGTGCAAAAATCAAATGAAGTGATTAGAGAGGGTGGATGTGCATGTGTGTATAGATCTATATATCCCACTGATTTTATTTTAATGCACACGTGAATATTTGTATATCTCTGTCAAAAATGCTGACCCTTAAATTGGAAGTGCTTTCTTGCTCAAAACCAGATTGCTTTGATCTATTATTTTTAATGTATTTATTCATTTATTCTGTCCAGCCTCTGATATTCCTACTTAGCCTGAGCAGTACTCTTAAATTGGGCAAAATAGTGTTCTCCTAATCTCTTGTGTATTTTAAAAAAAATATTTTTTGCTCATTTTGACAAACAATGAAAAGCCTGAAAACTTCTGTAAAGCAAAAAAATTATATCACTTCAGGGCTGTAGAAACCTATTTGTGTTTTGATCATTCTGAGACATTTCATTTTAGTACTGAGATTGTTATTTTTGTATGCTAATTAACGTACATTTCAAACAATCTTGTTTTGAACTGAAAATCTGGAATTTTTTTGTTTTGAAACTTATGTTCCAACAATTAAAAAAACCTATTTAATTAAAAATGTAAAAACATAAACATTTCTCATAGAAAGCCTTGATGCCGAGAAATCAGCATTTTCTGACGAAAGGCTTGTTTTGTGGGTTTTTTTAGAAAAAGTCATGACTATCTCTAGCAATAAAAATGTGATGTGGAAAAGAGGTGATTGTTATCTATTCCTGATGTAGCATAACCTAATCTGTCACCCACTAAAACACACCAAAATTTCCTGCAAGGTAAAAATATGATTAAATGCTGGAGTATTCCAGCCTGACCCTTGGAGTGCAATAAAATATACACTTGAAAAATACACTTCATTTGAGTACATGTGTGTGAGTGTGGGCACGTGTGTTTGTCTGTGTGCACCTCATATATAAATTATCTCTCGACCCATCCATCCATCCATCCATCCATCCATCCATCCATCCATCCATCCATCCATTCATC